>CM021105.1:151391201-151796752 GCA_007115665.2 Sequoiadendron giganteum
TAGTGTTCTAGTAATTTCGTCTTGGAGACGGTAAGGGCGTGTCATGACGCTTGCGAGGTGGGTTATGGTTCCCTCGTTGCTCTGAAGGTTGATCTCTGTGGATAGGATGGCAACGATCTATCCACCTTCCCTTTGAAAAAACCCATTGTGGTGTGTGTTTGTTTGCCTGATCTGGAGTCACATTGTGTGTCATTCTGATCACCTCATCTACCTAGCTTTCCTTAGCTTCGCCATTCTGCCCTAGATTTTGCTCGCCATCCTTCGCAATGGTGGTAGTCTTCGATCCTTCAGAGCGAATTTGTTTTGCACTGCTCTGCTCCATCTCTAATTACTATTATATATATTATTAATTAATATATATATATATATATAAATAGTAAAAATAGTTTTTTATACATATTATTAGTTTTACATATATTTTATTAATTAATATTATAAGAAATAATGTTAAGTATTGATAACTTTCAGTGTTCTTTATATATATTATTAATTCATATATGTATACTAGTTTTAAAACATTCATCTTTGAAATAAAGCACTCATCTCTAAAATGACATGATTGAAATCATTGGTATGTTTTCTCAATCAATTAGATTGGAGATAATTCATTTTAAAAATATTAGATTGGAAATAATTCATTTAAAAAATATTTTTGATTAAAAAATATATATCTCAATTTTATAATTTTTTAATAAAAGACAAATATTTAGTTCTCATAAAAAAAAATTCATGGCCTTGTTAAACAAATGTGATTAATAGTCCTGCCAAGGCGGATACTAAAAATATTATTCGATAATATCTATTTGCTATTGCTTTGACTAACCCGAGACAGTCGATCATTTCTTTGAACCCCAACCACAGCGTGGTCCACTTTTTTCTCCTTGCGAAATCCAAGCCACAATTTATCAACTGAACCGAAGCCGCCAGTCCTGCTGTTAGTATGCCATCAAAAGTTATTGACGTGGGCCCTACATGCAATAGCTCATCAGCTAAGGTGACCGTTGATCAGGAAGTATTCGGGAAATGTTGAAAACAATATTTTATTTTATTTACTTATGTCAAACTCTACATAATAGTTGGCGTGGGACCCTCTACGAGGTGGTCTCACTGAAGCGTTGAAAGCATCATTTTTTAATATCTTAAAAATAAAATATTGTAAATTAATATTTTGTTTTGTTTTCATTTTGATGACTGTGATTAATATTATATACTTACATTCTATTGGAAACTCATGCAAATTCTTATTGGTTATAAAATTGAATTAGTCAAAAATAAAATATATTAAATCAGTTTAAAAAATATATATGAATTGATAAAGGCGGTAGACTCTTTTTATTAAATATTTATACAACACTTATAAGGGCTTTGCAAGTTATATGATGAAAAAAGATAAATTGGAGTAGTATAAACAAAGAAAGAAAGATGGTTGCTTTTTCATTTTTTTTTTTTGGAAAGAAAGATGTGATTAATATTTATTCAAAGAGAATGAGTGTTTGTATAAACAAAAGTGTCATAGTTTAGTGGTGCAAGTTCTATATTTTTTAGCGGTGTAAGTTCTATAAATATTCTAAAATCTTTAAGGAAAAAGATGATGAAAAAATGCATTTAAATAAAAAGAGTTGGTGTCAAAAACATGCTAGCTATATTTAGTTTGTTTTTATAAAAAAAAGCATAACATTTCCTTAATAAACAATGACTATATCATTAATTTTGATTGAATTTTAAAACCATTCATAATAACTTCCAACATAAATTAATATTATTTTAATTTTAAGTAAACAAGCTAAAAAACTAGATTACTTAATAATTCTGAAATAAAAAATATTTATTCCTTCCAAATTCAAACGTTTTATATCATTTTTCTTGTTTATAAACTTTTGTAACAACATTAATCTCATTGAAAGAGATCTTTTATATAATACAATTAATAATATATATATTATAGAACATTAGAATCAAAGAAAAGAAGATGTGTAGGATTTGATACTCTACCCAATTGACTACCTTTTATATTTTTACTATCATTCTTAATCAATAAAACACAAAAAATAAAATAAAAAACTAATTTTTTTATCAGTTTTACTTCTAAAAGGTGCAAATAGATAAGTCAATAGAAATTTAAATGAAGGAATTGAAAACACACGATTGATAAAAAAATTGGACAATTTTTCAAACATGAATTACTTATTTAATAAACCTACGAACTAATAAGAATCAATCTTTCATTATAATGAACTCGGTGATATATATAATAAATGAATATATCCTTCAATAATTATTATAATATTATTCTGATGTAACGCACAGCTCCTTGAAGGCCCAGATGGCAACGAAATAAATGTTATTTTTATAGTCTTGAAAGAAAATATAATTATAAAACAAATATTAATGAATGAATGAGTGAAGAAATTTTAATGATTTTTTTAACTTTCAACAGATTAAGGAGTATAATATTAACACATTTTTATGTTCTTTTCGATGTTTTCATTTCTATTGTGTCTTGACCAAGAAACTTCGATTTGTAAAATTTTATCTCTTCAAAAATTCATTCAAACTATCCTTCTTTAAAACGTTTTTGTATTGAATACGAATACCCTGATATATCATCTTCATATATCACACAATTAAAAATAAAATACAAATTCTTTCATCCCATTTTACTTTAAAGACTGGCCAAGCTATCTGTCTCACATCCAAGATGATAATGATAATGATTGGGGCATACAAACACAGTCGCAAAATTCATATTGGTTATAAAACTGTGAGTCATCTAGCTGACCAAAGATCGAGTCCCTGGAAGGGTCATTTGTTCACCGCCCACCTGTTTTTAGCGAGGCCGAAAAGGAGTCGTCAGTCCACTGTCCTGCTGTTACTATGGCATCAAAAGTCATTGACGTGGGCCCTACATGTAAGACCTTGTCAGCTGAGGTGATAGTTGATCAAGAAGTATCCGGGAAATGAAGAAAATAATATTTTATTATATTTATTTATATCAGACTGTAGACGGAGAAGACACGGAATATTAACTGGGATGGGACGGTAGAGAAGGTCTGAGTGAAGCGTTTGGAAACTTCTATGCCAATTGTCATTCTGTCTTAAATATATTTATTTTTACAACGAAATATTATTTTTTGAGTTAGTTTATTAATTCTATACTTAGATATGTGGAAGTAATATTATTTTATTTTTTTTGAAAAGTTATATTTATTATTTAATAATTGTTTTGTTTGGTTTTTATTTTTAAAAGTGTAGTAAATATTATATGTTTATATGTTATTGAATTTTTTTATACTAATTATTATTGGCTATATCATTGAATTAACTTCAAATAGTTAAATGTATATATATTAAGTTAAATAAATGAAATTTTAAAAAGGAAAAAGTTAATGTATATAAAATTGATAAATGAAGTGTACCTTTTGTTTTGTAAATATCTATACAACACTTTACTGATTTTAGGGACTGGGTAATTTATATGATGACAAGAGACAATTTAAAGTGGTATAACAAATATAGAATTGACATGAGGCTTGGGTATGATAAATCATTAAAGAAAGAATTCAATGTAGATGATTCACGATGGTTTTTCATTGTTATGCTTTTGTGACATATATGGTAAGCTTGTCATTTCTTTTTCTATGTTGCTTTTTTTAATCTATGTGTTGTGGTTGCCTCTTTGTTTCATTTTTTAGAAGATTTTAATAGAGATATGATGAGTTTTGTTTAAAGAGAATGAGAATTTAGAGCAACAAATGTGTCATAGTGTAGAGGTGCAAGCTTTATATTTTAAGGGGATTGAAATTTTCAATATGCATTATTTTTCTATATTTTTGTCTTTTCCTTTTTTGATTTGAAGATAGTAAGGTTTTGTAGTGTGAAATGTTTAGAGGTTTGGAGATGGTGAACGAGTGTTTCAAGTTGGCTTAATCTCTAATATTTTTTAGTGTAGCCTTCATGTTGTGTTTTTGTGAGGAACTAAGTGTTTTGTTAAAGAAACAACCTCTAACACAGTCTCTATGTAGATGCAGATTCAAAAATCTAGTAACACTCTTTTTAATTTGAGTTAACTACAAAGGTTTGGGACTCAAGATTAGAACACATGGTGAAGCATAGTCTATTGTTTGAAATATGAGTTACTATAGCAAAAAAAAAAGGATAACTAGCCCCAAATGCATCTTCTCAAGAATGTGTAATGTAGATTCTAACATCCAAGCATGAGAGGAAATTATAGGAGGATTTTAGAAGGTTGTGGTGTAGGTCCAAAAAGGAGGGAAATGAATAGACATCAACCAACTCAAATTTGGACTAGCAAAGGTTGACCATCCCATAGCCATCCACCATTATTGTCTAAATTTAACATTTGATCCTACCTCTCAAACAATTAGTTCTGATGGCCATTCATTCAAAGTTCCCTTTCAAAAAGTAATATACTTTGAATATCTAATATTGAGAAACAAAATCATATCGGTTTCTTTAATAAGTCTATAACCTTGTTTTCTAATGTTTGATTATTAGACACACATTTACATCTTTAAACAATGGCATTCATGATATTCAAATTTTAATAATTTGAAATAAATTAGGATAGTCATTCTACAAAATGAAGACCTATGACTCATTTTTTATATAAGTTTTACACTAGAATACTCTTATAACAATATATTTTCTTATAAACACATATTTATTGATATTAACTTTTTGAGACACATAAATATATATAAAAAAAACACAATAAGAATAAAAATATGTTTTATAAAATTTGTAATACTAATCACTTTTTAAAATTCATAAATAAATATATATATATTTTTTTGAAATAGATAAAATACTAACCAAACTAACTTTACACCACTTATTAAGGAGGTTCCACATCCCCCAATTCATAACTCCACTGAAAAACATATATCCATTACAACTTATGATGTAATTGCTAGTATATGTGGTATTCTTAAATAACTAAAACGTTGTGGTCAATCATATAATGATTTAAGTGAAGATTTAAATTTTCAGAGAGGTGTTAACTACAGTACAACAGCTGTATAAACTTTTCCGACTATATATGTTTTTTTTGGTTCCTTTCACACGCTTAGTATGAATCGTTTTGATTATATTTATACACAATAAGATATCGATATTGACAAGTTTATTTTTTCTGTGGATAACCTTCTAAGGAATAATATTTTGGCTGTGGCGTGTAGTTGTATTACTCTACTATATTGTTTCCAGATAAACAATGAATATTCGATTTGGGCAAGATTTTACCGCTTCCTCTTAATTCTTTCAGCCTTAGACAACTCACGATATTTACCTCTGTTATCTATATATACCTTCAACTCCATCAATATGTAGAAAGCTTTGCATTAGTTATAGTTGACGTGCAGTGCATTGGGAAACAGAGAAACTGCTTCTTTTAATTTCTATAATGGCAAACTATCAAGGAGGGAGTAAGAGTTCCATTGCTGACATACCAGGGAAGAGCTTAAGCTTGGGAACTTGTGCACATCATTCGACTGCACAGAACATACCAGTGCCGATTCTATTCTCTCTTGAATGTTTTTGTGTTCTATATTTTCAATGAAAAATGGTTTTTTCTATCAGATTTTCACGTTTTATGAAGCTGTTACTGTTGTTTATAGATTCGATTGTTTGCATTTTTTTATCTGTATTTCGAATCACACTCCTAATCCATTATAATCGAATCCAAAAACAGCAGTAAAGCAGCATGGTATGGAAACTTACGTTATTTTGCATTCAATACTTTTCATGGTTTACACTGATGTTATGATTAATCTGCTTTATATTCCGTGAAAAGATTTTATTATAGACCGTAAGTTGCAATTCGACTGTGGTCGAAATAATAAGTTAATCATATTTACATGTACATGTGTAAAGGAGACTATGAAAATCGGCTCCCAGAAAAGAGGTCACTGCATAAAATCGCTAAAATCATTGTTTCTATCTATATCCAGAGCTTCTAAAGTTTTTATGTCCTCTTTCTCTGCTATAATATCTTCTGCCTGTTAGGCAAGACTATAAGAAGAAATTATGGCTTTGGTGCAACTGATATAAATATAATTATGTTATTTTTGTTGTGAAATTTTTATTTAGATCGAATCTCTTGTCTCTTATTTAGAAAAGATGGTTTTACATTTATTTTTATATTAAATTTTTACAGTTCATAATATTAAATCTTATATATTTGTGGATTGACTGTATGAATATATATATTTGTGGATTTGACTGTATGAATATTTTTCGATCAATTTATCAGATCGAATTTTATGATCTATTATCATAATATATAAAGAAAGACAAGAGAAAAACAATTATATATGAAACATGAGAAGAGAAAAGAGTTCTCTTCCCATCCATCGTGAATGTATAGTATTTTACTCTTCTCTTATTTTTCTGGTCTTTCTCTATATATCCAGATAATAGATCATAAAATATGATTTCAAATATTGACCAAAAAAATTTATACAATCAAATCTAAAAACATAGAAAATCTAATTGAAAAATATATTGTTTTTTCTCAAAATTGGGCTAACCATATGTTTGTGTTGGGTTTATTCAGTTGTCGGTGTATTCAAACGTGGGGCAAGTTGTGGGAAAACAAAAGCAGAAAGTGAATGATGAAGTGCATCAAGTGGGAATTATTCCTGTACACGTAGATGGTATAATATACGATTTCATCTTTCCCCGAGTTTAATAGTGATTATACAAATATCGTTTATCCTGCTAAACTGCCCTTAGTTTGGTCTTTGTAAAAGGACAAAATTGTGTGGGTGGGAAAAGAAAGCAGGATGCACAAAATATCTACGAATAAAGTTTATCTTCCTTCGAGAATGACCAAAATATCTAAGAGAGAAGTGTCTATTCTCAAACAAAATATCTGTTAGAGCCGTACAATGTAAAAGTATTCTAGAAAAGTCCCGACATAAACTATGCAGATTTACTTATTTCAACATATTCTGATAAACATTCGAGACTATACTAAAGATCCTCTAGATATTTATCCAACAAACACGATACATACTGTGGTACTAAAGTGTATTGAACTTCATCTCTACAGCTGTCAGCATTTCTGAAGTTCAAACAGCTGTCAAACACAATTTGATAATTCCAGTTATGGTGAAAATGTTTATTCCTTTATTCTTTATATATATGTCTTTCTGAAACGCCTAATGTTATTATGTGGAGAGTATCACAGAAGGGCAACAAAGGCTGGAAGATCAAGGAGAAAAACAGGACATAAGAAAAAAACGTGAAGAGCATTCTGCAGAGCACAGCTTTCCTGGCTCTTCCGCACACTATAGTGGACCAGATGAATATTATGACAATATCACAGAAAGAAAGGAACATAAAAATAAGGTAAGCTCTCGGCCTTTTCTTTTGCAAATTTTGAAACTTGAAATATATATACTAACGTTCTCTAGCAACAAAAATATGATAAATTTATGAGAAACAATTTTTTATTCAAAAAAGTTTTAAGAAATATACAGATAAATAATAATTTAAAATGAGTTATTTCATATTTTAGATGTAAAATTGGAAAATGAAGTTTGATGAATAATATTAACAAAGAATGATATTTATAATTCTAAGGATATGGACTCTGTTTTATAAAACTTTACATCTTTAATTCTCACAGTAAATACAATTTTTATTTGTTGAATTTGAGTATTTTCAGATTAATTTATGTATTTTGTTTTATCATTGATATTTAGATGACACTACGTGATTCATCATCAGGTTGAAGAGAAAAAATAGTGGATTGCAGACTTACCTTTCCAATAAAAAAGAGGGATGCATTCATAGTAAATAAAATCTTAATTTGTTGAATCTGGGTTTTTTTGGATTAAATTTTGTGTTTTTAAATTATTGATGTTTGGATCACACTACATGATTCATAATCATGCTGAAAGAAAAAAAAAAAAAGAGAGAGCTGGATTGAAGAGCTAGACTTCTTAAGTAAAGAAGGGATGGATTCATAGTAAAAAAATCTTTATTTGTTGAATCTAATTGATTTTTTATTAAATTATGTGCTTTTTAATCATCGATATTTGGACAGCACTACAAGATTCATCATCAAGTTGAAGAGAAGAAAAGAAAGGTGGATTGCAGACCTAGGTTATCTAAATAAAAGAGAGATGGATTCCATTTTCTGATTTCCCGTTTCTCCTCTCTATTCTTCCTTCATTTAACAAATGTGTGTCTGCAATCTACCTCTTTTTTTTTCGTTTTGGTCATTTCGATAATGGATCATATAACATGACCCAAAAAATCGGTGACTAAAAACTCACAATTTAAAAATCATCAGTAGCCGCCAGGGCTAACTTCACGCATTCATGCGAGTTAGGAACTTGAAAAGAAAAAAATGGCTTCTGGGTATTTAAAATGCGCCTTGTGGAACTTGTAAAACAAAAGGTGTTCAAAAAAGGTGTTTTAAAACCTTTGTCCCATACATTTTTACCACTTCGTACCCGTTTATTAGACAAAACAATAAAACCAACAAAAATTTAAAGTATTTTCAATAGTTAAAAAGGTGTTTTCAATAGTTTTCAATGTGTTTTAGTTTTTTTGGTCAACTACACATTCAATAGTGAACATATATTGGTGTAATTTGTAATTTTTTATTGACATAATTAAAACAATATAATGGCTAAAATGTAAACGGTTATTTGGGGGGGGGGGGGGGGGGGCGGTCAGGTGAACAAGGAGGGAAGGGGTATTGGATCATGGGCAACAATTGGGTCTTTTCCCCTAATTTGTGTCTGCAATCTACCTCTCTTTTTTCTCTTTATTCTGATAATAGATCATATGCTACAACTCAAAAAATCGATGATTACAAACACACAATTTCAAAATATGAATTGTGAAAATATCAATTTTTTCTTAATATAAAACTATGTCACAGAGTAAAATGGGAGATAGGAAACCGGACGAGACAGCGGATCCATATAATGATGAATATGCAACAAGGGGGGACTGGTGGAAAGGTAAGCTCAATTTTAGCACAAAGATGTCAAAATGCTATTGATTAGACGTCTTCGCCCAAGCAACCGTTTTACACCAAGAAATGTTGTAAATGAATAGTTACCATTTGGTTGGTTGTTATAGGTTCTCTCTACTACTAAAAGGGTTATGGAAGATCTTTATTCCAGTTTTTTTCATAAGGTTCAGGTATGTCTTACAATATATCTTAGATACTTTGATCTATTCTGTTGATGCCTACATAATTTTGTTCACAATAATGTTATAGAATGTTGTTAAATTTGAGTGAATGAATGTTGTTGCGTTGTTTGTCAGGTAATGGGTACAATGGTAAAGCTGGAATAGCTAACTAGATGGATTTGGCGTGGAATATGATATTTGTGTGTTTATCTTTAACAAGCATGTAAATAGGCATAGCTAGGAGTTTCTCCACAAAAATAAAGTGGAATCTCAAACAAAATCCTTTTCAGATCATCCACAATCATTTTTTCTAAGTTGCCTTTGTTTTGAGGTGTAGGGGTTACATGGTATCTTAACTCTTACCCACATAATGTATGGTCTACAAACAAGTGTGGTATATATTAATATTATGTGCATGTGGCATCTGTTAGGGTTTACTCTATTGTCACTGAAATATTCGAAGGTATAAAGCAAATAGAATAGTAAGGATTATTGAATTAAATACCTTTCCATTTACAGCAGGAATGGGTTCAGGGGCTGAAAGTCTCTTCTTAAGATGACTGTTGTATTAAATATATTTTCATCTATAGAAGTGGGGTATTTTTATTTTATTAAGAAAATGTAAATAATTGTATATGAGTTGTTCAAGTATTATTGTAAAGTGTAAACAGTAGGAGGAAAATGTTTATTATTAAGATAGTAATTTTTATATAGTGAATTTTAAATATGAGAAAATTATTTATTGAAAAAATATATAAGAAAGGAAAGAATATGATTAATTATATATTAAAAAAAATATCAATTTATAATAAGTTTAGTAAAAGTAAAGATTATATAATAACAAAACATTACTATTATAAAAGGTATGACAAGATTTGGATGTTATATTTATTATATGAAACAATAATTTCTTATAATGTTTCAAATTAATGTAAAAATAAAGATAAAAAGTCTTATCATTTCTTGAATTTGACAATGCATGTGAATAGTTAAAAGCTTTTTATTCTTGTCGGATACTTTTTAGGAGGGATTCCCTCACAAAGCATGGTCTATACCTAGGTCAATATTGGATAGCTATCTTATAGTGTGCATCTTCACACCATGTAAAATATGAATAATTTTTTTCTACTTCACTTTGTGGAGGTCAATCATGTTGATTTACTATCATGAATGAGTCTTGATATATTTTTAGTTATTTCCTTGTTTTCTATCCATGAACCCAATAATTTATCAACTATGAGTGTCATGCTCTCCATTGGTTTGTTTGGAATGAATTCTTCATTCATCCCTTGGCTTCTAGGTTCTTTCTGAACTAATTTATTTCCGCCCAAGGACATCTTGCCTACATTGATTCTAACAAGTTCAACTCTTTCCATCCATACAATTAGGTATGTTTGGTAGCATAAAAGTATGTCTAGTACCATTTTCAAACTTCTCCATTTTTCATCAATTATAGAAAATAAACTAATATGAAGAATCAAAAGATATTATAAACAAATTATTTATGATATTTTTTATTAAGATTGTATTTCTAATTTTTAAAATAATAACTTAGCTAATGCTTTAAATATTTTCTAATTAAATGTTTATTACACTTCATGCTAGTTTTAAAAAGTTTTTTTTATTAACACATAATGTGAGCTAGAAATAAAACCTCTTTGATTTATTTCTTAACATAAATTACTAACACTAATATCTAAAGAATAATTATATGTATAGAATTTTTGTTCCATATTTTATAATTATTATTTTTTAAATGGGATCAACAATTAATTTAGACAAATATTATATCATAATGTATAACTATTTTAATATATACTGAAACTAAATGAATTTTTTTTTACGAAAGAAGGGCATCAATAGGAACAACATTCTTATTTTTTTTACTTTTTTTACATTTGTATAGTTTTTTGTTTTTCCCATTTGTGTGGAATATAAGTGATTTATGATTCATGGCCCCATTTTTATACTAGAAAATATAAAATAAATAATAATAATATAATAACCATGTTAATTTCTTTTTTCTTTTTTGGAAACCTTACTCTCAAGGATGCATTCTTCCAAGTTTTCATACATCATGATGGATTTTTCTAATAATAGAAAAGGTGATCCAATTTAGTTGCTAGAGTATAGTGAAATAATTTCATGTGGCTTGGAGGGAAATGGATAACATAGATAAAGTTAAAGGAACATGCATATACATGTCAAGAATGCCATCAACAATGAACTTAATCAAATATTTTATATGTCCTAAGATTGGGGTATATTATTTTACATAAATTATTAAATCATCACATGGATTGTGAGTGTGGTGAAGCTTTATGATTTTGATTTTATGTGTTGATGTCAAACATTAAAAAATATTTAAAAATGTATTAATATCTAAACATGTGGCTTGTATAAGATGCATAGAGTCTTATATATCAACACTATAATTCTTATTTCATATGCCAAAATTTAAACAATAGATTAAGGATTGTTCACATGTTGCACACTTGACAAATCTAAATCCTAGGCTTGAGAGTGACTCAATTTAAATGAAGTATGAATAAGGTTAGAACATGGTAAGCGATCATGAAAATACTAACATGATGGAACGATAGGCTTTGTTAGTCCTAATAATGGAGGATGCTATGTCCATCCTCCAAATATAAAATGATCCACCATTTTTATAATACTAAGTACAAATAGAGCTACATGTTGAAACTCTGACCTCCTATTATTAAACCTTTCAACAAATTTATGGACACCATTTTTCCTTACGATGCACATGTTTTAGTTGATTCTACCAAGGAATAAATAAAGAATCTTCTAACTACTCTTATAACTTGTCCCAAGATCATAACAACTAGCATTTTAAAACTCATTTTTTATAAATATTTAACAAGAATAAGAAACACATGCTAATTGTAGAAAGTTTAATAATCAAGACATGTTACATTCCATAAAAATATTATCACAAGATATGATAAAAATTACATCCAAGAGGAAATTGCAAATAATATATTCGTCCATAAGTACAAAATACAACCATCAATCAATTCAATACAAAAACCTATAAAGGATATATAATAATCACATGGGAAAAATGGACAATCCAACACATATTGAATGATTTTTTATTATAATAATATAAAATCTAATAATATCTCACTCCATTCAAAATAAAAAAATTGTCTAAGCTCAAGTAATGGATATGGGGGAAGATGTTTTGAGCCCTCATATTGAATAAAACCATACCCTCCATTTAAATTAGTTTGGATTGAATTGAGTATAAGTATAACAAAAAAACTAGGAATTAAATAATACTATTATATTTATTTTCTTATTGTATTTTTTCCCCTTTCAACAAATGGACACACATCCATAACATGAACAAATGCACTAGTCATTTCATTATAAATTCCTATCACATGTTAATATTAGAAAGAAAATCCAAATATAACTTAATATTGAAACCAAGGTGGAACAACACTTTACAACAAGCATATTCTATGAGAAAAAATAAAATATAGAACTTTCATAAAATTATATCCAAGATATAAGTAACTAAAAAAATTAATTCCATGCAACTAAGACCATATTCAATGGTTCCAAATGATTGCTACTTGCATCCAATGCTATAAGAGCACTCATATTTAACTTATCTCAAGTTAGAATAACATTCATAGTATGCTACATATATTCTTTGTACCTTAGTATATTATCTTATCTTTAGCATAGAACATACTTACTAATCAACATAAATTACAAGAAGCTAGATATGCCAGTTCTAAATAACCTAAGAATATACATTAAAATTTAACAAGAATACACAAAATAGATTAACAAGAATGTGTATTGCTAAGGAAATAATAATAATAATAAAAGATATAATAAAATCACTAGAACACATTAATCAAATAATTTTCCAACCAACATACTTATCTAGCTATACTCAAGCATGCATTTCTAAAGATAAAAGGGTACATTGGTACATATAAAATTAGGATACATGTACTATACCATAAGATAATAAACAAAATATACTTATCCAATTGTATGTATTTCTTAGAGCACTCATATTTTTTTGTATAGAATCCCTACAATGGCCCACTGATTGGTTGACAATATATCATTTTGAATAGAACCCTGCTCTTTTCTAGTACACATCATACCTTTATATAGAAACATTATCTTTGAAGATAGAACCATACTCTCTTAAGAATAATCAAGAGATAAAATATCCATGTAGCCTATCCTTTCAAATAAACACCATGAAATAAACTTTTGTGCATTTGTGATGCAATATGGATAGATATCAATATGACCCATCTCTATGCTAAATAAAAAAAAAATAATAACCATCTAGGATTGATAACATTAGAACTATTCAAGAATAAGGATAAAAAATGAAAATAATTTACTCATGCCCACACACCTATCCTATAAAACATAAAATTACTATACATGAATAAGTAAAATTTTAGCAAGGAAGTTAAATCTTGATTAGGCTTATATACTAGTGAAATAAAGGAAAATGCGTGAGGTAGGTTTGGAATGGGGGGTATGCACCTATTTTCCTTATTTCATTAGGAAAAATAGATCCCCTAGGGCAATATTGACTTTCAACCCTAAGGTGAGTCAATCTTAATGGAGATCTTGTATTATTTTGTATGACTGAGGATGGGGTAAATAAGCCTAAAATGCACTTTTGGGAGATAAATGTAAAAATATCAAATGAATGCAATTATGTAGTGTAACACATGAATCATTAATTTTAAACCTTAATCTAACAAAATCAATAAAGTTCCAGTAGATCTAAGATGGTTACGAATTTATGCACCTATCACCAAAAGTCTTTGTTGAGTGTCCTCTTGGGATGGATTTGTATTAGGGAAAATGAGTCTTTGTAGGGCTTTTCTGCTCAACTTTTAGGGTCCTCTGGGGATGGATCTGAGCTTCTATTTTCCCAAGGTTTTACTATTGAAAAATCATAAATAAATTTTGGATTTGAGTTTTCGTGTCTTGATGACAATGTTAACAACTTTGTGATTTTGCACTTTTGATCAATCTTCAATCCTTCTTCACCTCTAAATCTACACACACAAAGAGAGGGAAAAATTGTTTATTTTTCGTGAATGGGAGTTTTCCATGGTCAAACCCCATTTTGGTAATTAAACCATGAAATAAAATGAAACATGAGTGGAAGGAATGATGAATCAACAATTTTATACTACAACTCACCAAACCCTTGAATGGTGATCCTTGAAGGACTAAAGTCCAACGCATCTCTCCAAGGTCTTGATCTTGCATGAAATGGCTTGATTGGATGTTGATATTGGGTATGTGCAGGATCATCATGGAAAAAACAAGCCCTTCAGTGGCAATAAAATTCAAAAAATAAGTGCTAGGCAACTTGACATAAAAATTTGAATAAGTTATCTATATTATTTCAAAAATATGTAAGAATAGAATTTGTAGCAAATTGAATGTAGTTTCTAAACTACTAGGTTTATTTTTTATTTTTTTAAATCTATTTGGTTAAAATTTGAAATTTTAATGCAGTAGTACTTAAATTTCAGGGAAAAATAAGAAGTAAGTGTATGTTTGACCACCCTAACCACCATAAAATGGTTATATTTTTTTATAATATTTTACATATAAGTAGGGGACTCATGCCCTGATGTGATGCATATTTTTTTGTAATTTGTTTCCAAGTAAATAATTAATTATGAATTTTTTATTACAATGTTTAAAAAATATAAAAACTCATATGTTTGACCACCTTAACTTGCTAAAAAATTCATGAAATTCAATTCTTTTTTTTTAATCCTATATTATGTGAAGCATGTTTTGGATTCAAAAAATGTGATACCATTTGAAAGCTATAGATTTTTTTCAATCAACCTATCAATTAGGACTTTAGTCGTAATTCAAATAGAAAATGAATAATAATTATTTATTAAATTCAAAGTAAAGCATAATTTATATTGGTGAAAATATGAGAATCTCCTTTAAAAACCCTTTTTGTTTCATCAACTTTGGGTAAAAAAAAAGTCATCAGCCACATGGGCCATCATATCACTTAGATATCGCCACTTTTTGGCTCATCATGATTCTGCACATACCCTATTGATGCTTGAAACCTACATCACAATGCTAACTCCAAAGGCATGCATGTGTAATGTCGTAAAATTGCACCACTTGCAATTTCACATACATTCTTGTGTCTTCTTTAGTGACCACTCCGTTAGCATTTATGTAGGCTCATTTTAGCCCTTGCATTAGCCTTTTTCCCTTCTTAGGATGCTCCTAAACCCTTTTCAATAGCTACCCTTCGCACATGAGCTTTACGTCAAACCTTGGGATTTTCCTTCTCATGTTGTTTTGTAGCGTGGCGTGTCCAGACACTAGCATGCCACATGGATGTTTGCGTGTCGTGCTAGCATCTTGTGATGTTTCAACATTCAAATGACCATTTCCATGAATGTTTTCCACTTGTTAGCCTCTTTTATTGGTGGTAACAGCCCAGGATGTGTTGTAATGGCTCGAGAAGCTTATTTTCCTTCCTTAAATGCTATCTTTTCAATCCACTTTGGTCTTCTAACTTCTTCTTCTACTTCTAGCTTCTTTCCAACCTTGGATCTACCATTACTCTCTTGTTATTTTTCTTGCACATCTTCATTTCTTCCTACAACAACTTTCTCTATAGCTCTCACAACACCCTTTGCAACACTCTTTTGGCTCTTGTAGCTCTATTGATCTCTCCATTTGGCTTTCTTAAGCCTTGTAGCTCTATCTCCCCTGCCTTGTGCTTGTGAGCATCCTGGGATTTCATATCCCCTATCCATTGCATCTCTACTTTGTGATATGGGTTCTCCTCCTCAAGTGAGGTTTTCTTTTATCACTCACATTTTGTGATACGAGTTCTCCTCCTTGAGAAGGGATTTATTTTATCACATCACATTTGCTTACTTCTCTCACTCTCTCTATCTTTTGGATGTTTGTGGAGGTGGGAACACCAAAACAAGGCTCTGACTAAGGAATACCCCTATACAACCCCAACACTTTCTCTAGATCTTACGCATGAAAGTATTAAAGACATTCACATGCTGGGGGCTTCATCACTTGTGTGGTTGTGATCATTTCCTTTCTATCTCTTACTCTCTTTATCATTTATGTTTCATTTTATTTCAGCTTTATCACTTTCTATTACTTTCTTGCACTCTGGAAGTTCTTAGTAATTAGAGTAGAAGTAATCACTAAGCTATTTTTTGTGATAAAATTTCTTTCTAGTTTGTATGAGATGCCAACACACCTTAGGGACACCAACACACCGCATTATCATCCTTATTCCACCCTACCATCCTTTGGTTGAGAGCTTATCAATTTATCCAAAAAATCTTTATGACCTCCTCTTTCAGGATCTTGAACTCCCGTGTTTTTCCTTGAGGTAGTTTAGCGCAGTTCACCTCATGAGGCTCTCTAAATGAAGAGAAATTGTGAGTAGTGAATCCCCCTTCTCTAGATTTTGGTGAACCTGACATGAAGAGGGAAACTAGGAATTTATTAACCTCTACTTGGTGGGGTGATAACTTTTGACTCGGTGCTCAGAATTTAGAACCATTTGCGTCATTGGAAAGGTCTCCAAGAGAACTAATTCAGTCCCTAAAATACCATCCCATTGACCATAAAATTTTAGTGACTAATGCTTGAGTTTGGACCTCAAATTTTGCTTCGAAGACCTTCGAAAAAGTAAATTACTAGAACCTAGAAAATACTCAAAAAATCCAAAAAATCTAGATTTTCAATTTTCCAAGTTCTATCCTCTCAAAATGAATTTAATATCTTCTTTTATTAGTTCAGTATCTAATTTTGTTCAAAATGTTAATGATGTTCCATTTCATGCATGTGACAGTGACTTGGCTTTGCCCATGTCACTTTGGATCTTTTATCCTTCTCATGAGATTCCTCTTTCTTTGAAGGATATCCCGTTGCAAGAAGATGAAATCATTGATACCTTTCTTAATGTTATTGTACCCTCTCTTCATTCCAATGCACACTTTTATATAGATGAAGCATTAGTGAATGATGAATCTCCCCTCCATTCCAATAAACTCTCTTTTAGAGATGTTGCATTGGTGAATGATGAATCTTTTTCCACATCTAATCTTCCATTGATCAATTTTGAGAATATGCCTTCAAATAATTATTCCACTAGTTGTGATGAGTCTGTAAATATAATCTATGTCCCTGTTGACCCTCAAAGGCCTAAGAGACCAGCCATTTACGTGACTCCAACTAGTCCTTCTCCTAAAAGGGTTTGTCCTATTAATGATATTCCATTGTTTAGTGATTCTCCTGATCTTTCTATGGCTCCCTCTTATAGAGAAGTAACCCATAAGGATGAGAATATAATGAATAAACAACCAAGCCTTCCTCAAGCTCCTAAACCTATGACTAAAGCACCTAGTGATTGCAATCTTGTTGAGAAACCTCATGTTCCTCCGGCTGAGATCTCATTGTAGGACTTGCTTTAGTCTACTTCTGTTTATCAAGGTATGCTTCAAGAAGCCTTGCAAAAGATCCTCTTGCCTTCTTCTGCTAGGCTGGAAGATGTTGATGTGTTGATAGCTCATATTCATGTGGATTCATTGAATATTGTGTGCTATCCACAAGAACTCCCACCTCTGGAAGTACAAAAGCTAGAAGGCCCTTTAATGATTATAGTTAACATTAATAAAATTGGAATTAGATGTACTCTAATTGATGCCTGTTTGAAACTCAATGTATGTAGCATTCATCTATAGCCTAATATTAATATTGATCCATCTTCTCTTAATTCTTCTTTCATTGACATTCGTAGGTTTGGTAATGTCGGTTGGCAAGACCTAGGCATGATAGTCTTGTCTTTGAGGTTGGGACCCATTACCATACCCACCATTGTATATGTTATGTCAAAAAAGCTACCATATAGCCTTCTTCTTCATAGACCATGGATTCATGCTATGGGTGTAGTCATGTCTACCAAGTGCATAAATCTATTGAGCTCATTTGTAGCAATCAAGTAGTCACAGTCAAGGCTGGCCCTAAGGCTATGCACTTATGTGAGATGGCAGAGAATGGTCATGTTTTGGTTGTGCCTACTCTTATTCCTTCTGTATCTTCCAATGTGTCAATTTTTACTCTACCAGTACCTACTACAAAGGATACTCTTGTGATAGGTGTCCTTGAAGAAGATCCTTTTGAAGTGAGAAATCTTAAGTCTACTCCTTTTACCTCTCCTTAAGAAAATGCATGTCTTGATGATGATTGGAGCTCTCTATACTTTACATAACCCTTCATTGGAGAATGTAAAGTTAACCTGATCTACTTGAGCCTTCCGATAACATCATCCACATGCGCTATCAAAGATGGTTATTCTTCTGCATTGTGGGATAACATGAACATAAATTGTAATATTCTTAGTGTTGATCCTCCTTCTAAGGAAGATGATCCCACTTCTATTAAAGAGGCTAATACTGATAGTCCTATCAAGAAGGATGATGGTGATCTCATAGAAGAGTGTGATCCCCATTGCTAGGATAATTATCTCTATGAATATCCTCTTCCTCAAGATTTGCAAACACGTTATGGCCCCGACTTTAAGCTTGTCTCTAAATATGGCTATGGGCATAAAGGTTGTGGGCATAATGAACAAGGAATTAATGTCCCTATATAATGTGCACCTTTCAAGTGTAATTTGGGGCTTGGTTGCTCAAATGAACAATTTGAATGAAAACCATGGTTGAATGTCAACATGACGTCTACTTAACCTCCTTCTCATGGATTGGTCCATCCTCATTCGTATTCTATCTTCGTGCCTTCTTCTTGTGAGCAGTGAAAAATTTATTTACAAGTGAAAGGGTTGCTTCTTTCTCCTCATTCTTTATCTAAGAAAGAGTGTATTTTGTTGAGGTTTCTCAAAGACCACTTGATCATTCTTCTTCCTCCTACACATAAGAAATATCATGAACATGATAAAGAAAAAAAATATTTCTATGCATACCATCGAGTTCTTGGCCATTCCACTAGTGAATGTAAGGACTTGAAGGATAAAGTACAAAAACTTCATGATTCACGCACCTGCTGCTTCATGTGCCTCTTCTTCAAACAACAAGTGATATCAAGGTTTACCTCTATCTTGCATGTTCTAAGTATCTTGCATGATTCTCCTCCCCTGTATGTTGGGGGTAGTGATAACTTGTTTCAAAGATATGTGTCCTTCTTAAGGATCCCCCTTTCTTCTTTATGTCTTTCAAATGTAGTGTCCCTTGAGTGGGCCCCTTTCTCTCTTGAAGGGTTCTTGAGGGACTCCCTTGTGAAATATTTTATCTCAAAATAATTTTTTGGTGTCTAGCTTGGGGGCATCCTGACTAGACCTCGCTTTTCAAATAGAGCGTCCCTTGAGCGGACCCCTTTTCTTTTGAAGGGTTCTCGAGGGACCTCTTTGAAAGCTTTCCAATTTTTTGAAGGTTTGTGTGACTGTCCACTTAACTGCCTCCATGGCTTCTTTGTTTCTAGACATGCTTTATCTATGAGTAAACATGTCACTTTACAGGTGCACCTATAAAGTCAATTTCCAATTCGACTTTGTGGAGTCCCCTCCTTTGGGTTTCCTTCATGTGAGAGATCTTAGGGGATACCTTATTGTAATTTTATGGGCATGTAATGCGCATACTTCATGGGGCTTGCTTCATGCGAGATATCTTAGGGGTTGCCTCATTGTAGTTCTGAAGGCCTCTAAGACGCTTACATCTTGTGGGATTTGTCCATTGTTGGTCTAAGGGCCTTTGGTGTACTTTGTTCAACTTCACAGTTCTATGGAGCTATGAATTCCTTTGTTTGAACCTCCTTAGGAGTGAATACCTATGGATCCATCCCTCTTGGAATTTTTATTCCATTCTAGCTTCTCCATCTCTTTCTTTTAAATTATCTTTCTTCTCTTTTGTATAAACTGGATTGAAGATTTGTATCTTCTTCATCATGAGTATATGCCCTTCCTTTCTTCATCTTAGAATTCTTCTATGTGTTATGTTTTAATTTGGGGATGATGCATAGTATCATGACAACCTTTTACATCGATGTCTCTTTCACTTGGCTAACTCAAATCCTTAAAGTTTTTTATGCGCTAACGCTATTCTCTAGTGCAGGTTTTTCTTGTCTTATGCATTTTTTTTGTAGGTCTTCAGCCTGGGGGCATGATTCCTTGGTTCAAAGAGTCATCTACTTCCTCTAGAGTATCCTTTTGGCATAGTGATGTTATTTACATTTAGTAGATTTCCTTTAGCGTGCATATTAGTGTAGATTCATATGCCCGCTAAAGTGGGGGAAAAATAAAATGTCATAAAATTGCACCCCTTTCGATTTCACATATATTCTTGTGTCCGCTTTAGTGACCACTCCCTTAGCATTTGTGTAGGCTTATTTTATCCCTTGCATTAGTCTTTTTGCCTTAGCAGGATGCTCCTAACCCCTTTTCAGTAACTACCCTTTGTGAGTCAGCTTTGCATCAAGCCTTGGGGTTTTCCTTCTCATGTTGTTTTGTAGCATGACGCGTCAAGACACTATTGTGCCGTGTGGACGTCTCCATTTTGTGCTAGCGTTGTGTGATGTTTCAATGTTCAAAAAATCAATTCCATGCATGTTTGGTACTTGTCAGCCTCTTTTATTGGTGGTAACGGCCTGAGATGCCTTGTAACGGCTCGAGAAGCTTCTTTTCCTTCCTTAAATGCTATCTTTTCAATCCACTTTGGTCTTCTAACTTATTCTTCTACTTCAAGCTTCTTTCGATCCTTGGCTCTAGCATTTCTCTCTTGTTATTTTGCTTGCACAACTCCATTTCTTGCTACAACAACTTTCTCTAAAGCTCTCATAGCACTCTTTGCAACACCATTTTGCCTCTTGCAACTCTATTGCTCTCTCCATGTGGCTTCGTTAAGCCTTGCAGCTCTATCTCCCTTACCTTGTGCTTACGAGCATCCTGGGATTCCATATCCCTTATCTATTGCATCTCCATTTCATGATATGGGTTCTCCTCCTTGATTGGGGTTTGCTTTTATCACTCACATTTTGTGATACAGGTTCTCCTCCTCAAGTGGGGATTACTTTTATCACATTGCATTTGCTTACTTCTCTCACTCTCTCTATTTTTTCATTGTCTGTGGAGGTGGAAACACCAAAATAGGGTTTTGACTGAGGCAAACCCCTATACAACTCTAAAAATTTGCCTAGATCTTACACATGTAGGTATTGAATACATTCACATGCTAGAGGCTTCATCAATTGCATGGTTGTGAGCATTTCCTTTCTATCTCTTACACTCTTTATCATTTCTATTTCATTTTATTGTAACTTTATTGAATTTTGTTACTTTCTTGTACTCTGGAAGTTCTCAATAATTAGAGTAGAAGTAGTCACTAAGCTATTTTATGTGATAAAATTTCATTTTGGTCCGTACGAGACACCGACGTGCCTCAAGGACGCTAGCGCACCGCATTGTCATCCTTATTTTGCACTATCATCCTTTGGCTGAGAGCTTTATAGTTTTGTCTAGAAAATATTTGTGACCTGCTCTTTTAGATTCTAGAACTCTCATGTTGTTCCTTGAGGTAGTTTATGGAAATTCACCCCGTGAGGCTCTCTAAATGAAGAGAACTCATACGTAACAAATTAATCTTCTCTAAAACATGAATGAAAATAAATTTGACATGATGATCTTGATCTTGATCGCTATTGTAGATGACTAGTAAATCTACTCTTCAATTCTCTTGACAATAATATTTTCTCATATGAAATTTTCCCTCTTGTTAGATTTTTTTAAATTGATAAAATAGCTATGTATTTAAAGGTGATTTTCTACTTTCCTAATAGTTAATCATAAAAGGCCGACAATTTCAATTTGAATTATAAAAATGCTGCCAAAAGAATATTAAAAATTGGGGTCCTAAACTTAAGGGGGACCCATTCACCCTTTGGCAAATGGGTATATTTCAAGAAACTTCAATTCCAAGGAAATTTAATTAATGATTGTAATTATTTAATACAAGTTGCAATAGACACTGAAAATTGGTCTAGGCCTGCGAGTACAACTTTCGACATAATTTTCTATTATCCATGGTCATGATTAAATAATGTTTACTATTTAATTACCTTTCTAACACATCTTTCCTCTATTAATTAAATAACCCTTTTTAATTAATTCATTATGACATTTATTCAACTTGATTAATTAAATATACCATATTTATTTAATTATGTCACTAACTAATTAATTATCCTTCTTAATTAAATAATTTATTATTTAATTACCCCTTTGTCATATTTCAACTATAATTAAATATTTATTATTTAATTATTCATTTATCCTTTTCAATAGTCAGTTAAATAAATTATATTCATTTTATTTTAGAATATTGAATTAAATTAATATTTAATTCATTATTAATTCTTTATGTCACATTGTTCTGTCATTCAGTTGACTAATAATTCACTCATCTTCTGACTACAGATCCATTTTTAATCTGCTAGTTATCTCTGGAATCCATATCTGATCATCTCTGCGAGAGGATTCTCTGTCACAACTAGTTAGTTAACTAGTTCTAACTCATATGCATGAATGTGTTTATAAATTAAATATCTTTATTTAATTAATTAATTCATGTGTGCATTCAAACTCTTTATTCTTCAAGTTCTAACTTTGTCTTTGTCATTCAAAGTCTATTTCTTCTTTTTTTGAAGACTCTTAACTGGAGATTAAATTATTTATTTAATCTTGAACTTGTGTTCTTTCTATTTTTGAGCAGTCTTGACACAAGATTAAGTTATCGTTCTAATTTAATCTCTATCCTGTAGACTTTTCTAACACACGTTCTATCTGACACAGAACTCACATTGCATTAAATTCATCAATCTCATCTGTCGATCTCTCTTTTGAATCTGAGCCAATCATTCAAAAACCCAAAATCTATAAAATGGCTTGTCATTATCATTATTTCTCCTCCCGAAATCAATACTTTTGAGAAGAAACTTCCTCTTCAATATTTTTCTTAGACATTCAACAAGGTCATGCTTGCATCAATACTTTAAATCTGAGGGCAAGAATACTGATACATTAAAATGGAGAAGGAAAATCGAGATAATTCGAAGAATTGGACGCATATTCGATGAGATCTTTTCAGTTATTTGTTTTATTGTTTTATGTTCATTTACTCATTGTTTATTGTTTTTATTTAGATTATTTGTTATATTTGATCATCTTACTCTGTGCAACAATTCTCCAGAAAATCTATGTTACACAAGTTTCCCTTTTAGAAAATGTGATTAATTAGGCCTTTAAATGCATAATTAAGCCAATTATAGGCTTAATTTAGGTGAATTAATTAGGGACCCAAACATAGTGTGAAAATATAAAGAAGTACTTTTTTTGACACTAAATTTAGCCCCCCCTTTAGTGAGAGGATGATCCCTATGCTCAAACTGACACTAAAGTATAGACAATCAAGTGTCAAGAGAGGTCTAATTGTATAATTATTGGTCAGATAAGATAGCAAAGGTCAAATTGGATGATCAAGCCCACAATATCTAAGATCTCATGGAAAACCAACAAAGGCATAAAGAGACACATGCCTATGTTAAATATGCAGTAGCAAGACAAGATACACAAGCACACAATGTCAAAATTAATGCAAAAGAAAGAGCGGTGGATCAAGCCTCAACTATTTGTCCAATCTGTATCGATCAAGCCTTACCTATTTTTCTAGAAATGTTTACAAGTGGAAACCTACTATCCACTATGCAAACAAAATTTACTCACATAGGCATGTGAAATCCATTGTCCACTAGGTGAGCCCCAAAAAGTGGCTAAAGGGAAAGTCATGCCAAGTCTACATGCTCCCATTGTACTAACCATACCACATTCATACCTCCTAATAACTTTGATAAGGCTCCACAAAAATGGTTACAAGGCTAGCAAGTTGTGTTATATCAGGCACTCATGAAAAAGGCTCCAATGGCAAGCATGTTGTATTATACTTGGTGGCCATGAAAATCATAAAGGATCCACTGGAAAGAAATTTGTGTTAGGCTTGGTGGCCTTGAAAAACATAAAGGCTCCATTGGAAAGAAATTTGTGCTATACTTGGTGAAATGAAAGAAAATAGTTGCTTTATGGTTTAGGACATAGAATAACACATTTCACAATCATTCATTCAAGGAAACCCTAGAGATCTCAATCTAAATTATGCAAAAGAGAAAGATATATTGTAATAGGGTTGTCCTAGGGTTTGATTATAAAATAAAGAGGGGTTCACTATAGAGTTAGGGCTTGTAAAGACTAATGAAATGAAATACCTAATGCTTAAACCTAATGCAATGCAATACTTCACTAAATGACCTAGAAAAAAATGTAAAACATAATAGAAAGCTAAGAGATGAAAGGTGTGTACCTGGAAAATTGAAGAGGACTAGATGAAGACTTGAAATTCTTAAAACATTGAATTTAATGCTAGCTGGGAATCATACACTAGACTGAGCGATTTAGTCCCATGTTAGGGTTTCTGGGAAGAAATTAGATTGTGGTAGAGATATGACTAAAACTCCTAAAATATTCAAATTTTCCTATACTAGGACACATGCACCAGAAGTGGCATACCAGTTGATTTAGGGTTTTCTAGAAATTCATAGTCCGATTCTGCTCCTTAATGTTTTCTCTGTCCTTTCCACCTAATTTTTGGATTCTAATCTCTGATTTGCATCTTGTAGATGTGTTCGAATGATCTCCAATGCAAGGTTACAACTTTGACAAATTTGAACACTTTGAAAAACTTCTCAAAACTTTCTCTTCAATGTGTCTTTAAGATAGACCTGGAAACCACACACTAAAGAGAGGGGAAAATGTGGTTTTGTTAGTGGAAAGGGATTTTCCTTTCTCAAACCCCGTTTTGGTAACCAAACCTTTTAATGAAATCAAATAAGATAAAGGAATGATGAATGGAAAAAATATAATTTTACAACTCACAAAACCCTAGCAATAAAGTGCTACAAACATGTATGAAGTGGCTCCAATGGATGTAGATCTTGAATGTTGTTGGAATGTGAGAGATCTTGAATTAAATGTTGGCTTGAATCATGAAACCCTACATCAAAATTGTTAGCTCAAAAAAAAAATGATGCATGATGAATTTGACATGATGCTTGATACTTGAATAATGCTCCAAAACACTTGATAATCAACCCTTGAATGCTCTTTAATTCTTTTGTAAAATCTTGAATTCTTCCTTGATCATAAACATGCTATAGTGCATGAATACTTGAAATGTTGGGATGAAAATGAGTGAAAGAAGCTTTTATTTATAATAGTTTATGCCAAATTTCCTGAAATTACAAATCTACAATCGAAAAAAATAGTTTCTTTATGGTTTAGTACATAGAACAACACATTTCACAATCATTCATTCAAGGAAAACCCTAGAGATCTCAATCTAAAGTATGCAAAGGAGAAAGAGATCTTGCAATAGTGTTGTCCTAGGGTCTAATTTTAAACTAAAGATGGGTTCACCACCAAGCTAGGGCTTAGATTTACTAATTAAATGAAAGACCTATTGTTTAAACTGATGACAACGTCCTTGTTTTAAAACCAACCTATCAACAATATTTTGAGATTGAATAAAGAAATGGTTTTTCATTTAAACAAATCTTCTCTTAGGCTGATAAAACAAACTACTTGCCCATAACAATATGAAAGGGTAAGAAACTTTGCAAGATAACATTTTTTATTCCAGGTGACAGATATAAAGCTTCATCACAAGATTGGAAGAAAAAAAACTATTATGGTTTCTTTGATCCAAGAATCAATTCCAACAAAATACTAGTTTCCAGCATTACTCATAAAAATTAATAAACATAAATCATAGTCATCCAAATCCACTAAAGGGAATGATATTGAATGATTTAAAATGTTGCAAACTTAAACTACAATGATAATTCAAACTCAAATACACTCTTTGATCTTTTGATAAACAAGAGCTTTGACAGCCTTCACTATTTAAATTTGTATCTCAAACTATTCTACTCTCTCCCACATGACCTTCCACTTACCTCACAACTCTTATCTTAATTATTCATGTAGCCAATCCTCTAGGTGTCCTTTACACTTCCCCACTATTCAAATCATCCTCTATATTTAATGTGATCCTTTATCATTGCCATGTCTCGACTCCCTTCTTGAAGTGAAACTTATCAATGTTGCATTCATAGTGCCTTAATCTATGGTGTTCACTTTTGGTGCAACCTCCTTTACTCCCCCACACTCACTTATTTCCCTCGACTCCCCTTTTTTTACACTGCTTACGCCTACTCTAGCTACTCATCCTTAAACAACTTGTAACCATTTCCATTTTTCTCTCCTGTAGGCTGGAACTCTCTTTACTATTCAATCTTGCTTTTGTGCTAATTTTTCCCATTGAAAATCTATTTCATAGATAATTGAAATGGTAACTTCTTTTCTTAATTTTCTACACATAACTTCCATCACTTGTATTCTTAACTATCTACGCATAAATTCCCTCTCTTGTATGGTGAATGTATGTGATATTATTTGGCATCAATCAAAATTTAAAATAAAGAATCAAACTCTAATTTAAAAGGAAAACCAAATATTACGAAATAGTAGATTGATCCTCCTACATCATAAACCTAATGCAATGCAATACTTCACTAAATGACCTAGAAAATCATGTAAAATAAAATAGAAATCTAAGAGATGAAAGGCGTGCACCTGCAAACTTGAAGAGGACTAAATGAAGAATTGAAATTCTAAAAATACAAAATTTAATTCTGACTAGGACTCATATGCCAGACTAAGCAATTTAGCCCCAGGTTAGGGTTTCTATGCAGAAACTGCAATATGGCAGAGATATGATAGAAACTCCTGAAATTTGAAATATTTCCTATACTGGGACTCATATGCCAGAAGTGGCATATTAGTCGAGTTAGTGTTTTCTAGAAATTCAAAGTTTTGGTTTTGCTCTTCAATGTTTTCTCTATCCTTTCCACCTAATTTATGAATTTGAATCTTTGATTTGCAACCTATAGATGTCTTCCAATGATCTCCAATGCAAGTTGACAACTTTAAAAACTTTTACAACTTTATGAATTTTTTTTCTTAAATGTGTCTTCTGATGGAACTCCTAAAATTTCTTTTATTTTCGTTCCATCCTGAAAAAATGTGAAAAATTTGGTTTCGTTCCTTGTTTTCTAATTTTAGGTCATGTTCTCCTCACTATGATAGGGTTTTTATTTTCTTAAAGTCTCCAAATTTTTTCATAAACCATTGATCATTTTAAAATTGCATTGACCTGTCTTTCCTATTCCCAGTCACTTAAGTTGTCACTTCTGCCATGATAGTCATTATTTTACTCACCCCTGACCTTAGGTTTGTCAGTTACCTTGATTCATCTTGGCCTCAATTCCTTCTAATTGAAGGCTTAGTCCTAATTTTTTTTTTATCCTTATCCTTCATTATAAAGGGTCAGTATTTTGTTGCCTAGGGATGGCCCCTTTTTTATAACTAACTTTTGCTGAGTGTGCAAAAATTGTGCATCATATTGGTCATTCGATCATGGGAGTTGATCCTAGTCGTCCCCCATATGCTTGTCCTGGTTTATTTCTTCTTATTTTATTCGCACGGGCTGGTGGGCTTCGACCACGTATCTTATGTAGTGGTGGACCTAGTCTCCTTGGTAAGGTTGACTAGTGCTTCTCAAGGAGGATCGATGGTTGATGGAATAAAGACATGGCCATCTCTGCACCACTCCCCATGAGCCCGTCTTGTTTTATTCATAATATTATAAGGATACAGGATAGTGGGAAATGGCCACGTGGTAATTTTTAATGTGAGATTTGTTCCCTCGTAGGGTAGTGGAAGTTGTTCAAGGCATAATCAACATCAAATGTCATGGAATGTGTTATCATCAAGGTTGTTCCTTGCATTCCTATATCTTGTCAGCATTAAGGAGGAATGGTCACTCGGGTTAGCATGTAGAGTAACATTTGTCATTATGTTTGATCTACCAGATCTTGGGAACCATGTTTTGCCTTTTTGTATTAAAATTGATGGTTGATGGTAGGTGATGTGGCCCAATCCTGACTACTCCTTTCCATCTCGTATGTGTCTCATATGTGTCCTCTATATTTTGATAGGCACACGGGAAAGTTTCACGTAAACTGTTCCAAATTTAGAAGGCTCTTGATAAAAATAGGTGTGGTTTGAGGTATTAGCTGAGATCCTTTCAAGTTAAAAGTGGTGCTAAAGTTAGTCTTTTTTCTTTAGCATGCTTGTGAGATTGATAAACACTTTTAAAACCATCAAATCTGTCAAAGGTTGGTACACGTGGGAAAGTAAAATTGAAGTAAGGTAGGGTATGGGCAGATATGTTGAAGATAAAGCATGATTGTTCCCCACTGTCATACTATGATGAATTACAAGTGAGTTATTTCCTATGAGCAAGTGGGTAAATGTGAGACACCATGTCTGGTTGGAAAATTAAGTGTGTGATTGACATTCAAGTTAAAGAAAATACGTATCCCACTCAATTCTCTTGATTTGGGATGAGTATTAAATGCATGTGCTTAATTGTTTTATCATTAAGAAGCTAGAATTTTTAACCATTGATTTTGTTCAAAGTTTTGATCAACAGTTGAGATTTAAAACAAGGTTAGTTGATTGATAATACTCTCATATAAGCTCTCTTGGAAAATTAATGTAGACGCACACCAGTTACTCTATTTAAAGTGGTTCACTTACTTCACTTTTTCACTATCCAATTGTGAAAAAATATGAGGTTTGAGTGAGGAAGTGATATTGAGGTAGTCATTTCTCAGTAAGTTGGTAATTCTATTTGGAGAAATTTTGTAGTAGATTCGGTAAATTGGAAAATAAAGTGTGAATGTCAGTCTGGTTCACCACTCTAAGAGGCTCAACCTTCTTGAATTTGAAGACTCTCTTCCTCACAGTGAGCAAGGTAGACCAAAAGTACTAGTAACACTAATGAAGAAGACAAGAGCTACCAAGGATTATGCATGAGGTGTTCTTAAACATTCTTATCACCTTAAGGGCTGAACTATCTCAGAGGAAGTGACTAAAGGAAAAGGTAAGAAAGGTTAGAGGCCAGAAAGAGAAGTTGTTAGGAAGAATAGGTATCATCGCACCTATATCGGTTTTCATCAATCTCCTATTGAGGTTTCTGATGATTCTTCTAAAAATGGGAATGGGACCGAATCTAGCTATCACTAGTATCTAATGGCCATGAAGGATTGGGTTGATTTTGAGGATGAGGTTATGATTTCTACTCCTCTGAAGATAAGGACACCGAGTGGGCACACCTATTCACCAAGTGACAAGGAAAATTAATATCATATTACTTTCCTTGTTAGGTGCTCAAAATTTTATCTTGTGTGATGATTTTCTTGCTTTTGTTGGTGTGTTATGAAGTGGGTCTCCGATATTTTATGCTTTTTTGCTAATGGTGATGCTTTTTGGGGTGATATGGATTTACATTTTTTTGATGTTGCCACGATGACACTTTTTGATGACTGGTGGGATGGTTTTGATTAAAGGTTTCTTGGACTCTATTTTTGTTTTCATTTGAATTAAAATTATGGATCCCAAAGTCAGTTGGGAGATAATTTTTTTTTCCCTTGAAATTCATTTTGAAATGAAAACGAAATGAAATGTAAAATATAATTCAGCCTGATACTTGTCCTTGTCTTATAAAAGGGATTCTACAACTGATTGCAGGGGGGTTAGGAGGTTGAATATTTAGGAGGTTAATAGGTATTTATTTTCAAGGGAAATAGATACAAGAAGATGGATGCTGATTTCTATAGTAATATGTTTTAGAAACTAGTCAAGCAATATATGTTCTAGATAAGTAATATAGACAAAAAAGTAGTACAAAGTTTATGCAATTTTCTCTCCTATATGAAAATTATACAACCTATAAATACAATAATCAATGGTTATCTTGTTTATCTTTACTAAGTTCCAATGGATGTGTTGTTTCATTCTTTCTTATTTATTCAAGGAATGTATGTAAATGCTTGAATTCTAACAATAAGTTTATTATAATATTTGTACAAGGATTTTAGTAAGAAGTTAATTGTGGATATAGTTGGTGGGAATATTGTAAGGCAATATCTCTAAGCCCATAGGTATTTTCTCTAAAATACAAAAGTGTTATCCAATCGTATAGGTTAATGGTTTAACTCCATTTCCTTGAATATGGCATTGGTCTAGTTTAATATTCATGCTTCAGTTTGGTAACTGACTTGACTGTTGATCACACAATATAATTAAAGTAATTTTTGATAGCTTTACTAGATGTGTAGGAATGATTAAAGTATCACATCTTCCCTTGTTTAAGTTAATCATTACTAAGAAAGTATTCCAAACTTTCAGGGTTTGGTGCTTTTAAAAATATATGGAGAATCATCTATTTTTTGTGTGTTTTAATACTTGACACACCGGTATCTAGGAACACAGTTGTTTTGGGATCACCCCCTAGTATAAAAGAGCCTAAAGAGAAGAAGTAAAGACCCAAAATCCTTTACTTATTTTCTGAGCAATCCTTTCCCTTACTAATAATTGTCCTTGGAAAGTTCATAGGTTTGTGGTGAGAATAAGTTTGGTTCTTACAAGATAACCAAAACAAATGGTGACTCCGTTGGGGAAATTTAGAGAGGTACCTGTAGTAGATCATCTTTCCTTACAAATTCTATGAAGTTATGAATTATAAATTCTCATTAAAAAGTGAGTGGCGACTCTGAAGAAATCTAAACCAGTGAAAATACTATTGAAGTTTGGTCCTCTACAAAGGAGGTGGCGAATCTATAAAAGAACCTGATAAAATGTTAGGCCTTCTAATATATCTAAGTATTGTCCCCTTTTTTTAACCTACAAAAGAGAATAGATATAGATGGGTGCCATTTTCAAGAAATCTAAAAGTAATGTTGTATTCCCAATTCAGCGAACTAAAGAACTAAGAAAGGGAATAGTGAAGATTGTTCTGGATGCTTCATTAAGTGAAACTTGTAATATCTAGAATAAGAAGCATATTTGCATTGAAATCTTCCCATTGAAGATATTTTAAAAGAGTTTATATTTAGAATCATGATAAAATCATGAAATAGGGTGGTAATCAACTATAGAGTTTATGTTTTAAGTTGTGAAAGGGTGTAAAATAAAATAAAAATGTATCAATCAATTGTGCATCCTTGTGGGGTGCATGGTGTGAACATGAAGAATATGCCACCCCTATCATGCCATCAATTAAGTTTCTTTGTGGAAATATATAGACCATTGAATTTTAATGGTATTCAATGTTTCCCAAACCCTATTCCTAATGAATTTAGGGAACATCTACCAAAATTTGAGGGGAAAAGATCAAAATCAACATCTCAACATTTGTGAAGATTTTTCGATCTAATGGGAGATTATGAGATAAGTCATGAAGATGTTGTTATGAAGTTCTTTGTTCAATCTCTAAAGGGATATTCTAGAGATTGGTTTTCATTTTTGCCAATGTGTTCAATCTCTTCATGGAATGAGTTCATGGTGGTATTCATAGAACAATTTGGAGAAAAAATCAATCCATACTTAGTGAGAAAAATATTTAACAACATCCAGAAAGAAGAAGATGAATTGGTCCTCGATTTCAATCTCAGATTTTCAAAAACATTGAGTGACACTCCTGAATGTTTAAGACCAAATGAAGCAGTATGTCTAATTGTATACTTTGATGCATTTGATGAAGAAATGAGATATTTGTTAAGAGATAAGGAGCCTGCAACATTATATCTAGCATATCAAATGGTCATGGATATTGAGAACAATATGAAGTATTCAATGATGAAATGATACATGGCTGCAAGTGTTGGTTACTCTAACATACCTCATGCAAATGAAATTCATGAGTCAAAAAATGGAAATTATTGTCAAGACGAAGGTGCTTCTTCTATTCTAATTTCCCCATCACTACAACACACTAATCATAATGAACTCCAAATTGAACATCAACAAAGTTTGAGAAAAATTGATAAGATATATTTGGTTGAAATTTTCTCTAATATGAAGAGGCATAAGGGAGAATCACCCTATGATTTGTTCTCAAGATTTTTGGATTCCTTTTTGGAGGTCCCCAAAAATTTCAGACCTGAGGATTTAATATGCATTGATTTAATTTTTGAAATCTTTGAGTCAGGGCTGACTACCTTTCCAAAAGAATTGAAACCTCACAAATTTGATCAGATACTTGATTGGATAAAGAGTATTAAATAAGAAAAGTGTGACCATACACAAAGCATGATGCATCCAGATGTTAATAGCTATTTTCCCATTTTTTAAAATCAAAACATGATACACAAAAGTGAAAATGGTGTATCTAAAGATCAAAATTCATCTAGTTGTATGGATGAAGATAGAAATTATAATCATCCCAAAAGAAACACATACAAAAATATTTATACTAGTGATGGAGATAGAGATACACTTGCAAGTGTTGTTGATTCCTTACCACAAGTCAGTAGTCAAGATATTGAAGATGCAAATTTAAGAATACATTTTGAGAGTTTTGAATAGAATTTATGTACTGATGAGTTTCTTTGTGATGTAGATTTTGATGTCAGTGAGTTTGATTGTTCAAAGGGTTATGAATGTTTCTATGAGGAGGAGCTAGAGATGTTTTCTTCATTTGAAGGATCTAGTGATGAAAATGATGAAAAAGTTGCTTGTTCACAAGTAAGTGAACAGGTTTCACATGATGAGTATTTAGAGTGTAGCTTAGGCCTGTTATCACTAGAGCATTTTGATTCAATGGATGATGATCACTTTGAAAATAAGAACTTGTGTATTCAGTATCTTGAACTTAGGCACAATGTTAAAAATGATAAAGATCTTGATGGTGTAGACAATGGTGGATCTTATGTTAGTGAATGTGAAATTGAGTTCTTTGTTGATGTTCCTTATCTCCACACTATGATTATAGACATGTTTTCATTGAAGAAGGAAATTATTTATGTTAAGGAAAACCAAGATACGTGTTCAAAGGCTAATGAAAAAACTATAATTAACAGTGAGTTTTTGATATCTAAGAAAATATATCTCTTAATTGATGATGCACATGAAAATGTTCTTGCTGATCCTATTAATCTTGAAATAGGTGGTATTCAGAGTGATTTAGATGAAGTTATTAAGGGTTTTGGTAAATATAATTTTTTAGAATCTTGAGGCATATGGCAATGAATTGAACTATGGTGCAATTCAATTAAAGGAGTTTCAAATGCGTTTGTATTCTTTGCCTCACACACACAAGAACTGCATATTATGTGTAGGACATGATTTTTTTATTGGACCTAACCACTATGAGAGTTTCAAACTTGATATGTAGATGAATGATGAGGGGAGGTCTCATAGTGACCCATTTGGAACACATTGTGAAATTTTCTATTTTTTGGTCAAGTTTGATAGGAAAGTAATTGTGGATGAGAATAATCTTATTGATGAAAGTTTTAGTGATGTGATCAAGCATGCCAAGTGTGGTATTCTTTTTAGATAATAAAGGGCAATATCTTCCAATTGGACTTAATACAGACAACAAAGAACAATGTCTTTGATACAGGCAAACATGAATTCTTGTTTTTCATTTGATGGCTTGAGGCCAACAAATATGGTTTGAAATTTTTAAAAAATAATTTGTCACCTAATGGATAAGGCATTTGGTCAACTTTCCTATATATTCTAGGATCTCACCATTCCTATGAAAGGCATGTGTCCTCAACATGAGACACTGATGGAACTCGTAATTTTAATTTATTTTGGTTCCATCTTGAAAAATTATGAAAAATCTTGCTTGGTTCCTTGTTTTCTGATTTTAGGTCATGTTCTCCTCACTGTGACAGGGTTTTTATTTTCTTAAAGTCTCCAAAATTTGGCATAAACCCTTTTGATCATTTTAAAATTGCATTGAGATGTCTTTCTCATTCCCAGTCACTTAAGTTGTCACCTGTGCCATGATAGTCATTGTTTTACCAACCCCTGACCTTAGGTTTGTCGGTCACCTTGATTCATCTTGGTCTTAATTCCTTATGATCGAAGGCTTAGTCCTAATTTAGTTTTTATCCTTATCCTTTATTATAGAGGGCCAATATTTCATTGCGTAGGGATGTCCCCTTTTTTATAACTAACTTTTTCTTAGTGTGCAAAAATTGTGCATGATATTGGTCGCCCGATCATGGGATTTGATCCTAGCCATCCCCCATATGCCCATGCTGGTTCAATGATTCTTATTTTATTCGTATGGGTTGGCAAGCTTCAGCCACGTATCTTATGTAATGGTGGATCCAGTCTCCTTGATAAGGATGACTAGCGCTTCTTAAGGAGGATTGATGGTTGATGGAATAAAGACATAGCCATATCTATGTCGCTCCCCATGAGCCTTTCTTGTTTTATTCCATAATATTCTAAGGATATGGGCTAGAAAGCAATGGCCACGTGGTACTTTTTAATGTGAGATTTGTTCCCTCATAGGGTAGTGGAAGTTGTTTGAGGCATAATCAATGAAAAATTTCATGGCATGTGTTCTCATCAGGGCTATTCCGCACCCACCCATATGTTTTCAGCATTAAGGAGGAATGGTCAGACGGGTTAGCAAGTGGAGTAACATTTTTCAATATGATTGATCTACTAGATCTTGGGAATCATGTTTTGCCTCGTATTAAAATCAATGATCGATGACAAGTGATGTGGCACAATCCTAACCACTCCCTGCCATCTCGTATGGGTCCCATATATCTTTGGATGGGCACACAGTCAAGTGCCACGCGAACCTTTCCAAAATCAAAATGCTCTTGATAAAAATAGGTGGGGTTGGAGGTATTAGTTGAGATCGTTCCAAGTTAAAAATGGTGGTAAAGTTAGAGTCTTTTTTCTTCAACACACTTGTGAGATTGATAAACAATTTTAAAGCCATCAAATTTGTTAGAGGTTGGTACACATGGGAAAGTGAAATTGAAGTAAGGCAGGGTATGGGCAGATATGCTAAAGATAAATCATGATCATTCCCCATTGTCATACTATTATGAATTGCAAGTGAGTTATTTCCTACAAGCAAGCGAGTAAATGCAACACGACATGTCTGGTTAGAAAACTAAATGTGTGATTGACATGTAAGTTAAGAAAAATACTTATCCCACTCAAGTCTCTTGATTTGGGATGAGTATCAAATGCATGTGCTTAATTTTTTCATCATTAAGATGCTAGAATTTCTAACTATTGATTTTGTTCAAATTTTTGATCAACGGTTGAGATTGAAAACAAGGTTAGTTGATTGATAATACTCTCACACAATATCCCTTGGAAAATTAATGTAGACACACACAAACTACTCTATTTAATTTGGTTCACTTACTTCACTTTTTTACTATCCAATTGTGAAAAAATATGAGGTTTGAGTGAGGAAGTGATTTTGAGGTAGTCATTTACGAGTAAGTTGGTAATTCTGTTTGGACAAATTTTATAGAAGATTTAGGAAATGGGAAGATTAAGTGTGAATGCCAGCCCAGTTCACCATTCCAAGAGGCTCAATCCTCTTGAATTTAAATACTCTCATCCTCATGGTGAGCAAGGTGGACTAGAAGTACTAATAACACCAACGAAGAAGACAAGAGCTGCCAAGGATTTTGCACGAGGTGTTCTTAAAAGTGATTATCACCTTAGGGGCTGAACTATCTCAGAGGAAGTGACTAACGGAAAAGGTAAGAAATTTGAGAGGACAGAAAGGGAAGCTTCAAGGAAGAATAAGTATAATCACACCTATATGGGACATCATCAATCTCCCATTGATGTTTCTAATGATTCTTTTGAAAGTGGGAATGAGATTGACTCTTGCTATCACTAGTATCTTATGGCCATGAAGGATTGGGTTTATTTTGAGGATGAGGTTATGATGTGTACTCCTTTGAAGATAAGGACACTGAGTGGGAACACCTATTCACCAGGTGACAAGGAAAAATAATATCATGTTACTTTCCTTGTTAGGTGCTGAATTTTTGTCTTGTGTGATGATTTTCTTGCTTTTGTTGGTGTGTTATGAGGTGGGTCTTCGGTATTTTATGATTTTCTATTGATGGTGATGCTTTTCGGGGTTATATGGATTTACATTTTCTAATGCTACCATGAAAACACTTTTTGATGACTAGCGGGATGGTTTTGGTTAACGGTTTCTTGGACTCTATTTTTGTTTTCATTTGAACTAAAACGATGTATCCCAAAATCAGTTGGGAGATTTTTTTTTTTTCCAGTGAAATTCATTTTTGAAATGAAAACGAAATGAAGTATAAAATGTAATTCAACCCGATGCTTTTTTCTCCCTTGTCTTATAAAAGGGATTCTATGGCTAATTACAGGGGGATCATGAGATTGAAGAGTCAAGAGGTTAATAGGTATTTATTTTCAAGTGAAATAGATACAAGAATATGGATGTTGAGTTCTACAATAATATGTTTTAGAAACTAGTTAGGCAATATATGTTCTAGATAAGCAATATACACAACAAAGTAGTTCAAAGTTTATGTATATTTTATCTCCTATATGCAAATTATACAACCTATAAATATGATAATCAATGGTTATCTTGTTTATCTCTATTGAGTTCCAATGGATGTGTTGTTTCATTCTTGCTTATTCATTCAAGAAATGTATGTAAATGCTTGAATTTTAACTCTAAGTTTGTTATAATCTTTGTACAAGGATGTCAGTAAGAATTTAATTGAGTATATAGTTGGTGGGAATATTGTAAGGAAATATCTCTAAGGCCATAGGTATTTTATCTAAAATACAAAAATGTTATTTCAATCATATAGGTTTATGGTTTGACTCCATTTCCTAGAATATGGCACTAGTTTGGTTTAGTATTCATGCTTCATTTTGGTAACCGACTTGACTAATGATCACACAATATAATTAAACTACTTTCTAATAGCTTTATTAGGTGTGTAAGAATGATTAAATGATCATATCTTCTCTTGTTTAAGTTAATCATTACTGTGAAAGTTTCCCAAGCTTGTAGGGTATGGTGATTTTAAACATATATGGAGAATAATTTGTCTGTTGTGTGTTTTAATACTTGACACACCACTATCTAGGAACACAGTTGTTCTAGGATCACCCTCCTTGGTCTAACGAAGCCTAAAGAGAATAAGTAAAGACCCAAAAGCCTTTACTTATGTGTTGGACAATCCTTTCCCTTACTAATAATTGTCCTTGACAATTTTATAGGTTTGTGGTGAGAATAAGTTTGGCTCTTAAAAAATAACCAACATCTTTGACCCAGACCTACAAATCACACACTAAAGATAGGGAAAAATGTTGTTTTGTTAGTGGAAATGGGTTTACTTTTTTCAAACCCCACTTTGATAATCAAACCTTGTAATGAAATCAAATAAGATAAAATAATGATGAATGAAACGAATATAATGTTCCAACTCACTAAACCCTAGTAATAAAGCAGTGCAAACATGTATGAAGTGGCTCCAATGGATGTAGATCTTGAATCTTGTTGGAATTTGAGAGATCTTAAATTGAATGCTAGCTTGAATCATGAAACCCTACATCACAATTGCTAGCTAAAAAATAAACATGATGCATGATGACTTTGACATGATGCTTGATACATGAATAATACTCCAAAAAAGTTGATAATCAACCCTTTAATTCTCTTGAATTCTCTTGTAAACTCTTGAATTCTTTCTTGATCACAAATTTGTTATAATGCATGAATACTTGAAAGCTTGGGATGAAAATGAGCGAAAAAAACTTGTATTTATACTGGTTTATGCCAAATTTCTTGAAATTACAACACTACAAGCTGACAACAGATCTAGGAGGATAAAATCCCACCAAGAATTTGAAAAAAAATTAATTTTGGGCCACATGCGACTCATACACTAGAAGTTGTGTATGAGTCCCATTAGGCTTAACTATGGGACACATTTTCAAAAATGCTTAGAATGATGCAAAATCTAGATCGGGCCCCAAAAACCTAGGTGGGAATCATATGCTTAAGGTGGTGTATGAGTCCCAAATCACTAAATTTGGGCCACACAACCTAAAAACACCTGATTTATGATTGCATGTTGGTTTGTGTTAGGATTATCCTTGAAAAGATGCATTAAATGAGGCTTGTGGATGAAAAATAAGGCCAATTAAAGCATAAAGAAGCCCAACTGTTTAATAAAATGCTAGAAAAGTGTTAAAGTGTATTACAACACTTTACAACACTCTAAATAAAGCACCAATAAGTTCATATAGTTCACAAGGGCCCAAGACCTAGTATGAATATGTTAGACACATTACAACACTAAATCAAGGCCATGTTAGGGAGTTATTTTTTCATCATTACATCTAGCCCCCACTTTAGTGAGAGGAGGAACTTGCTTCCACTCACACTAAAGTAGACCAATGCACATCAAGAGGGGTCCAAATGTACCAATGCTAGTAAGATAAGATGACCATGATCAAGAGGGTTGCACAAGCCCCCAAGACCAAGGTCCTATGTCAAACCAACATAGACACACAAGAAAACACATGAAAATGATAAAAAGAGCAATAACAAGGCACAAGCATATACTACTAAAGAAAAAGAGAAGAGAAAAATAAAACAAAAGAAGGGTGGATCAATATTTTACCATTTTTCTATTGTGATGTGGATTAGATCTAGGTTGTTTGTTCAAAAAATGCACGCTCACTCTGAGGAAATAGAACTCTAGGTTGTCTACTAGGTGAGTAATATAAGAAGGTGAGATACATACACACATGGCTGGTATGTGCTAAAAAACACACATGAGTGGCTAAGGGAAAGTCATGCCTCGGTTCAGCTTCCCATCCAATGATTCCAAAGTTATACCTCCTGATAACTTGAATAAGCTATCACACAACAATTAACTATGAGCTTCATGAGGCAGGCAAAGATTTGAATGCTTGGAACTCATGAACAAACAAGTTGACACCATAGGAATGCAAGGTTTGTTATGCAAGGTGGCCATATAACTTAAATTTTGTAAATGAAAAATATACAAAATGTTCAAAGGAGTCTTGCTTAGTTCACATAAAGTCTTAGCTTAGGGAACATTGTGCCTAATGTCTCCAAGAGAGTACCAATTAAAGAATAGAAGATTCACAACTTAGGGGATGTAATGTGTCACATCAAGCCACTAAGAGGAATATAATATGATAAGAGAGATCATTCTCTTGAAGGAAATCATACCCAATGTCATCGACAAAGCAAAAAATGCATCACATGAAACAAGAAGACTACATCATAAAACATGAAAAAAAAGGCAAAAATAATAATTCCAATGTATATCACCACTTTAAAGAAATTTCTAAACACCATGCCATGAGAAATTACTTTAAAGTAGGAAATGACAAATTCTAACATGAAAGATGACATGAGAAATAACTTGGAATGCCCTATGCCAAGTAATATGTTTCCAAATAAACCTATGTCATGAAAAGGAAAAGAGGGGTTGCCCCCAAAATGAAACTCAAACACATGAGGGATCTATGGATTTAGGGTCAGTATATTCTTACTTTTAGAGAGCTCAAAACTATCACCATTCCCAAAAGACTCATAGAACTAGAAAAATGACACAAAGAGAGTGAAAAGAAAAGAGAAACCTTTTGGGTCAACATGGAAGAGACATGAATGTCTCGACGCCTTGCATCATCCCCAAAAGGAAAACACAAGAAAAATGAAAAATATAAAGGAAAATATTTTGGGTGAACATTCAAGATACATGAATGTCTTGATGCCTTGTGTCATCCCCAAAAGGAAAACACAAGACAAATGAAAAAGATAAAAGAAAAGATAAAAAATTATGACATAGAGAAGAATGGAGGTACAAATAGAGGAATGTCACAAAGAGAGAGAACATCAAACAAAATGGTATGGGGGATCACATTATGCACATGAAATCACACAAAAGAAAAAGAAACAATGAAAAATATTATTAAGGCACATGCGAGTCTACATAAACTAGGTCATCCACATCCCAATCATGTGCATTGTATATCAAAGGCAGACAACTAGCCAAAGGGACAATAGCAAGTTCTGAACTAGGATCATCACTAGGTTCAACACTCTTCTTAGGAGAATTGTCATTTAAGCTCATGGAAGAGGAAAACAATGTATTCAATTCATTATGAACCTCCTCATCAATTTTAGTAATCTTCTCATCATCATCTAAATTAATCACAATAGGAGGTCAAATGATAATATCTAAAGAAGGGTTTAGCTCTTGTTACAGTTGCATTATAGGATCATTTTGTTTTGAAAAAGGGGGGGACTCATCATGTATTTCTTTAGTCAATTTTGGATCTTGATTTTCTTTATTTATTTCTCCATTTAACTTTCTATCAGGGGCACAATGTCTTCACCTACGCTCTCTAGCACCTTTGTTTCTTTTTGTTCTATTTTCAAGTTACATTTGTGTTGGAGCGGGTTGATCAACCATAGGTTTATTTTCTTCCCTAGGGGGGGTAATGGAACCATGAAAGGTTGTTAAACCACTTTATATTTAACCTTTTAAACTTTTTTTATTCTAGGAGGCATAACATGATTATTTTCATTATCTCTTGGTCTTTTGTAGGAAATAGGAAAATGATCTATCTTAGGTTGGTCTTGGTTGTTTAGAATGTCTTTAGCCTCAATTGGGGTTTCTTCAAAGATGGTATGTTCATGTTGGGAAAATGTGTCTCAACCTTGCAATTATACATGGTTTATTGTTGATAGGTGGCGACTAATCATGCAAATACCGTACACTCATAGCAAGACATGAAATTTCTAGTTGAAATGTGAAGGTTTTTTTCCCACTAACACATCAAGGTTTTTTCCTACTGACATGTCAAATGAAAAAAAACCTTGTAAAACCCTAATTCTAGAAGGTTCCAAAAATATTTTTATTGAGTGGGATGTATGTAGATGTGGGTGTATTCTAAGAGTCTTATAGCGGTTGGGTTGTCTCTTGTTCTTTGGTGGTGATAATCCTGTGAGAAGATTTCTCTGCAAGTATATTGTAATATTTTGATTTTTCAATAATATTATTGGGTGGCTTTTGGAGTGTGGGGTTTTTATCTCTAAAGGGTTTTCCCCATGTAAATCATTGTGTCATGGTATGCATGATATTTTTGTCTATTTCCATTTAAGTTTTTGTAACTATTAAATATCTGTAATTTTTTTGCATTATTCTCCTCTCAAGTTTAGTGTAGGAAGTTGTTCCACTACCTTAGCTTCATTACAAGTGGTATCAGAGGTTGATCACCTTTGGTTTCAGTTGTTTGTTGTTGGGTTTTTAGAAATAGTCCAGATTTGAGTGGGAACTTGTATAGAAGACACTTTGTGATCTTGTTGTAGGAATTTCTAGATGGAAAGTTCTTCAAGGAGAATAGAGGTAGATAAATTTTTTGAAGCTAAAGATGGATGATCTATTAATAGATCGAGATCTGTGGGATGTTGTTGATGCGAATGTTTCAATGCCTACATATCCTACTCAAGCCAATCAATATGATGATATGGACCATAAATCCAAGGGTCTAATCAGATTGTTCCTAAAGACTCTATTTAATCAATGTCCATCAAGAGACCTCTACACAAAAACTATGGAAAAAGCTTGGTGAAATGTATCAAGACAAATATTTAGTGAGCAAGATTTTCTTGAGGAAGAAATTTTATTCCTTGAGAATGGAAGAGGTTGGACGAATTAGATACCATTTGGAAGCATTTAGTATGCTGGTGCCCTAGTTGGAATCACTTGGTGTCAAAATGAATAAGGAAGAGAAATTTCAGATCTTTCTTTATTATTTGCCTAATTCATGGGATTCTCTTGTTATGGCTATTGGGAGTACTTTTGTTATATTGAATACTGAATATGTGGTGGGTTCTTTACTTTATGAATAGATTAGGAGAAAGGTATCCATCAGTGCCAATGAGGCCTTGAATATTCATGGAAGACCTTGGGAAAAAGGAAAGAAGAATGAGAAGCATGACAAATCCAATCCCAAGGGGATATCTAAGTCTCCTGGAAAGTCCAAAGTTATTTGCTAGAATTGCGGTAAGCCTAGACATGTGTGTAAGGACTACAAAGAAGAAAAGAAGAAGAAAAATAAGAAAATTGATTTCGATTCTAAGTTTGAGAAGGAAGATGGCGACACATCCATTGACACTTTGTCAACTCGTGTAGTTAATGATGCATGGTTAATTGACTTAGGTGCATCTTTTCAAATGATGTTTAATAGAGATTGGTTTTGTGAATATGAAGAATTTGATGGAGGTAAGGTGTACTTGGGTGATGATTCTCATTTAGACATTGTTGGTCATGATAAAGTTAAAATTAGGTTTCCTCATGGTAGAATAAAAAGGATTAATGGTGTGTTGCATATCCCTAGATTAGCATGAAATTTGTTATCTATTAGCAAACTGAAAGATGCAGGTGTCCAGGTATTATTTTTTGATGCAGGATGTAAGATGATTAGAGGTGCTATGGTGATTGCTAGAGGTGTTAGATATGGGACATTGTATAATATTGATGCATGCATTGTTGAGTGCAATAGTAATTATGTGAAAATAAAGTCTTTAGAAGAAGTGAGGGTTTCACCTTCAACAGATGGTCATGGCTTTTGGGTACCTAAGGGTTCTCTTTCTTCTAAGAAAAAGTTACCAGTAGAGAAAACCATGTTATGGCACCAGATACTTGGTCACATTAGAGAAAAAGGTCCAAGGACCTTGAAAAATAAAAACCTTGTTGAAGGTTTGTTTAATTGTAATCTAGAATTTGATTTCTGCGATTATTGTATTAATGGAAAATAAAATCGTGTTTAGTTTTACTCGAGTTCTAATAAATCTTGTGGTGTATTGGATCTTATTCATTATGATGTGTTTGGTCCTGTAGATGTGCCTTCAATTGGTAAACCCACATCAGGGATAACTTTAACAAACCCCCCCTCGATGAAGATGTAAAAACCTTGCGAATCTTTCTTTTATTTGAAAAACAATATTAATTTTTTTGGCGAATCTATGTATATTATTAAAAAAGTTTGTAAAATCCTAGTGAATCTTAATGAATAATTGGTAAAAAATAATAATCACACTGGTGAATCCTAGTGAATATTCACTAAAAAGATTAATTACAATGGCGAATCTCTCCTTTAAAAATTTGCATAGTTGGTCGGCGCAGTTCCCCCATATTTTTTTCTTTTTTGTAATATTGAAGTAGGGGCCCGGGGGCGGCAGCCACTGGTGGGATCAAGGGGCAGTGCCCCTTGTAGGGGTGAAGGGGGAAAATACCCCTTGTGGGGGTCAAGGGGTCCGTGGACAACGACATTGGAGAACACACGGATTAAGTGTTTTTTTAAAAATATCACTTTAAAATTAAGAATAAATGTAAAGCTTAAAGATTACCATCGATTAGCATTTACCTTTTTAATCCGATGACTGCAGGTTGATTCCACGTCTTAATACACACATGCCTTTTAAAAGGCTTGTTGAGGCCCAAAATTTGTTTTGGGCCACATAATTAGATTTAATTGTGTGGCCCAAAAAAAATTTCGGGCCTCAACAAGCCTTTTAAAAGGCATGTGTGTATTAAGCCACATAATCAGCCTCCAACTGTTGGATTAAAAAGTTAAGTGATGATTTGAAGGCAATAAATAAAAGCCCTATTCAAGGCTAAAATATTCATAAAATTAAATGGTCATATATTACTGTGGTGATATTACCCTAAAATCAATGGTAGGAGTATAATATTACTGGCAAATATAATCGATATTTGTGATTATAGTATAAATTGTTGGCGAATAAGTTTCAACTACGTGTCATTTAAAATATAATAAATAGGAAAATTAATCGAGATGATTTTTTTTTTTGTAAAAGCTTGGCAATTCAGTATTGTTTTTAGCTTGTACTATTCACCATTTTTGGAGGTCCCGATTTCAATTATTCTCCAATTGGCGAAAATTCGCCACTAAAGTTTTCCTTGATCCACATATTATGTTCCATTTATTGATGATTATAGTAGAAGGAAATGGGTATAATTTTTAAACAGTAAATATGAAGTTTTCATTCATTTTAAAGAATTTAAAGCAATGGTTGAGTTGTATATTAGAAAGAAAATAAAATGTTTGAGGATTGATAATGGTGGTGAATTTTTCTCTAATTATTTTGATAGATTCTATAAATATTGTGGTATTCATATACAAAAGACAACTTTGTATTCTCCACAACATAATGGAGTTGTATAATGAATGAACAGGACACTAATATTGAAGGCTAGGAGTATGTTGAGTGGTGTTGGCCTAGAACAAAGATTTTGGACTGAAGTTGTTGCCACTTCCTATTACCTGATTAACAGGTCTCCCACATTAGCTCTTGTTTATAAGATGCATATAGAGGCATGGTCAGTTCACAAGCCTTCATTAAGACATCTTAGAGTTTTTGGTTGCGAGGTATATGCACATGTGCCAAAGGAGAAGCGAACAAAGTTGGAGAACAAGGCTGTGAAATGTATTTTGATTGGATATAGTAATGGTGTGAAAGGATACAAGATTTTGGATCATGTTGCACAAAATATAATACATAATAGAAGTATTAATTGTAGAGAAACTAAGACTTCTTTTGTTACATTGCAGCCATAAAAAAGTAACTAGGAATATGTGATTAAATTTCCTTCTACACCTGAGAAAGTTGAATTGAGGCCCAAGGATAGACAAGAAGTTGAGGAGAGCTCATCTAACTATGGGTCTTCAGAAGAAGAGGAAGAACCTCCAACTTAGCTTGTTTGTAGGTATACAAGGCATAGACAACCACTTGAAAGGTATTCAACTAATGATTGGAGATGTATTTTTTCTTTGAATACTAACATGGATGAACCCAGATCTGTAGAAGAGGCACTAGGTATCAATGATTCAGAATTTTGGAATATTTCTAGTGATGAAGAAATGGCATCTTTGAAGAAGAATGATACATGAGATCTTGTACCATTTCCTAAAAGATGAAAAGTTGTTGGTTGTAAATGGGTGTTCAAGAAAAAGATTAGTTCAAATGGAGGTATTGAGAAGTACAAAGAAAGGTTGGATGCAAAGGGTTACTTTCAAGTTGAGGGTGTTGATTATGGTGAGATATTTTCTCCTATTACAAAAATGACATTCATTAGATTTTTGCTTTCTATTGCTACTGCTTATGATTTAGAGGTTGAGAAAATGGATGTGAAAACTACTTTCCTTCATGGTGATTTGGAGGAGGATATTTATATGACACAACCAGAGCACTGCATGGTGAAAGGTAAAAGTAAGTTGGTTTGAAAATTGAAGAAATATTGGTATGGATTAAAACAGAGTCCTAGGATGTGGTACCAAAAATTTGATACATATGTGTTGAGTTTGGGATTTGATCATTCTAAATCAAAACATTGTGTTTACTATAAAATTAATGGTGATCGTTTCCTTGTTTATTGAATTATATGTTGATGATATGTTATTTATTGGTAGAGGGAAAGGTATGATTTCAAAACTAAAATCTCAACTTGCTACTAAATTTGAAAGTAAAGATCTTGGTACAACTAAACACATTCTTGGGATGGAAATTGAAAGAGATAGAGTGAACAAAAATCTATGGCTTGGCCAAAGAAAGTATGTCAACTCAATTTTACAGAGATTTGGTATGTAGGATTGTAGACCATTGTGCATTCCTATTTCAGTTGGAACACATTTATATCTTTCATTTTGTCCAATATCTCCACCAGAGATTGAAGACATAAGTAGAGTGCCTTACCAAAGTGTAATTGGAAGTTTGATATATGCTATGGTTTGTACTACACCAGACATTGCCCAGGAAGTGGGAGTTCTTTCAAGATATATGTATAATATTGGTAGAGTTCATTGGGATGCAGTTAAAAGAGTCTTCAGATATTTGCACGATACCTCAAATTATTCTTTATGTTACCATAGTAATATGATTGAAGATGAGATTTCCCTTGATATTCATGGTTATATGGATTCAGACTGGGCAAGTGATGTTGATAGTAGAACATCCACCAATGCTTATGTGTTTACTTTATTTTGTGGTGTAACTAGTTGGATGATTAAGTGATAGGTTGTGGTAGCTTTTTCTACTACTGAAACAAAGTATATGACAAATACTCATGCTTGGAAAGAAGCCATTTGGCTTAAGAGACTATTTTTAGATATTGAAATAAAACAAGGAGTAGTGACAATTTATTGTGATAGTCAAAGTGCGATATGTCTAGCCAAGAACCCAACGTTTCATGCCAGAACCAAGAACACTGATGTATAGTATCATTTTTTTAGAGATATGGTCAAAGATATCTGGGTGAATTTGGTTAAGGTAGAGAGTTTGATGAATGTTGTTGATGTTGGAATATGCCTTAGCTTTCTGGCATGTTTCTCCTTTTTCACCTTGGCGGTTTTCTTAATGTTTATGGCATTTACCACCAACCGCGCGTGGTCTTCTTCCTCATCGTGGTGGCCGTGGTAACTGTTGTTCGGTCTAGCTCTGGCGATTATCGCCATACCATAGGCAGCGGGTCCACTTACCGTGGTAGTGCGGTGAGACCACCTGCGGTGTCCTTGGCAGTTACCACCATACCGCAAGCGGCGGGTCAACTCACTACGGTAGCGCGGTGAGACCGCCTGTGGTGGCCTTGGCGGTTACCGCCCTACTGCCTGCAGTTGGGCCTGGCGGTTACCTCCATACCGCGGCCAGTGTTCTGGCTGACTGCAGTGGCCATAGTAAGAGTGCCAACGGCCTGGCTGGCAGTTATCGCCATACTATGGCCAGTGTTCTAGTTGACCGCGGTGGCCACGGTAAGATCGCCAACAACCTGGCTGGTGGTTACTGCCATACCACGGCCAGTGTCTTGGCTGACCATGGTGGCCACGGTAAGACTGCTAGTAGCCTAGCTAGTAGTTACCGCCATACCGCGGGTGGTGCTCTGGGTGACCGCAGTGGCCGCGGTAAGACCACTAACGGTCTGGTTGGCAGTTACCACCATACCGCGAGGCATTGCCAACAGGGCTGCGATAGCGCGGTAGGAGCTCAAATGAGCTTGGGTCTATTTTGATTGAGTTGGACTCGATGTTAGAGGGCATCAGCGAATGGCAGGGAGACATGTGGTAGGTTGGCTGCGTCTGGTTGGCCAAAGGACAAAGAAGGGCAGATCTCAGTGTTAACTTGGGGGTTTGACTAGTGAGCTCGGATGGCTTACCGCCATACCGTGAGCTGGTTTAGGTGGGGCTGTGATAACGCGGTATAAGATCTTATGAGCTCAGAGCTCGGTTGATTGAGCTTGACCGAGCTTGACTGAGCTGGACCAATTGTTAGAGGCGACTACGACTGTGATGGTGACACATGGAAGATCTTTATGATCTGATTGGCCATATGGTTTATTTCTTGATTGCGATAGGGATGTATCACTGATGGAAGGTTGACGGACATGTCCTCAACCAGTTTTATGATTGTGTGGCTCGATGCAGCTAAATAAGTGATGCATGTTATCAAGGAATGGTCGTGCTCTTGCAGGTGAGAGGATTTTTATCCTAGTTGACCATTGTTGTAGGGGTATGAGCGGTTGACAGAGAGAGAGACTGTGAGTGTGTTCGAGTAGTTTTGAACGTTGAACACTTGTCTCTCAAATTATTTGAGATGTGAACCTGTGAGGCCATGTGGTTGGGCTGGCCATGAGGCTGGCTATGACAGTGGTTTGAGAGGAGCTGAAGGGAATCTATGTAGTATGATAGATATATGTCATTGTAACTAAATGAAGGTTCTGGTTTTGTAGCCTGCCTGTATTCTCCTGATGGACAAGATCTAACACTCTTGGAAGAGCATAGCTCTATATGTTTGTATTGTAATCCTTTTACTGAATAATACAATCTAAGCCGAATGTTTTGGAGGTGGGGTTTTTCACCTGAAAGGGTTTTCCACACGTATATCTGTATTGTGTTCATTATTTTGTCTTTCATGGTTAGTTGTTCATGTTGAATCTGTTATTTTTTTTGCATTCACTTTCATGAGTAAGATCAATGGAGGATGCAACTGTGCCTGTTTCCACTTTATGGTTTAGTTGGTTGTGTCTTTGTTGTGATTTTGAATTGAAATCACTAAGGCACTGTTGTCTTAGATGCATATCTTGATGACATAACTGAATCTGTATCCCCAACAAGTTTCTATCAGAGCTGGTAGCTTGTCGCTCTTGATACCAACAAGTGGTATCAAAGAATTTTTTGTTGAAGTCCTATGTTTTCTCCTATGATGATTTCTTAGCCTGGCAAGCTTGAGGAAGTCTGGAGATTTTGGTTGGTTATTGATCCTTCGATGAGTGGAAGTGTGTGCTTCATTGATTCAACACACAATTTTGAAAGATGTTGGAGATGACTAGAGTTGGTCATGTTGTGGCAACATGATCTGGGCTCCTAGCTCACAGTAAAGTTCATGATGCAAAGGGCGTGAGATGTACTCATGGTTGTGTTGCAGTGAAGCATGGTGTTCATACTAGGTGTCTGTGTGAGGGGCTTCCTGGTGGTATGGACTTGCTTGTGTTGCTGATTAGCTAGGGAGAGTTGTGCTTGTGTTGGGTGTTTCTGACTTCGCACTGAAGGTAGTTTCTCTGGTGCTCTAATTGCATGGAGGCTATGAAGTGACCTTGGTGGTCTGCAGCTTCTGGATAGCCTAGTTCTCTTTTGCTTGTGCATGACTGTGGTGGTGGAACTAGTCTAAAATGGACCTGTTGTTCCTATGTGCCTATGTCTTGCACTTGCATGTTTCAGATTCATGTTGTTTAGCTTCAAAGGTTTTGTGTAGACTTTCCTAAAAAGTCTATGTTGCATTTTCATGTATTTTTTCATTGTTCTGGTTAACTGTGATGGTTGTGTGCAAAATCCTGAGTCATCTAGATGAGCAGTGAATATGGAGATGCGTGGGTGTTTTGCAAACACTATGGTTTTACAGGTTTTACATGATCAAGATAAAACTTGCATTGTGTGGAGCTGCTGTGTGCTATTTTCTAGACCCTAGCTTTTGGGGTGTGACTGGATGAGATAGTTGCAGCTCAGCATGTCTTGAGGGGATGTGATGTCTTCTCTGCATGAGAATGTTGGTATGTGTTCTTTCATTCAACATTTCTTGTGGTGGTACTTTATGGTTGCTTGGACTATGGTGCTTGATTTGTGGACGTGATTGGTAAATCAGATCTAGTCTTTGATCTGGTGTTTGAGTCATGGCTGTCTACATGGCTGTTGTTTTTGTATATCTTAGTTTTGCAGTTTCCAGTGCGATGATAGATTTGCAGGTTTACTTTTGGTTGCATCCACGAGTTGTGGAATGTTGTGGGTTGTCCTTACCTACATGTTTGTTGTGGGACAACTCAGATGTGGATTGTCTATATCCACGAGGTTGTAACTGTGTAGTGCAGATCTATTAGCTAACCTTGTCTATGGTCACTTATGCATTGGGGTGGCTGTTTTGAGATGGAAGGATGGATGGTGTTGGAGTACCTGAATAGTCAGTTATGGGAATCTAAATCATGTGTATCACGTTGTCATGGAGAGCTTGTTGCACTAGTTAGTGTAAGTTTTTGACAAGTGATGGTGTGGTTAGTCATGGTGCTTGGAGAGCTCAGTGTCACAGTTCAGTGGGAGCTTTAGCAGTGATTGTGGATTCATCATTTGATGGTGAATGGTCTTCTTTGGTGTTGCAGATTTTGCATTTGCATGTTCACCATTTGAAGGTGTGCAGCATCTTGGAGCCATGAAGGACCTTAGTAGTCTTTGGCTGAGATGCTGGTGGTGCTTGACAGGTGATGTTGGTTTAGAGTTTGGTTGCTTTATGTCATGGTATACTCTTGCTTGTGTATTAGAGTTTTGGCATGCTGCATTGGCTCTTGAAGATCATGGACATTACACTTGAAACATGGAATCTCCTATGGGGATGTGTAGATCATGGTGTCATGATAAGTTCCTATTCTAGGTTTGGAGCCTTGATAGTGGTTTGGGGTTTCTCTATGATTTGAGTGCATAGGTCATATGTTGGTGGACTTCATGGTTGCTACAGTACTATAGATTGAAGTCTGCATAAGATGACAGGTTGCTGATACTCATGGATGCATGGAGAATAAGTTGAGGCTGAAATTCTTTTGGGAATGTTGTTGTTACAGCTAAAAGTCTAAGAAGCCTACACCTTGGTTGAATGTGAGTTCAATAGAGACCATGATGGAGAATGCTCTTGGGTAAGTCACAGTGACTTGTATATCTTGGATGAGCTTGTCTTTCTCTTCTCCTTGGTCTGCTCGGTAGTGTTCTTTTGAAAGGTATTTGCCCATTGTATCTTTCAGATGTGTTTTATGCTTTATCTTTCATGGATATGAATCTTGGGTTGTTTGTGACTCTGAAGGATTCATAATGAAAGGTGGAAAGCATTGTGTATCTCCTTGTGCTTTTGAGGACTGATAGGAGATGGTTAATATGGGTATGTCTTATCTTCTTTGAGGTGCTTACATCCATGGAGTTGTTGAATGTTGTTAAGGCCTTTCTCTTTTGGGATGTGAAGAAGATCATTCTTGTCACGGCTTGCAACTAGAAGTGTGTGTAGAAGGTGACTACATGTTTTGATTTGATTTTTCTCTCTAATCTGGTCTTGGTCTTCCTATTTGTTCATTTGACTTTAGATGTGTGAAGCCGTGTTTAGTCAGCTTTGAAGGTTTTTGGAAGAGCTGTGGAAGACAATTGAGAGAAATGTTCCTTGCAACATGTGGTTGCAGGTGTTGTGGATCAGTGTGGTTGTTCCTTGGATCTACATGGTTTATTTTCTTTGTGTAGAGGTTTGGTGGACTTGGTAAGCCTGGATCATGAGTGATGGTGCTCTGTTTGCACTCATCTGGACAGTACCCTTGCAGTGGGAGTACTCGGTTGTGTTTGGTCTTTGACTGGTTATCATAGGGTACTCATTTTCTGCTGAGATGGGTGGTTCTATGATGGCATGAGTCTACTACACTTTGTCATACCTTTGAGGTATGGGTGGCTGGATGTTCAGCATGAGCTATGGGTGCTGGTTTTCAATTATGTGGTATGATCAGCTGGATGATGGCAGTTAATTTTTAGTTGCAGTTCTAACTGGTTGGTTTCTCATTCTGGAGATTGGTTTCTCTGTTCATGTGGTTCCTTGTTGTTTTTCCTTTGTCACTTGGAGGATCAATTGTTTTTGTTCTTGAGACTGGTGCATATACGCCTTGGCATGTTCCTATGTTTGGAGCTAATGCCTCTGTTGGTGGACATCTTTTTGATGTCATTGCAGGGTCTTGATTGGAGCATGGAAGAATTGTTTTTGGTCCCTGTTCGGTTGTTTTGGAGGATGCCTAAAAGCCTATGTCAAGTGGGAGTTTGTTGGAATATGCCTTAGCTTTCTGGCATGTTTCTCCTTTTTGGCCTTGATAGTTTTCTTCATGTTTATGGCATTTACCACCATACCGCATGTGGTCTTCTTCCTCATCGCAGTGGCCGTGGTAACTATTTTTTGGTCTGGCTCTGGCAGTTACCACCATACCGCAGGTAGCGGGTCCACTCACCACAGTAGAGCAGTGAGACCACCTGCAGTGGCCTTGGCGGTTACCGCTGTACCACAGGCGGTGGGTCAACTCACCGCGGTAGCGCAGTGAGATCGCCTGCGGTGGCCTTGGCTATTACTGCCATATCGCCTGTAGTTCAGCCTGGCAGTTACCGCCATACCATGGCAAGTGTTCTAGCTGACCGCGGTGGCCGCGGTAAGACTACCAGCGGCCTGGTTGGTGGTTACCGCCATACCGCAGCCAGTGTTCTCGCTGACCGCAATGGCCGCGGTAAGACCGCTAGTGGCCTGGCTAGCGGTTATCGCCATACCGTGGCCAGTGTCTTCGCTGACCATGGTGGCCATAGTAAGACCACCAGCGGCTTGGCTGGCAGTTACCGCCATACCGTAGGCAGTGCTCTGGGTGACCGCGGTGGCCGTGATAAGACCACTGACGGTCTAGTTGGCAGTTACCGCCATACCGCGAGGCATTACCGACAAGGCTGTCGTAGCACGGTAGGAGCTCAGATGAGCTCGGGTCTATTTTGATTGAGTTGGACTCAATGTCAGAGGGCATCAACGAATGGTAGGGAAACACGTGGTAGGTTGGCTGCGTCTAGTTGGTGAAAGGACAAAGAAGGGCAAATCTCGGTGTTAACTTGGGGGTTTGACTAGCGAGCTCGGATGGCTTACTGCCATACTGCGAGGTGGTTCAGCTGGGGTTGCAGTAACGTTGTATAAGCTCATATGAGCTCAGAGCTCAGTTGATCGAGCTAGACTGAGCCAGACCGAGCCAGACCGAGCTAGACTAACTGTCAGAGGTGCGACTGCGAATGCGATGGTGACACAAGGAAGATCTTTATGATTAGATTGGTCGTATGGGTTATTTCCTGATTGCGATAGGGATGTATTAGTGATGGAAGGTTGATGGACATGTATGATGGCACTCTCAAATTTTTCAAATTTGAGATGCCTATTCCAAAAATTTTGCTTCTGCACTTTCTTAAGTGCACCTGATAATCAGTCCCGACTGACCCACTTTGGAGGCTTATAATTTAAAGCCTATTGATTGTCGTGCAAAACCCAGTTGCAAACATATTCAGTTGACCTATGTGAGTAGGCATGTCAAATTTGAGCTTCTCACGATGAGTTCTGACAATGTTTCAAAAAGTGAAGCTGGAAGGTTTTTGCACTGTTATGCTGTTTGTAGATTGTCAGTTTGTGAAACAGCTTCCTATTTGAGCTTGGTTTTTGCAACCAATTCACTGTCATGTTAGAACGAATGTTGTTCCATATTCTCCATATCAAAATGATCTCGGGTGTCAATTTTTAGAGCCTCGCGATCTGATTTTCTATTTTTAGCAGATCGAAACCAAATGCAGATTATTTTGTTTTGTAGCTGTTTTCCTGATAGCCTTTCTGAGTGGTCAATTTCGATCGTTAACATCTTTTGATCGATGATGTTTCAAATTAATTCCTTTTGCACATGTGCTCAGGGTATCTTAATGTTCCACCGTGTCTGATGGAAGCTCATTAGGGGTTGATTTGCTATGTTTACAAATGGGCAGTTGGATCAGTTTTAACTGGTGCAGAACAGTTCCTGTTTCAGAAAAGTTTAATCAGGCAACTTTGTCGATTAATATCTGGTTCCTCAAGATCTGTTTCTCTGAGCCGTCTATTACATTATACTTTTGGATCAAATGACTATGTGCTTGCAAGTTTTTGTGGTTTCACGAGGTCGTTTGATCAGTTTCCCAGATCGATTCCTGAAGCAACTTGACCTATTTTGATCATTTTCCAAAAGGGATTAAAAATAGTTTCTGAGGCGGACCCAGATCATTTTTCAACTTCACGAGTATTCAAAACATAGTGTTAGATCATTTCAACATGAAACTTGTTAGAAAACAAAAAAATTTTTTAGCCGGACCCACATGGGGTCCGACATGCTTTGCCTAGTCGAGAACCTACAATGGTTTCAATGTTGCAATCCTATCAAGAGAATTGATCTGTAATGGGTAACAAGCATAAGGATGTCAATGAAAATATTGTGAAATGGCTAAAATTGACATCTCCTCCAATCCAATAATTGAGGTTATTGAAGATTGTTTTAAAGGTAAATAAAGAACATCAAATGTTTTTTACACAAAGGTTAGATATAATATGCAAGTACAAAACCATATGAAATGCAGGACTTATCCATTGAGTTACATGCCATTAGTAATGCCTATGGCAACTGTATGAAGGTTTTCTTTGGCCACAAGACACATAGAATAGACATGTGGAAAGGGCTTAAGTAATTCTCAAGCAAATGCAATGAAATCTACTGGGAGGTGGTATGCAGCTGAGAAGTAGACTGTTGGCACATTAATAATAAGTGGTAATGCAACTGGCATATGTATGGCCGATTTCCATTTACATCTCCTATGTATCCCACATGCTTGCAGCAATATATGGGAGCTTGGAAATAGGTTATTGACATCCCTCAAAGCATATGGGAAATGGTATTGGGAGCAACCAGCAAAGGAGAAAACCAGCAGGAGCTTGCGCCAGCAAGTGTGGAAGCCCGTAGTAGTGTAGAGGAGCTCGATGAAGGATGCGGCCAGAGTAGGTGAAGACCTATGGAGGGGGCATGTGAGCTACATAGTGAAGGTGTGGGGAGTCCGCACCAACAGAGATGCAATCAGTAGGGAGATATGAAGCTCGCGGATGAAGACCAGGGAAGACAATGAAGGGAGAACCACGCGTGAGCAGCAAAGGGAAGCCCATGGCCATGAGGAAAAGCCACAACAGAGGACTGAAGCCATGAGAAATGAGCATGGGAGTAACAAAAACGAGATTTAGGGCATTCTCGCAGACCTCGCGAGAATGCCAATGACATAACCAAAATGTGTGCAAGGTCTGCGATGAGAGGAGCTCGAAAATTAAAATTTAAAATTTTAATTTTTCAATAGTTTCAAAAAACGGTGGTGGGTCCTAGGAGAATTTTAAATGGGGATAGGTAAAATTGAATTGTTTACTCCATAGTGTAACTGGGTAAATAATATTCACTGGAAAATGATTTTATTAATCATTTTGTGTTGCATAGAGTGAATAATTTTATTCACTGATAAAATGGTAAATGTTATTTTACTCAGGGGGTTCAATGTTTTAAAATAGAAAATTTAAAACATTGAGTAATGGTAAAATATTTGAAATAATCCAATGTGGTTTTATTTTAAATGATAAAACATTGGAATTATAATTGCCCCCATGGTTAAATTACTTGGGGGTTTGACTGGCGAGCTCGGATGGCTTACTGCCATACCGCAAGGTGGTTCAGCTGGGGCTACAGTAACGTGGTATAAGCTCATATGAGTTCAAAGCTTGATTGACCGAGCTAGACCGAGTTGAACCGAGCTTGACCGATCTGGACCGATTGTCAGAGGTGCGACTACGAATGCGATGGTGACTCAAGGAAGATCTTTATGATCTGATTGGCCGTATGGGTTATTTCTTGATTGTGATAGGGATGTATCGGTGATGGAAGGTTGATGGACATGTCCTCGATTGCTTTTATGATTGTGTGGCTCGATGCAGCTGAATAAGCGATGCACATTATTAGGGAATGGTCGTGCTCTTGCAGGTGGGAGGATTTTTATCCTGGTTGACCATTGTTGTAGGGGTATGAGCGGTTGACAAAGAGAGAGACTATGAGTGTGTTCGAGCAGTTTTGAATGGTGAACACTTGTCTCTCAAATCAGTTGAGATGTGAACCTCTGAGGCCATGTGGCTAGGCTGGCCATGACAGTGGTTTGAGAGGAGCTGAAGGGAATCTATGTAGTATGATAGATATATGTCATTGCAACTACATGAAGGTTCTGGTTTTGTAGCCTGCTTGTATTCTCCTGATGGACAAGATGTAACACTCCTGGAAGAGCATAGCTCTATATGTTTGTATTGTAATCCTTTTACTGAACAATACAATCTAAGCTGAATGTTTTGGAGGTGGGGTTTTTCACCCGAAAGGGTTTTCCCCATGTATATTTGTGTGTTCATTCTTTTGTCTTTCATGGTTAGCTATTCATGTTGAATATGTTATTTTTTTTGCATTCACTTTCCTCAGTAAGATCAATGGGGGATGCAACTATGATTGTTTCCGCTTTATGGTTCAGTTGGTTGTGTCTTTGTTGTGATTTTGAATTGAAATCACTAAGGCACTATTGTCTTAGATGCATATCATGATGACAGAACCGAATCCATATCCCCAATAGTTGAATCTTTAAATAATCCTGTGAGCACATAGAAGTTCAGATGGTGTTCAAACACTATGGCCCTTTCGACCCCTAGCAATTAGAGATGATGATGACACCCTTTTTTTGTCCTTGCAAGGTGTTCAACAAGTGGGAGATTTGTTGGGAAAATTTGTCTCAACGTTGCAATTATATATTTTTACTGTTGATAGGTGGTGAATGATCGTGCAGATATTGTACACTCATGTTGATTTTTGGTTGGCATGCCAAGGTTTTTTCTGGTTGACACATCAAGTATTTTTCTTGTTGACACATCACATTTTTTTCCTACTGACACGTCAAGGTTTTTTCTCACTAACATGCCAAGGTTTTCCTGTTAACTTGTCAAATGAAAAACAACCTTGTAACACCCTAATTCTAGGAGGTTCCAAAAATCTTGTTAGAAGCTAGTGGGATGTATGTAGATGTGGGTGTATTCTAAGAGTATGATAGTGGTTGGCTTGTCTCTTGTTCTCTAGTGGTGATACTCCTGTGAGAAGCTTTCTCTACAAGTATATTGTAATATTTTGATTTTTGAATAATATATTGGGTGGCTTTTAGAGTGTGGTTTTTTTCTCCGAAAAGGGTTTTCCCCATGTAAATAATTATGTTGTGCTATGCATGATATTTGTGTCTATTTTTGTTAAGTTTTTTGTAACTGTTAAAGATCTGTAAAAGTTTAGCATTATTCTCCTCTCAAGGTTAGTGTAGGAATTTTTTCCGCTACGTTAGTTTCCTTACAATTTGGTCATTGGTTGAGGCATGCTTTGAAGGGATAACTTTTCTATGCATTTCACCTTAAAATTTTGGTGGGATTTGAGAAATAAGTCTTATCGAGGTTTAATAGGTTCCATAGGCTCAGGCCAAAAAAAATCTAATGCAAATTTCCCTCAGGAAGACAAAGGGTTAAAGCCACTATGATGCATGGTAAAAATATAATTGTTAATGGGAAAATTTAAGCATTTATGCACAACCTAAGGGATGGCCTTCATGGAGTGAAGCTATGGATAGCCTAGCTTCACACGAAATTGATCTAAAATTGAGATGATGGAGAAGGAGACATCTAATATTTTCAGTCCTATTTGTAAAGGAATGGTGATGGATCCTATCATAGGGCAAGAAAAACCATTATATGTCTTGATCCTTGCTTTCTGTTTATCATATGTTTCTTGGTAGAGCTCATGCACAAGTAAGAATTCTTTGGTGATCACATTCTCTCCACATATAGGATCTATTAATATCCCATTAGTGGGCTTTCCATAGATTTGTCTAGCTATGTAAAGAGCACCATTAGGTGCATGCTTAAGTATATCTTGTGAGGAGAAAGCAATCTCAAGAGGATTTTTAGTTTGGCCCTTATGATGTAAAACTTCGATCATTCCAACCATATCATGCATAGAATCAGTATCCATATGATTGTCTTGAATAATATCATTGTTGTCATCATCCATGTCAAAATTCATCACATCATTCTTTGTAGTTTCACTAAATTGGACAGATGAAATATTATGTTTTGACATGGGGCTGGTAAACATTTGTAAGTTTTTTTTAGTAGGGGCAATGGACTTATTTCCTTGATCATTAACACCTCCAACAGAAAGTCAACTGAAATCAATGAGGTCTTATATTTATTACACTTGCAATGTTCTATGTCATGTCTATTTTGTCGATGATACTAGCAATAAGAGTTTTGTCTATAGTTTGTGGGTAATGGTTTATTAGGATCAAGAGTTTTAATGGGAGGCAAAGTTATCATTTTCTTTTCTAAGAGTTGTGACATGGTATTATGGAGGGTATCAGGTAGGGGAGTGAATTGTCTTTTCGGGTCCCCATAGTTAAAGGGTATGTCACTTTTACAACAACTACTTGGGTATCGACATGTTGAATTTTTTGTTGAGTGGGATTCAGTTGAAGGAGACCTTTATTATGTTTTCTAAAAGGTTGATAATTATTCTAGTTTGTGGACTCAGAGTTCTCAGTTCAGCTAGAGGTGGATTTTATATCTTGACTACTAATTGAGTTTTGATAATCACAGAGGGAAGTGAATAAGTGCATGAAGGAGGGGAATTTATTCATGGTAACCTTATCTTGTATATTTCTTTTCAAATTATCTATGAACATATTTTGAAGGTGAGGATCAAGAACCTTTACTTTGATTTGGGAATAAAATAATTGATAGCGTGAAATAAAGTCAGTAATATTTTCATCTTCTTTTTGGTTACATATCATCAAAATGAACAAGGTAATCTTAGGATTCATATGCAATTGGGAATGGTTGAGAAATGCCTCAAAAATTTCATTGAATGAATGAATTGAGTTGTTCAGTAATGAAGAAAACCATTCTAAGGGGATATCCTTCAAGGATCTAGGGAAAATTTTAGCCAAGAGTTTATCGTCAAGGATACAGTCACTACATAAGGTCGTATAAGTGGAAACATCATTAGAAGGATCTCCCTTCCCTCCATATTTCTCATATCTAGGCACCTCGACACCTTGTGGCATCAGTGTTTGAAATATATCTAAGGACAAGGGATTGTTTTTGACATAATATGTAGGTGGGCCATTTTGATTGTGGTTGATGGTGGAAACTTTCTTTTGAAGGGATGAAATGGTTTCCAAATGTTGGTTTATGAGAGGTTCATAGTTTGTATTGTGAGATGGAGGTGAAAAATGTGAAGGCGTGTATGTTTTTGAATGACAAGTGAATGTAATTCTTATATGTGGTAAAGTGGTAGGAGATATGACGTGTGATGCCACAAAGGTACTAGGGATGCTAGTGGAAATACCCAAGGAAGGAATCACATTACTAGTAGGTTGCATTGTTGTTGTGACTTGAGGGTTGGTATAGGTAGGAATAGAGGTAATTTTTGTGGGAGGAGGAATTTGAATTCCTCCTTGGCTTGTGACATTATTCAACAGTAAAGAACAACTAGTGGAAAATGTAATATTTTTTCCAAAGATCCTAACTATGTTATGCACAAGGTCAAGTCTATCTTCAATTTCAAGAATACGATAAATTTTATCTATGGTAGGGATGGCGATAGTTGAAATATTATCAGTAATTATTTGATTTTATAGGTTTTCTAAGTCTTCATTAATTTGGATTATGTTTTCTTGCAAAACACTAGCAACCACTGTTTCAACATGCATCACACTACTTGAAGGCAAGGAATTGTTAATGGTATGGTCCATACCTAGTGAACTAGTTTCAATACTAGGAGTGAAAGAGATAGACAACCCAAGATCCATGATGATTGTGCTATCATAGGATGACACAAGTCTCTAAATTCATCTCACTATAGTATTAGCAATAGGCCACCAAGTAGAAAATCTCATGTAAGGGATAATAAATGCAAGATTGATGCATATGCGAATTAAGCTAAATGCAATGTAATGAATATAACATAAAATTTGTAAACTGAAACGAAAAGTTATCAACAACAAACAAAAGCTCAAAAATAGAATTTTGAATTCTAGAAAATGTAGTTTAAAATCTGCACTAGGAGTAAATCTCCCAAACGGGCATATGAATCCCAATGAGGGTTTTGTTCACAATTTTTAGAAAATTTTAAGTGATTTTTGTTCTTTCTAGTTTGTATGATCTATAGACTAAATGAAAACACAGATTTTAGATGGTTTTCAATGATGCAAGATGAAAAAATGTAACCCATATGCACTTTCACTAATGCAAGAATTAGGAACCCAAGAATGGCAATGAACTAATGTAAATATAATGCAAAGTTAGTGCAAGCTAGATGTAGGATGAGAATGGACTCAAAATCAGAATCATGATGTTCTATATGTAGGTTCACCAAAATAAAATGAAATAAAATAGTTTCTTTATCATTTAGGACATGGAACATTGTATTTCACAATCATTCATTCAAGGAAAACCCTTGAGATCTTAATCTAAAGTATGCAAAGGAGAAATAGATCTTGCAATAGGGCTATCCTAAGGTCTGATTATAAAATAAAGAGGGGTTTAACACCAAGATAGGGCTTGGAAAGACTACTGAAATGTAAGAACTAATGCTTTAACCTAATGCAATGCAATACTTAGCTAAATGACCTATAAAAGCATGTAAAATAGAATAAAAAGATGAGAGATAGAAGGTGTGCACCTTGAAACCTAAAGAGGAATAGATGAAGACTTGAAATAGTAAAAAACCTAAATTTAATGTTGACAAGGACTCATATGCCAAATTGGGTGATTTAGTGCTAGGTTAGGGTTTTTGGGTAGAATCTGGAATCTGGCAGAGATATGACATAAAATCTTGAAATCTGCAAATTTTCCTATACTAGGAATCATATACCAAAAGTGGTGTGTTAGTCTAGTTAGGTTTTTTTGGAAATTCAAAGTCTGATTCTACTCCTCAATGTCAAATCTATTCTTTCCACCTAATTTTTGGATCTAAATCTCTGATTTGCAACTTGTAGATGTCTTCCAATGATATCCAATGCAAGGTGACAACTTTGAACACTTTGAAAACTTTCGCCAAACTTTCTCTTCAATGTGTCTTCAACCTAGACCTGCAAATCACACAGTAAATAGAGGGAAAACTGTGGTTTTGTTAGTGGAAAGGGTTTTGGAGGAACTCAAAGACCACTAAGAGGGGGGGTGAATTAATGGGCTGCAATTTTTAACTTTCTAAGAAATGTTACAAACTATAATGAAAGTATAAATTAAGAACTAGAGAAATGCAACCAAGAAAAACTCACAAAGTGCATCCACAACACAATATATATGAGGAAAACCCAAGATGGGAAAAACCTTTGTGAGAATTGTTGTTGAAGGCTGCTACTCCAATCCAGCCCCACAATGAAAATGTTTCCTTTTATAATTTATGGGCACCAACCCAAAGGAGCACCAATTCCTAGTTTATGAGCATCAACTGAAAGGAGCTTCTATCCCTAATTTGAGCTCCCACTCAGATGATTACACAATAAGATATTTCTGACTATAGTTTGAATAGCATGTTACGAATGATGTTTTGTAACTAAAAAATATTTTTGCACTTGAAATAATTTTGTTAACTTGTTGTCCTCAAAAAAATTATTGTCTTCAATCATTCACTACCTCTACAAGTATTCTTTCTCAACCTCACAACACACTTAGTGATCTTCACTATATCAATACAATAAGTTTCTTCAAAAAATTATCATATACCTTGACACACTTTTGTAGAAATAAAACTTTTAACACTAAAAATGCATACTATGTTTTTATAAAGTTATCTTCTTTTTCTCTTCAATCGAACCCTTCCACTCTTCTCTCCACACGCACACTCAAACTTCCTAAAAATATTACATCAAATGAATAATTTCATTTTTTATATATTACTCCTAAAGCACGAGAAAATTTTGTAGCTCTAATCTTTAAACAAAGATTTATGCAACTTTTTGTCAGTAACCTTCTAACCTTCCTGTGGCAGTTTCTGTATATTTTTGATATTCCTATAGGAATAGATTTTGAATTGGAGATATATTATCTTCCTTCTATTATCCCATCTACTTGATTTTAATTCTCTTCTAAAAGATTTGATGCTGCTACATCTATTTAAACTGGCTACCATTGATTAAAAATGCCTCTTCCTTATTTTTTAATCACAACAACAATCATATTTATGTAGCTTTGATCTTCCTAGTATATCTATAGCTTAAAAATATGATTTCAATAAGAAATATCATCTAGGGAATCACCGACAACTTAACAAACTCAACAAGAGGTAAGAAACCTAGATAAAAGATTTAAAAATATTTTCATTCAACATCGCTTCAGAAAAAGACTTTACCACCAAGCAAAGAATCACCTAAATCTGATTTGGGTCAAATCATATTGACTGCCAATGCAACTAAAGCATATAGGAAATAAGATTATAAAATCTGATGCTTGTTTCACTTTAATAAATGCAAATTTGATATGCATCGATCATGGAGAACCGCCTTGAATGGAAGAATAGACTTTGGTTTTAAAATGCCATAACAAGAATTAGCCTCCTTGTTATCATAACATCTGAATAATGAAAAAATAAAATCCAATCTCTTGCAGTTGCATACATCCAATCTCCTTTAGCCATGCAAAATAAAACTTTACGCATCCACAAACCCTAGTAAAATAAATAATGAATTAACCAGCTAAAACTACATATATTCACCAAGTCATCATTAATACATATATTCTCTACCATGTGTATGCCATGTTAGTATTATTTAATTAGTCCAAATTTCAAGGTTTTATTTTATTAAATTTCACTATTATATTTCAATATTCTTTAATTGATTTGAGGTTCTTGTAGCTTAAGTGGTATGTCATGGTGTACTTTTTGCATAGCTTCATACTAATCATAAATTGTGAAGTCCATGTAGCTTAAATGGCCTATCACAATGTACTTCCTATAGCTATACAATTATCCTATAGATGCATACAATTATTTCTATACCATGAGTTGACATCAATGAAAATCTAATGCCAACCAACAATCTCAATAATGACAATCTCCCCCTTTGGTATTGATGTCAACCGATCGATTGCTTATGCTATGAACTGAATTTTTTCCATTTCTTTCATCTAGCTGATCTACTCCTCATCAATAGAGAATATATCCCCCTTTGACAACAATGGAAAAGGGTGTCATGGACCACTTTTAGATAACATACCACCATGCTATCATAACTGTGCACCTATAGCAACATAAAAACTAAATAGACATTGTCTGAATAGTACTACTTGCATATTATCCCCCCATGTCATGAACATAAAAAGATGTAAATATGCACTAATCAAAGAGAAATATAGCTCTAGTATGAAGGACAACAATAACATGTAAGGAGCAACAATAAGAATGAAAAAAAAAATGATTAAAAACAAAAAAGTGTATGACATGAGAAACAACCATTTTGCTTTGAAGAACCATCTCTCTTGGAACTTCAAATTTGATACTTCTACCCCCTTGGAGTAAAAAAACTCAGAGATGTAAGATGAAAGAGAATAAGCTCCCCTTAAATCATAAACTTCATGATCCAACTAAGTGTGAAAAGAGCTAGATACAACTCCCAATCTCATTCTCAAATACTCAAATGTCTCTTTGGGCAATGGTTTGGTAACGATATCAGCTAATTGCTCACCAGTATTCACATATTCAAGTTGAAATTATTTTTCACTCACTTTCTCTCTCAAGAAATGATACTTAATAGCTATGTGATTAGTTCTTGAGTGCATGACTAGATTCTTAGAGATATTGATTTCACTAGAATTATCACATAATGGAAATATGTGCTAAATATTCTACCTAAATATATTTTAGAGTTAGTTTCATCCAAGGAACTTGAGAGCAACATGAGGTGGGAACTATGCATTTTTCTTTAGCTATAGACAATGAAATATATTATTTCTTATTAGTGTGCCAAGAGAACAATCTACCACCAAGGAAGAAAACACCTCCACTTGTGCTCTTCCTATCATCTATGCACCCAACCCAATATGCATCTGTGTAAGATTGTATTGTGAAGTCATCATGTTTAGTATACCATAAACCATAGGTCAAACTAACTTGCAAATATCTATAAATTCTTTGCACAACATTCAAGTGAGATTATTTTGGGGAAGATTGTTAAATTCTTTGTACAATATCTAGTCTAGAGGTAGTAAGGTACAAAAGACTTCCAATCATAGATCTAAATATGGTTTGATCAACATCAAGTGAATCATCATTCTTTGAAATCTTGCATCAAGTCACCATAGGTGTACTAATAGGATTACAATCATCCATTTTGAAACCTTAATCATGCTTCTGATGAGGCTATTAGAGCAGTTATAGGACAAGAAGATGAAAACAAGGGGAAGTATGCTATATATTTTATTAGAAAAAATCTTAGTGCGGCTAAAAATAATTATACAACAATAGAAAAAGAATTCTTGGCTGTTGTTCATGGTATTAAGAAATTCCATCATTATATTACAGGATATAAGGTCACAGTTTACACGGATCACTTAGTTGTGAAGTACTTAATGAACAAACCTATGGTAAATGGTCGAATTATGAGATGGATATTGATTCTTCAACAGTTTAAGGCCATGATTCTTTATAAACTAGGAAAATATAATGTCGAGCCGATTTTCTATCCCGAATCAAACAAGAGAAAGATGACATTACCCCTGTTCAGGATGATTTTCCAGATGAAAATTTATTTACAGTTTCTGTAAAATCACCTTGGTTTGCAGATATTGCTAACTATTTAGCTACATCTAAGATACCTCCTGGATTCACATCTAAGCAAAAGAATCAGCTAATGAGGGAGAGTGCTCCATTCAAGTGGATTCATGGAATTTTATTTTGTTGTGGGCTTGACATGATTTTGAGGAGATGTGTAAGAGCTAACAAAACATACAATATTTTAAGGGCCTGTCATGATGACCCGTCGGGAGGAAATTAATCTACAAAAATAACTTCCCACAAAGTCCTAGGTGCTAGATACTATTGGCACTCAATGCACAAAGACATTATGAACTATGTGCATCATTGTGATCAATGTCAGAGGGTAGGATAGCCAACTGCTTCTTCAAAGATGCCATTGCAGCCTCAAGTAGTCCTTGAACCATTTGAAAAATGGGGTTTAGATTTCATTGGACCCATAGATCCTTCCTCTCAAGGGAAATAATATATACTGGTTTGCACTAACTACCTGACAAAGTGGGCAGAAGTTCAAGCTTTGAGAATAGCTAGGGAAGAACAGGTCATAGACTTCCTTTATAATAAAATCTTCCTTTAATTTGGAGCCCCTAGAACTATTTTAACCAATCAAGGACCCCAATTCATGTCTCGAGTGCTTCTGGAATTTACCAATGATTTTCAAGTAAGCCATAAAAATTCATCTCCATACCACCCTCAAGCAAATGGCCCAGTCGAAGTGAATAATAGAGAATTAGAAAATATTTTGACAAAAATAGTCTCTTCCTGGAGAAAAGACTGGGCCAGGAAGCTCCCTAAAGCCGTATGGGAATATAATACTACTTGGAAATCCACAACTAGATTCAATCCTTATGAGCTAGTTTTTGGGAAGAAGCCTCTTCTTCCCATTGAGTTTGAGTTACAAACTCTACGAACAACAATGGAATTAGGTCTAGACTTAAAAAGAGACCAAATTGAAAGAGTTCTGCAATTAAGCAAATTAGATGAAATTCATTTAGAAGCCATTCATCAAACTGAACTAATTCAACATCAATGAAAGGTTTGGCATGATAAAAATATTAAGGAAAAGGAGTTTCACAATGGGGACTAAGCCTTGCTATTTTATTCTAAATACAAAGACCATAAGGGCAACCTCAAAACTCACTGGTTGGGACCTTATGAAGTGGAAGAAGTCTTTTCGAATGGAACTATTCGGTTAAAGCCAATCGATGGTGACACGTGGACTCTATTGGTTAATGGTCATCGCCTATGCGTTTACCATAAGCCAGTCAATAGGGAAGACTTTACAAGGATGGTCGAAATGCAAGGTGAGGTCAAATGTGTTGACTCTACCATGGCAAAGTCTATTTAGTAAAATGTTATGTTGTTGTTAAACAAAAATAAAAAATAAATAAAAAATAAATTATAATAAGACATTTATGCTGATATAATTCCTCCCATTTTATCTTCTAGCGTTTTTGGAATTAGCTAAATTTTTTTATTTATATCTTTTCAGGACTTCTCAGCAAGCAAAGAGTAACTTCCAGAGCACCCTCCAAAGATGCTCTAGAACATTATGGGACCAATGCTCTAGAACTTGACTTGAGCTTATCATGAAGAGGAGGTTCTACACTAAGGTTCAAGTCGTGAAGATTCTTTGCCATGTCTTTCAACCATCCATTTCGTTGCTGCTCTAGCTGCAATGCTCTGAAACCTTTCCATTCCGTTCCTACTCTGGCTGCATCTTTCAGTGATGCTCCAGAACCTTTCCATTCTGTTGCTGCTCCGACTGCATCTTTTAGCAATGCTCTAGAACCTTTCCATTCCGTTGCTGCTCTAGTTGCATCTTTCAACGATGCTCTGGAACCCTCCATTTCATTCTTGTTTCGGTCATGCCATACACCAATGCTCTGGAACTTATGCACTCGTTCAAGCGCATTGACCAAAATACGTGCTTATGAACTTGTGCAGTTATCCTCTGCCACCTTTTTTGAAATTTTCAATTTTTCATGATTCTTCCACCAAATATCCAATACATTTGTCTTCCTATTTTTGCTCTAATTATAGGTAAGCCACCAAACTCCGTACTCCTCATTGACAACTTTGTCCCCCATAAAATTTTGCACCATATCATAATAACTCCGCCGTCATCTCAACCAATGCCTTCACATCATCCTATCAAATCTATGAGGATTAAGATCTTCAAGCGATCACGGAATGAGAGTAAGTATTAATTTTTTCTTCAAATATGTTGTTGTTTTCAAATAAAGAATAATAAATTGGCACAAACCTCACTTCCAATTTAGTAATTCATGCCACTCAGCGATCAATCACTTGTACGACAAGCCTTTTGCAAACCTCCATGCAAATTATTGAACCATACGTTGCAAATAAAACAAATAAGTAATTCCTGAGACAATATTTTCAAAAAGAACCTGTGTGGGAGCTTTGTGCTGGAATTGAATTTCTTGCAGTGTACAAAATCAAAATGGGGGGTGGAAAAAGACAAGAAGAGCCAGATTCAATGGAAAAATTATTGGGGTTGAGTAGTATCTCCAGACTATTCAAAGAAGCAGGGTGGCTAGACTTCATCAGGAAATTTGAAGGCCATAATGAAAAGTTGGTAAGGTCCTTTGCGGAGAACTACACTAATGTTGAAGTAGTAATTGAGGGGAAGTGTTTTAAGGTAAGCTCTAAGAGCATTTATCATTTATCTGGATTAGAGCATAAAGGCATAAATATATCAAAGAAACTTCTCAAGTAACATACTAGAAATTAGCTGAATTATTTGTTAGAGAAGGAGACCCATATCCAATGGTGGTAGTAAGTACCAAGGGACAAAACAAGGGGTTCCAAAGAACCTCCATATTAGAACATTGGGGTACTGTTGTTGCATGGATAATAAAGTACTTTACTTGTGAAGGTCAGCTTACCACAGTTGTAGGGCCTGCTTTTCGTATGTTAACTCATTTACATCACGGAAAGGAGGACCCAACCCTTAGGGTTAATATGCCAGAATTCTTGTTTGATTCCTTAAGTAATTCCATGGAAAGGTATAAAACAAGGTCTAGGCCCTTGAAACACCATGGATTAATTCAACTAATTTGTACGTATCACTTCTATGGGAAATTTGAAGCGAAATGGGAAAAAATTGTAGAGAAAATGGAAAAGCCTACAATAGAAAGAATCATAGAATTGGGGGAATCATCCCAAAAGGCTATTCCATCTTCCAAAGCAGCCTCCCCCAAGGGCTCTCCAGCTCCAAAAGCTCTTAATCCCACTACTCCTGGTGAGGATATTCCAAAAATTTGTGATGATAAATTCCAAACCCCTGACATGCAAGAACAAATTCATGTTGTTTATTTTGACATGAGAAAACCAAGGAAGAAGAGAGTAAGGAAAAACCCAACACCTATCATCTTAAAGGAATCACCTCCACTCAGAAGAAGTAAACAGTTGGATTTTGAATTCTCTGGAACCCCAATACAGAGTGAGGAGGGAAGTTTAGAAAAGAAGAAGCCTAGGCGGCTACAAGAACCCATAGAAATTTCAGAACAAGCCAGTGGAGATGAAACAACCCTAATTAGAGAGAATTCAGGTGAAGTATTTCATTTTCAATCTGCCCACATAGAAGAAATTTTCAATGAGGGAACTCAGGACAGAGAACCTGTAGGGGATTGCAGTGTGCCAAAAAATTTGTCACCTTGTGTGGATAGAATTGTTGAAACAATTGAAGCCAGTTGTGCTAATACTGAATTAGAAAAATATAAACTAGAAATTGCTTATTTACAGAGGCAATTGTCTGAAAATAATAAGTTTATCGAATTGCAAAAAGAGGAATTAGCTGTACAAACTGTTGTAATAAGTAAAAGGGATCAGGAAATAAAATATTTGGAGCTACAATTACAGGACAAAGATTCAAAAATCTATAAGTTGCAGGAATAGGTACAAGAGTAGTGTGAGAAGCATAAAGCCTATAGTGAGAATATTGCACAAAAAGATGTGGAAATAGGAAAAATAAAACATAATTTTATACTCATGCTTTCAAATTTTGAAGAAGACAAGAAAATAAAGATTGAGGAGTTAAAAAATTCTATTAGCAGAATAGTTGAATTAGAAGAGGATCTAAAGGAATGCACTGTGAAACCCCAAATTGAGTCCATAGCAATTCAAACAGAGCCAGTTGTAACTAATTGGTTCTAGGTCAGCATTCTGCCTCTTCTAACAAAATGGATGGAACATTATTACTTCCTTAGAAATGTAAAAGCTAAAAATCATAGGCTAAAGAAAGAACTGGTGCTCCTAAAGGAGTCATTTCACAAAGGCTATCGAGGGAAGAAAGATGCATGTCAACTTATGGATTGTTTGCTGAATTGTAGAATTCCATCGAGAATGTACTCAATGTTTTTAAATGAAAAATGGTTGCGATGGAAACTGTTCAGGATATATAATAATCAACCTTATGAGCCTAATGACAAAGGGTTTGTAAAGATATTTGTAGAATCAACTCCTGAAGATCAGGATTTAATTTATTAAATTTTATACATGATTTATTATTAGAGAATCATATAGATTTCTTTATTAATCTGTTTGTGGGAGAGGCTGAATTATGGGCATTTCTTTCAACTATGAGAAATCAAATCCATTGGCAAGAGAGAACAAAATAATTTGTATAGGCAAAGAAAACAATGGGTCTCCAAATCAGATCGCCAAATTCAAAGCCTAAGGGGTTTAAAGCTACATTTATGTCTCTTCTGATTAATGAAAAGATGAGGGAAAGGTATGAAAACAACCTTAAGATGTGTTATGAAAATTTCATATAAAATGGACATAAATTAATTGGCAAAGCATGGCATGCCTGTGAGGAAAGGTTCACCCCTCTTCCAGCTTATTTAAAGAAAAGAGAAGTTATTTCTCCTTTAAACATCAGATGGTCATTCAGAAGGACTCATGCTCTAATTAAAATCATGAAAACAATTAGAACAAAGTGGATAGGAATGAGATACAACACCCCCCTTGCTACAAATTCCACCCCTAGCTTTTAATATTTCCATAGATCAGAATGATAGACTCTTTAAAGAGTGGAGAGAAAATGTGATATTCCATAGATAGTTTATTCATAACCCTAAAAATTTTGATGCATCAACCAAGGAAACTCATGATCTTAGTACTCTTTATGAAGAATGGAATAAAACTCAAGGCTCTAACTATGGAGCAGGAGGACCTGCTAGAAATTAGGTAGGGGAGGAAATGATGAGGTAAAAATAACCTCATCATAATAAAATTTGGGAAGCTCATTCTTGCTAATTCAATCCTAAGCCTATGCAAATTTATTAAACTTTAGAAGAAGTAATTACTTATTTTTAGAAAAATTATGCTTTCTTTCTTTCTTTTAATTGAGGAAATTGTCCAAAACAGGTTTAATGGGTTGATTTGAGTGTTGTTGTAGGGGTTAACAGGTCATCATGCAGCTGTTACAAAATTTAGCCAGCACGTGCCTAAAAGTGATGCTGCGAACCCACTCCTTGAAGCCTGGATGATGCGCCGAAGATTCAGTTTTAGTTATTTTAATTCAGTTCTTTAAAACTTTATGGCTCTTCTCGAGCCTTCTTCATGTTTTATGAAGCTTTAAAGACATCAAGCTAGATTTGAGATTAAGGAAGACTTTTTCAATGGCTAAACATGCCATCGTAAATTTAGGATCTAGCTAGGAAGTTATCTATAAAACTATAATTTCATAAGTAATAAAACAGTCAGAGAAAAAGTATCGTTATGTTGTTTACATGGATTTACAAATTACTATGTAATGAGTTGTCTGGTTTTTGTTTATTGGTAACTGTTGAATGTAATGATGGAGACTGTATTTTGTAAGAGGATTTGAACATCTGTAGTTTATGTGAGTTAAAGACGAAGTAGTAGCCCGTGAGATGGCCACTCGAGGGGAGTTATTCTAGATAGAAAAGTGTCATGTTGATTAAGTTATTTACTTTCCTTAAGATAAGTTGTTGTTTAGTAAAAAATAATAAGTTGTTGAAGAGTTTAGTTCATTTGTTCCAGAGCACCTTTGTTTTTAATTTGTATAACTCTTTCTTCTGTAGTTGATAATATTTCTTTTTTGTTAGAAGATGCTTAATTGTTTGTTTCCTTACTTTTCTCCTTCCTTAGTTTACCAGTTATTTAGTCTACGTGTTTCTATTCTTTATAATTTAGTAGGAATGTTTTCTAGATTAGTTGTCTTATGCTTTTTAATTTATCTTTCCTTGATTTTCTTAGATTAAGATCATTTTCTAGGTTAAGTAGTAATGGCTTTGGTTTAGTCTTAACTTCTGTAGTTTAAAAGAAAAACTAAAAATATCAAATGAATATTCTCCTTTTGCAAAATTACTTGGACACTACCCAATCGACAATTGACATTCAATTATTCTAAAGTAGTAGGACCTAACGACATCCTATCATTGTCCACAATAGTATTCAAACTGATTTGATGCAAATTCTCCACCATGGTCAGATCTTAAACATTTCAACTTGAAACCACTTTGTTTCTCAACCATTTTTTCTAAAATCCTTTAACCTTTCAAATTATTGTGACTTATCTTGTAGGAAAGTTACCCAAGTCATCCTTGAGTAGTCATCAATCAACACCATAAAATATTTTTTACCATTTAAAGATATCATTCTTGTAGGACCACATGATATGTATGTATTAACTCAAGTGGCCTTGTAATTGAGTATTATTTTATCTTGAAACTTAGTTTGGTTTGCTTCCCTTTTTGACATTCATCACAAATAGTATTTTCTGGTTTAGTTGTCTTTGGCATATGTCTCACATAACCTTTTGAGCTTACCTTGACAAGATCGTCAAAATTTATGTGTCCCAGCCGTCTATGCCATAACCAAATCTCATCCATTTGTCCAATCATACATTGAGCTTCATGAAATTCTCTCAATTTGTAGACATTTCCATCTGTTATTTTACCTTCAACAAGCAATCTTCCATTTCTCTCTTTTTTGATTTCACATCCTTTGGAATCAAATGAAAATTTATAACCGTTGTCACACAATTTACTAACACTGAGTAAGTTGTGTTTCAATCCTTAAACATAGTATACATCCTTTGTGAGTAGTTTCCCTTCAATTCTTAGGGTTACTTTACCTTTTATCTTGATTGAGGATTTATTCCCAAGCTTAATTGAACCACCATTCCAATCTTCTAACTCTTTGAAACTCTTCCTATCACCAGTCATGTGGTTGGAGCAACCACTATCTATCACCCAAAAAAATTTCTTCTCTATGTGTAATGATGTTTGTGCTAACATTCTTGACTAAAATTTGTCTTTAATCACATTTTTCCATTCTTGCTTGGTCTCATTCTTCTTAGCTACTACTGTTTGTTCTTTTTTGTTCTTGGGGGCAGCAACTACATTCTTTTCATGTTTAGTAGATATTTCTCTACAAAAACTTGCAGTGTGTCCATAGTTATGACAATAGTAGCATTCTATATTCTTATTGAACATAGGAAAGTTGAATCATTTATTAGTCTCACTTAAAATTTTACAATCTGTACTCCTATGTCCCAAATTATTGCAATTGTTGCACACTATATCCAAATCTCTCAAGGGTGCAAAATAATTTTTGCTCATAAAATTTGGAGCTTCTCTTCTCAACATTTTTACTATATGAACTTATGACCATATAAATTGCATCTAAAACAATAACCATGGAATTTAGGGGTGTACCCATAATTATACCGAGAAATACTTCTAGTTGTTTCTATAACAACAGTAGATCTTCTCATCCTTGGGGCAACAACATTAACATGTAGGAAAAAAACGTTATTCTTTGGGGCAGCAACACTATTTGTTGGAACAACAACATTTTCACTTGTGGCAACATCAATTCTATCCCTTGGGAGAAAAATGTTAATATTATCACTTGGGGTAGCAAGTTTTTCACTTGTTGCAACAATGAAAACAATCTTCTTCTTGGGATTTTTTCTCATATTGGACCCCTCACCATGTTCATAGCCTATACCACTATAATCCTTGCTATTTTTCTACTTACCAAGTATATCATTTAGTGCATTAGTGCTGCACTCATTTTTCATTGTCAACATTAGATCTTCTTGACAAGTTTCTAACTCTATTCTTAGAGTGACTACCTCTTGTTCCAACCTTTGACATTCTTTTTTCTTTTCCTCAACTTCTAACTTCAAAACTTAACTCATTCTTTGAGCTTCTTCCAATTGCATCTTTAGAGAGACAATACTCTTTTCTATCTGGTCTTTTCCTTTTAATGCATTGTTCTTGAATTTGGTATGCTCTTTCTTCAACTTGTCTAATTCATCAAGAGTAAAAATCAAATATCCTTTAAGATCAACCTCAACATCATCTTCATATTCCTCATCATTATCAACTAGTTTTAAATTTTTGGATTGAGCATTATTTTCAATCTTCTTGTCATTTAGAACTTCTTGAGCCATGAAGAGATTTATCTCTTTCTCATCTACACTAGTGTCTTTAGTTGAATCACTTTCATCATTTGATATTTCAATTTCAATAGTAAGAAGACTTTGTTGAAAGGCACAAGAAAATTGAGAGGGGGGGTGAATCATTTTAATTAAAAGAATTTGCTTCCAAACTTAAAATTTTCACTTTATCATAAATATGTTATTAAGTGTGAACATGAAATGAAAATAATAGAAACACAACACTAGAGACGCCATATTTGCATAGAAAACCCAATGAGGGAAAAACCACGGTGAGGATTAAATCACAATATAGATGTAATGCAATACCTGATACAAAGGCTCACTGCCAAAGGGCTCACTACCATGATGCAAAATTTCACTTCCTTAGGACTCACTATCAAGAAAATGAGGCTCACTACCTATAAAAAATACAAATAAATAGATAAAAGATCCACCACTAGGAGTTACACACACTTCACAACTTGATTAGAGAATTGATACAATAAAGCACTATCACCTTGATTTTCTCTTCCACACTCTTCTTTTTGCAGTTGTTTTCACACTCTGTACTTTCTTGAATTGAATGATGGATAAATATCAAATTTTCTACAAATTATCTTGCTTTGATACCATCATCAACCTTAGAAATATTCACCAACACCGGCTATACAATTTTGAATTCAAATACAAACTAGGTTGGCTACTCAATATTTCCACGGTGGATAAGAATGTGAGAGGACCAATTACATATTTAATTTGGGACCCAAACAACATCTTGGATTATGCACATGCTTTTTCAAATCAATGTAAAAAAATAACATAACATGTAAACATGAAGTCGGCCAAATCTAATGAAAACACCAACAATATTTTAAGTAAACACATCACCAACAAGATAATCTCATGCTGATAGAACACCACACTTCACAAGCTTGTTCACCATCTTTGGGAATACCTAAAATATATCTACAACAACTTCAACAAACCTTATTCTTAGAGAACACTTCACCAGTCCAACTAGGCCAACCAAATTACCAATAAAGATACCAAAGCTCTGGAGCAGGTCTTCTAGAGCGCCAAACCACAAGAAATTTTTTCATAACCCATAACCCACCAAAAATAGTCTTCTCCCAGATTTGCAAGATCTAAAGCCTCATATCAGAAGATTGCAGTGCCAAAACATTTCTCCGAGTCCATAAAAAAATAATTCTGACAACCAGTTCACACACTGGTGAACATAAATTTTACTATCCATCAAACCAGAAGTTGAAACTTAGAATATACAATCCATGAAGCTTAAGAACACACTAACACATTTTTATAGGTATAGGGTCAACACAGAGGAAATGTAGACCACAATACTCGATCACACTCAAAACACTCTTAAACACTGTTTTCATTATTTCTCAAATTTTCTCTGTAGAAATTTGAAAAAAGCACAACTTTCTCAAGTTACTCAACCTATATTATGTTGACATCAATGAAAAAATTAATGATAACATCATAAAATACATCCATACTTGCAACAATCTCCCCCTTTGTCATTGATGGCAGCACATGATGCGAAAGACCATCAAAGACATCATACATGCTTCTTAGAAGCGATAATCTGCCAAGCATAAAATTTTCACATGATCACTTTCCCATAGGCATACATGATTTTCAAAAGCGACAACCTACACAAGAATATAATTTTCACATGCTCTCCCCCTTTGAAATCAATGAAAATGAAATTATTGCCATAGAAAGCTCTGTTCACTCCTCCTTTGAAATCAATGAAAATGAAATTATTGCCATAGAAAGCTTTGTTCACTCCCCCTTAGGAGTACACTTACATCACATACTGCAACAATGCACTTTTATACTCCCCTTGAAGATTAGACCTCAATCATTAGTCCAAAACAAGGAGAAATGTGAATCCACTGGACTGATGCACCTCCATGTACACATAATTCAAAGGAGGGGTAGAAACCAATAAATTCCCTTTGAGATACTCAAAAGAATCCTTAGAAAGGTTTTTACTGAATATGTCTACAACTTGTTCCTTGGTAGTTACATATTCAAGCCTAACTTCATTCCTCAACACCTTTTCTCTCAAAAAGTGATACTTGATAGATATATGCTTTGTTATAGAATACACCACTAGATTCTTTGAAATGTTTATAGCACTTGTATTGTCAAAACATAGAGAAGTAGGTTCACCACTTACCACACCTATATCCATCAAGGTTTGCTTCATCTATAATACCTATGTATAGTAGGATGTTGCTGCAATATACTCTTCTTTTGTACTTGGATAAAGAAACTGAATCTTGTTTCTTGCTCAACCGTGAAACTAATATTCCTCCAAGAAAGAATGCACCACCACTTGTACTCTTTCAGTCATCAACAAAACCAACCCAATCTACATCAATATAGGCATTCAAAGTGAAATCATCATCCTTTGGATACCATAGCCCATAATATAGAGTTCCTTTAAGATATCTGAATATCCTTTTCACAACTATAACATGTGATTCCTTCAGTTCTTCTTGAAATCTCACAACTAAACATACTACATGCATAATGTCAAGTATTGTAGCAGTGAGATACAATCATCCACCAATCATGGATCTATACATGCTTTGATCAAATTTAGCAGATTTATCTTCCTTACTCAACTTGCATTTGATTACCATAGGGGAAAAAATGGTTTAGAATCATCCATTCTAAACTTCTTCAATAATTCCTTAACATACTTAGATTGTGAAATAAATATCCCTTTGTCAGATTGATTAACTTGAAGTCCAAGGAAGAAATTCAGCTCACCAATCATAGACATTTCAAATTATTTTTGTATCTCTTCAACAAAAGTCTTACACATACCTTCATTTCCACCAAAGATGATGTGATCAACATATACCACAATTATTAACATCTTTTCTTTCTCAACCTTGAAGTAAAGATTGTTGTCTACATACCCTTTGTTGAATCCATTCTTTGTCAAGTACCTATCCAATCTAGCATACCAAGCTCTGGGAGCTTTCTTTAGTCCATATAATTCCTTATTTAACTTACAAACCATGTTTGGTTTGTTTGATAGTGAAAAACCTTTCGGCTGCTCCATATATACTTCTTCTAGTTCTCTATTCAGAAATGCAGACTTGACATCCATCTAATATACCTTGAAGTCTTTATGAGCTGAAAATTCCAAGAACATCTGAATGGCCTCCATTCTTGCTATAATTGCAAACGTTTCTTCAAAATCTATTGCTTCAATCTATGAATATCCTTTGCATACCAATCTTTCTTCATTTCTTACCTCTTCGCCATATTCATTCAGTTTGTTTCTTAATACCCATTTTGAACCAATTACATTCTTGTTTGTAGGTCCAGGGACTAATTCCCATGTCTCATTCTTCTCTATATGTTGTAGTTCTTCATTCATTGATTTCATCTAGATTTCATCATTACATGCTTCATTCATAGTTTTAGGTTTAATCTTAGAAAGTAAACACAAGGTTACCTCTACCACTTTGCTTCTTATCTTCACTCCTTCACTTTTTCCTCCAATTATCTATTCCTCTAGATGATTTCTCTAAACATATTTACGAGTCTTGGGTGTAGGATATAGAATCTCTTCTTCTTCTTCACTTTTTTCTTTCTCTTCCTTTTCTTCTTCCTGTATTTTCACACAAATGGGATCATCAAGTTCAACTTCAATTATTTCCACTAGTCTATACATAGCTTCATCAACCTTAATATTAGTAATTTTAATGATTTTTCTCAACCTATTATTAAAACATCTATAAGCCTTGCTATTATTTGAATATACAAGGAAAATTCCTTCATCACATCTAGCATCAAAATTTCCAAGATTTTCTTCATCTCTTGTAATGTAACATCTAGTACCAAATAACTTAAAGTATTTCATAGTAGGAGTATTAGTGCTATTATCTCTAATTTGAATTCTATTAAGAATGTAAATGACAGTATGGATTGCTTCTCTCCAATACACATCAGGAACATTTGATTCTTTCATCATAGTTTTGGAAGCTTCTTGAATAGTTTGGTTCTTTCTTTCCACAACTACATTTTGCTAAGGGGTTCTAAGAGAATAATAATATCTTTTATGCCATGCTCTTCATAAAATACATTGAAATCACTAGAGATAAGCTCTCCACCTCTATCAAACCTCAAGCATTTAATCCTCAAATTTCCCTCATTTTCTACTCTTGCCTTAAACACCTTGAATCTATCAAGAGCTTGAGTGTTTTCTCAAAGAAATGCAACCCATGTTATCCTAGAATAATCATCAATCAAGAGCATAAAGTACCTATCACCACTTAGGTTGTTTGTTCTTGTAGGACCACAAAGGTCTGTATGGATTGATTCTAGCATTCTCGTAGAAGATTGATCTTTTCCTTTAAAACTGGTTCTTGTTTGATTTCCCACATGACAAATTTTTGTAGATTGAATTCGAAGGATTTTTTATTCTAGGAAGATCTCTCACAACTTCCCTAGAACTGATTCTAACCAGATTATCAAAATTCACATGTCCCATCCTCTAGTGCCAGAGCCAACTCTCACTAATTTGAGAAATAAAACACTAACCATTACTACTTTTAAGTTGATAGATGTTTCCATGGGTTCTTTGTCCCACTGCTACCATAGTTCTAGATTCTTTCCTAATCTCACAAGTGTTATCCTGAAACACAAGCTTAAAACCTTTGCCACACATTTTCCCAACACTTAAAATTTTATGCTTTAAACCATTTATATAGTAAACATCATCAATATTATGTTTTCTGTCAAAGCTAATTGTTACTTTACCAATAATATTAGTACCAGAATCATCTCCAAACATGAATATACCTCCATCATACTTCTCAAGCTTAGTAAACTCACTCTTATCTACATTCATATGAGTTTATCCGCTATCAATTACCCAAAAGTCTTCATCATGTCTGGCATGAAGACAGCCACCTGAGTACCTTCTATTTATCTTTCTTGTTCTCTGGACAAGAATCCTTTCCAAATTTCTTTTCTGGGGCTAGAAACAAGAATTCATCTTTATCTTCCTCAAGGTCTGATTCATCATCAAAAATTCCTACATCTTCTTTGACATAATAAAACTTCTTGAACTTCCTATCATTCTTATCCTTGTAGTTATTGTTATTATCATCCTTATTCTTCTTTTTTGTAGCACTATTAGGACATCTTGATGCATAATGACCAATATTTCCACATCTCAAACACTTAAAGGGTAGCTTACCTTTGTATTTACTAGTACCTTTCTTCAATATCCTTGTGAAATTTTCTTCCAGATCTTTTGTATCATCATCATCAAGATCATTTTCTATCTTCAGTGATTTAAAGATTGTTTCAGTCTTCTCCTTATCTCTTGCAAATTCTCTCATCTCAAATGTAGTTAGGACTCCAAATAGATGCTCCTTGGTAAATTTCTTTCGATCATACTATTCTTTAAGAGTAGATACTTTGTCACTGTAATTATCTTGTAAGGTCATCAAGATTTTTCAATTATACCTTCATCCTTCATGGTACCACCTTGATTCTTGATTTCAGTTCCAATAGTTTCAACTCTCTAATAATAACTTGCAATGTCTTCTCCTTCTTCCACTCTCAAGTTCTCAAATTTCCTCTTAGCAGTTAATTTCCTTGACAACTTTACTCTTTAATTCCCTTCATAAATGTCTTTCAATTTTGTTCATATTTTATTAGCTGTAGCTAGAAAGATGACTTTCGTTCTTTCATTCTTAGATAAAGAACTAAAGAGGTAATACCTTGCTCTTTCATTATCTTCAAAAGTTTCAACCCCATCAGCAAAGGAAGGACTAGTTGTTGGTATCACATACTTTGTCTCCACAACTTTCTAGGTATTGAAACTAATCAAAATCAAATAATTGCTCATCTATTCTTTCCAATCATTGTAATAAACTCCATGAAAAATAGGAGGTTGCAACTTGTGAGCCATATGATCTCCCTCAATTAGTTAAGCTTTTTATTGAGGAACCAGAGCTCTGATACTAATTATTGAAAGGGACAAGGCAATTGAGAGGGGGGTTGAATCAGTTGTATCAAAAAATTTTACTTCCAAACCTAAAATTTTCACTTTATCATCAATCTATTATTAAGTGTGAAAATGAAGTACAAATAATAGAAACACAACACCAAAGACACCAGATTTACTTGGAAAACCCAATGAGGAAAAAACCACAGTGAGGATTAATTCACAATATAGATGTAATTCAATACCGGATACAAAGGGTCACTGCTAGAGGGCTCACTTCCTAGATACAAAGGCTCACTATCCAGAAAAGGAGGCTCACTACCTACAAAAATTACAAAGAAATAGATAAAAGATCCACCACTAGGAGTTACACACACTTCACAACTTGATTAGAGAATTGATAAAATAAAGCACTATCACCTTGATTCACTCTTCCACACTCTTTTTTTCACACTTTTTCACACACTCTATACTTTCTCGAATAAAATGATGGATGGATATAAGATTTTCTACAACTTGTCTTGCTTTTATGCCATCATCAACCTTAGAAATATTGACCAAGGTCTTCTATTCAAGTTTGAATTCAAATACAAACTAGGTCAGCTACTCATCATTCTCGCGGTGGATAAGGATGTGAGAGGACCAATTGCATATTTAATTTGGGACCCAAACAATATCTTGGATTGCGCACACTTTTTCTCAAATCAATGCAAAATCATAACGTAACATGTAAAGACTAGGTTGACCAAACCTAATGAAAACACCAACAATATTTGAAGTACACACATCACTAGAGAGATAATATTGCACAGATAGAACAACATGCTTCACTAGTATTTTCACCATCCTTGGTAATACCTCAGATATATCTGCAACAACTTCAACAAAACTTATTCTTAGAGAACACTTCAACAATCCAACTTTGCCAACTAGTAAAGATACCACAGCTTTAGAGTGCCAAACCACAAGAAAATTTTTCATAACCCATAAACCATCAAAAATAATATTTTCCCAGATCCGCAAGATCTAAAGCCTCATATCAAAAGACTACAAAGCCAAAACATTTATTCCAGTGCATAAACAAATAATTCTGACAACTAGTTCACACACCGGTGAACATGAATTTTACTATCCATCAAACCAAAAACTTAAAATTAGAATATACAATCCATTGAAGCTTAATAACACAAATACACATCCATAGAGGTATAGGTTCAACATAGAGGAAATGCGGACCATGATACCAAATCACACTCAAAACACTCTTCAACACTGTTTTCATTATTTCTCAAAATTTTCTTAAAAGAACTTGGAAAAAATAACAACTTTCTCAACTTACTCAACCTGTATTGTGTTGACATCAATGATAAAATTAATGACAACATCATCAAATACATACATACTTTCAACAAAATTATCTTCTTCTGAAAGTTTTTATTCTTGGATTTATAGAACTTCTTAGGTATGAATTTATTATTTTCTTCAGTGATTTCTTCCTTCTTCCCATAAGGACACTTAGCAATAAAATTTCCAATATTTACATAGTTAGAACACTTGAAGGGTATCTTGTATTTATACTTGTCTGATCCTTTCTTTAGTTTCTTGAAAAAATTGATGAAATGAAAAGGGTTTTTAGAGGAGATCCTCAATTTTCCACCAATATAAATTATACTTTACGTTTAATTTAATAAATAATTATTATTCATTTTCTATTAGAATTTCAAATAAAGTCCTTATTGATAGGTTGATTGAAAAAAATCTATAACTTTCAAACAGTATCACATTTTTTGAATCCGAAACATGCATCACATTCTATGCTTTGCATAATATAGGATTAAAAGAAAAAAATTGAATTTCATGAATATTTTACCAAGTTAAGGTGGTTAGACAGACGAGCTTTTATATTTTTTAAAAGTTGTAATAAAAAATTCATAATTAATTATGTACTTGGAAAAAAATTATAAAAAAATATGCATCACATCGGGACATGAGTCCTCTACTTATATCTAAGAGCTTATAAAAAATTATTATCATTTTATTGTGGTTAGGGTGGTAAGACAAACACCTAATTCTTATATTTACCCTGAAATTTAAATACTATTGCATTGAAATTTAAAATTTTCACCAAACATATTAATTTTTTAAAATAAAGGTCTAGTAGTTTAGAAACTACATTCAATTTTCTACAGATTCAATTTTTACATTTTTTTGAAATAATATACATAACTTATTCAAATTTTTACGTCAAGTTGTCTAACTCTGATTTTCTATCTTTTTATTGCCACTTAAGGGCCTATTTTTTCCATGATGATCATGCACATACCCTTGGGTCGAATCATATTGACCACCAATGCAACTAAACCATAAAGGAAAGAAGATTATAAAATCTAATGCTTGTTGCACTTTAATAAATGCAAATCTGACATGCTTCGATCATGGAGAACCACCTTGAATGGAAGAATCGACTTAGGGTTTAAACCACCATTCCTTATGTTGAAGATACAAACAAAAAATAACCTCCTTGATGTCATACCATCTAAATAATTATAGAAGCAAATCCAATCTGTTGCAGCCACATACAACCAATAACCTTTAGCCATGCACAACCAATGTCGTTTAGCTACACAAAACAAAACTCTACGCATCTACAAACCCTATAAAAATAAATAATGAATTAATTGAATAAATCTACATATATTCACCAAGTCATCATTACTCCACATATTCTTTTCCATGTGTATGCCATGTTAGTATTCTTTAATTGGTCCAAATTGCACAAGGTTGTCCTTTATTATATTTCACTATTATATTTCAATATTCTTTAATTGATTTGAGGTTCATGTAGCTTAAGTGGCCTGACATGGTGTACTTCTTATAGCTCCATACTAACCATAAACTGTGAGTTCCCTGTAGCTTAAATGTCCAGTCATAGTGTACTTCCTATAGCTATGTAGTTATCTTGTAGCTTCATATAATGATTTTTCTACCATGAGTTGGCATCAATGGCAATCTAATGCCAACCAACAATCTCAAATCCAATAGGGTTTGACTTGTTGAAACCTCATTTTAGTAATCAAACCTTGTAATGAAATTAATAAGATAAAGGAATGATGAATGAACAAAATAGAATCTTGCAACTCGCCAAACCCTAGCAATAAAGTGTTGCAGAAATGTATGAAGTGGGTCTAGTGGATGTAGATATTGACTCTTGCTAGAATGTGAGAGATCTTGAATTCAATGCTAGCTTGAATCATGAAACCCTACATCACAATTGTTAGCTCAGAAAAAAACATGATGCATGATGACTTTGAAATAATGGTTGATACCTGAATAATGCTCCAAAAGACATGATAATGAACCCTTGAATACTATTTAATACTCTTGTAAACTCTTGAATGATTTCTTAATTAAAAATTTGTTATAATGCATGAATAATTGAAAGATTGGGATGAAAATGAGTGAAATAAAGTTGTATTTATACTAGTTTCTACCAAATTTCCTAAAATTATAACACTACAAGCCGACTTAAGATCTAGGAGGATAAAATATTGCCAAGAATTTGAAATAAATTTAATTTTGGGCCACATGGAACTCATATGCCAGAAGTGGTGTATGAGTCCCATTAGGCTTAACTATGGGACACATTTTAAAAAATGCTTAGAATGATGCAAAATCTAGATCAGGGCTAGAAAACCTAGGTGGGACTCATACACCCAAGGTGACATACGAGTACTAGATCACTAAATATGGGGCACACAATCTAAAAACACCTAAATTATGATTAGATATTGGTGTTTGTTAGGATTATCATCGAAAATATGCATTATGAGGTTTGTGGATGCAAAATAAGGTCAATTAAAGCATAAAAAAATCCCAATTATTTAATAAAACCCTAGAAAAGTGTGAAAGTGGGTTACAATACTTTGCAAAACTCTAAATAAGACATAAATAAGCTTGTTTAGTTCACAAGGGCCCAAGACCTAATGTGAATATGTTAGACACATTACGACACTAAATCAAGGCCATGTTAGGGAGTACTATTTTTGTCATTACACTTGGTGGCCTTGAAAAACATAAAGGATCCACTAGCAAGCACGTTATGTTATTATTAGTGACCATGACCAACATAACGACTCCATTGGAAAGCAAGTTGTGTTATGGTGTCTGGAATTGGTACATGCAATAGGATATTCAAAGGGGTTTTTCTTAGTTCATGAAAGGTCTCACCTTGTGGAACATCGTGCCTAATGTCTTCAAGAGAGGACTAGTCAAGGATAAAAGATTTGCAACTTAGAGTATGCAATCCATAGCACCACCACTAAGAGGAACAACATAAACTCCAAAATATAATGCTCTTGAGGAACATTAAACCCAATGTCGAAACCAATAAGTCACATCACATGAATTAATAAGACCACACTTTGAAGCAAACAATGAGTGGGGATACGTATTCCCTCACTTTAAATAAATTACTAAAAACCATGCTATGAAAAATTAGTTTAAAGTAGAAAACATTAAATGCCAACACATGAGAGCTTTATTTGGAAAGCCCTATGTGAAATAAATGTTTCCAAAATAGAGCTACATCATGAAAGAGGGGTTTCCCCCAAAATTCAATGCTAAAAAGTATGTCACATGCGAGCCAACTTAAGGCATGCCATCCACATCCCAAGCTTGCTTTTATATATGCATGAAAGGTGGCCAACTAGCTAAAAGAGACAACAACTAGTGCCATACTAGGACAAGGCTACCTAATCCCTTGTCCCCCATGTGTAGGACAAGGATGAACTGAAATAAAGCATTATATGCTACTCCTTGTAATATTAAAATGTTTAATACATGTGGTAGTGAGCATGTTACAATTCTATAATTCTCACATGGAAAGGAGCAACAACTAATGTTATTGATCATAATGAGTAGACAAATTATCAACTTGATGCATATCCAATGAGATATTCCCACATATAGTAGCTATTAGTTCAGGATGCACCAAGGTTAAAGTTGTCTTAGAAGGATATTTTGTAACAATGTTGATATTGAGTGAAGGTTATTTTGATGCTTTTGTTATCTTTGAAGGATCCAATATCTAAGACAAGTTTTTGCTTCTAGTATGTTAGGATCTATAAGAACATGAATGCCTTGTTCTCTATCACCACATCCTTTTTCACTATAACCATGTTTTTTTAAAAATCTCATAACCTCTTCCATATTTTTTTTTCCATTTCTTTTATATTTGGTGGTTTCTCATGATCACAATCTTCATATGTCGATGAGTAACTATTGTTTTCCTCTTCTTTTTTAAAATTTGTGGACTCATGTGCTTTTGATGACTCGGCTTGTGTGGATAGTATATTTATTTCTTTATCTTTTCTTGTTTTGTGTGTAATATTGTTTTCTCCCATGAATGTAGGTGTGAAATACAATGAACCCCAATCATCATCTAATAGATTTTGTGATTTTTCAATATTATTTTCTTTTATTCATCTTGCATAGTTTCTACTTTTGAAGTCGCTATCAAGGTTTTCAAAGGAATTTCCTTGTCTTTCTTAGTGTGCAAACAAATTTTCGGGTGAGGGTCAACCTTGATTCTATAAACCTTGTTGTTATAGACATATTTCATTAAATGGTGAAGATTTGAAGGTACCACATTCACTGCATGAATATGAGGTCTACCTAAGAGAATACTATATGAAACATTACCAAACATGACATGAATAGGAGTTTGTAATGTAGCTTTTCAAACTCTCATAAATAATGTTATCAAAATGAGAGGTTTCTTTCCCACATTATCCAAACCATTAATTGGTAAGAAATCTGGTTCAATATTAGTCTTATCCACTCCAATCATATCCAAGAGGTTCACACTACACACATTAAGGGACAAACCATTATCAATTAGAGTTATTTGTATTCCACATTTGTTAATGATAATCATTACCATGAAGGCTTCATTTTTATTTTATTTTTCATTAGACGTAACTCATTTTGATGAAAGACAATGTCAATGTTAACTGAGTTCATACCTTGAATTAGGGCTACTACATTGTTTGGTTGCACACTAGGAGGGATAAATACTTGTTGCAAAGTGTTTCGAATCATGCTATGGTAATAAGGTGAAACTTGAATCAAATCCAATGAGGATATCTTAGCAAGAGTTTTGTGAAGTTGTTGTACAAGATCATACTCCTTTCCATTATGCAAAGGACAATGAGGAGACTAGGAAAGACAGGTTGAGGAAGTGTTAATTAAGTAGGTATGGTTTGTGGTTTCCTATTTTTCCGTGTTTTGTATGTATGATAAATGCTATTATAACTTAGTTGTTGTGAAACATTGTTATTAGTGAGTTGTCTTACAAAATTTAAGATAGATCCTATAGGTTTTGGTTGGTGTTGTTGTGGTCCTATGATAAGAAGTGGCTTAGGAGATGACTTGGGAGGTCCAATAATTAAAGGAATTTTAGGAGATTAAATGATTAGACGACTCTAAGGAGGTTTAATAATGAAGGAATATCTAATGTTCATAACCTCAACAAACTTATCCTTATTTTGATGATCTTTTAGCAAAAGAGAGTCTAATGTCACCTCATCATCTTTATCTAAGGAAGCAAAATTAATATTTCTTGAAGGAAATGTATCAATAATATCATCCTCTTGCACCATGATATCTTCCCTATTAGGAGAGTTTTAGGAGAGGAGAAAAATAGATTTTCATGACATTCAATGGTTGTATCTTTTAAAATAACTTCATCACAAGTAATCAATGTATCTAGAGAAGAAAAAATATGGTTTTTTATTATAAATGATGGCAATACTCTTGTTCAATAATTTCTTCTGAAGTAAGAGAAGAGAAACAAATAGGATTATCATGGCTTTCAATGATGGGTTCCTCTAACACCAAAATATATTCTTCACCAATATGAGAGATATTAAGAGAAGAATTAAATTGATTGTCATGATTGTCAAAAATTGTATTATCTTTCACTTAGTCTCACATATGGGAGAGGGATCAATGAAAAATAATAAAAGTGGGGAACTGACTTCATATTCATATGCTTGTAATAATAATTTCCTAGAGAATTCAACAAGATCTAAAAAATTGAACATGAAGTATGATAACAAGAGACTTTTGTAATAAAAAAATGATGTAATAATTGTTCTACAGATCTCAAACGCAACAATTTTTCCCAAATTTTTAATGCCTAAACTAAATGAATGATTATACCTAATGCATAAAACAATAATTGCCAAAAATTGCCAAATTGAAATAGTGGTTTACCAACGGATCTAGGAAGTGTAGAGGACCACAAAAATGTGTAGAAAAGATGGTTTTGATATTCCCTCAAGGACTTGAATTCTCCCAAGAGAAAATGGGTCCTTGTATAGGGTTTTTAAAAATAAAAAATGTAATTTTTGGGTTATTATTTGTGGTCTTTGTTCTAGGTTGCAAACTACAGTTTCTATAGTACATTTTTCTAGATTTAGGTACCTCAACGTAAATGAAATGAGTGACAAATGATGAAAAAATTGGCCCTTTTTGAAATATGATTTTGACCAAATTTATGAATGTAAATGACTGAAAATGCAATATTATGCATGTACTATGTAAAATCAATGTAGTATGCATGCAACTCTTTTGATTTCAGTAGATTTTAAAAAATGCAAAACCAAAATCTAAAACCCTAGATGAAATGAAAACTAATCCAATTTTGACAACCCTAAATTAAATTCATACTTATGCAAAAAACAATTGCAAATCCTAAATCTAGGTTTTGAGTGTACTTCGATTTCATAATTTTCAATGTTTAATGTTGGGTCCACCAAAATGAAATGAAAGGAAATGGGTGAGGTAGGTTTTGAATGGGAGTATGCACCTATTTTCCTTATTTTTTTTGGAAAAAGACATCCCCTATGGAAATATTGACTTTCAACCCTTAGGTGAGTCAATCTAAATGGAGATCATGTTGTTTCCCTTATGACCGAGGATGAGGTAAATCAACATGAAATGCACTTTTGGGAGATAAATGAAAAATACCAAAATGAATGAAATTATGAAATATAACACATGAATCATCAATTTAAAACCTTAATCTAATAAAATTAAGAAATTTCTAACAGATCTCAGAAGGTTACAAATGTATGCACCTGTCACCAAAAGCTCTAATCAGTTGTCTTCTTGGGACATATTTTCCCTAAGGTGAATGAGTCTTTGTAGGGATTTTTTGCTAAAATTTCAAAGTCTCGTGGAGATGGATCTGATATTTTATTTTCTCTAGGTTTGACTATTGAAAAGAGATAAATAAATTCAAGATTTGAGTTTTCGTGTCTTGAAGACAATGTCGACAACTTTACAATTTTTCACTTTTGATCAATCTCCAATCCTTCTTCACCTGTTAATCTATTCACACAAAGAGAGAGAAAAATTGCATATTTTTTGTTAGTGGGGGTCTATCTTGGTCAAAACCCCATTTTGGTAATGAAACCTTGAAATAAAATGAAACATAAATGGAAGGTGTAGACACCCAAAATTGTCCATATCATAATATTATCTAGTAAAGACATGATCTTGAAAGACATTTGTAATATTTTACCCTAGGTCATTACATTATCCCACTTATTCCATTTATTCCAGTTAATCACCTTCCTAGTTAATTAAATAAATCTCATTTATTTAATTAATTCCCCCTTCACATGTCTCAAAATAATTCAAATTAATATTTGAATTAATCCCTCACTTATTGTCATATTGCAACATGTGTCACATGACTACAACTCTTCACATGCATAAATAATTTAAATAGATTTATTATTTAAATTATGATATTCCCACTCACATCCTATTTTTACCCTCATTCATTGTGCGTCATAGGCATCTTTTCTCTCCAAATAAATAATAGAATCTCACTTATTTTCTCACATCCTAATTTTAGCCTCATGTCATAACCCACTTAATGTGCGTCATAGGCACTAAAATAAAATTTTAATCCTAGCCATACATATCACAAATTTGAATTTTAATCTTAGCCATTGAATCAAATCAACCTTCTCCTATAAATCAAGTCTTTCACTTTCCATTTGGGGAATCTTCTTCTAGCATCGTCACTCTAGAAAATTTTCTCTCAATCTTCTTATCTATCTATCTATTTTTCTTCTATTATTTTTCATCTCATTGTTATGCTGCGAAATTGAGAAATCAACAATCAAACTTTCAAAATCTTGCATTCTCATGCTGGTGGAGAAGAGCAATAGAGATAAATCAAATCTAGCTTGGAGACCAATTTTCTTTGTTATCTTGTTTCAAATGATTTTCATGCTAGTGTGTGCTCTATTGTTCTTGTTAGGGTTTTTCATTTTAATTTTTTTATGCATTTTTCTCTAATATTTTTACCTTAACTTACATTTGGTGAACCCGGCATGAAAACCCTTCATCCAAACAAACAAAAAAATGAAAAAAAAATAATAATAAAGAGAAATCCCTTCATCCAATGGTGAAAACCTGGTAAGCAGGCACCCTGGATAAGTACCATGATGAAAAACTAACAAACAAGCATCATGTGTAGGTTGATATTCTATGCCACTTCCACTTGGGGGCATGTTATCTCATCCTACCATATCATTTTTTATCTTATCAAATTGTATCTTACCATCTCCTATCCTACCATCTTTAGCCATCATACCCATGTACTTATCATATTGAGTCCATTCATCCTCTCTTCCTCATTTTGATCTTGATTAAAATATGGGGAAAAATGTTGAAACATGCTTTGGATATCTTTTGACATACCTCATCCTTCCAAACAAGCCTATCATTATCTTAATGTCATAAGCTTTGACATGAAGAATCCTAATTATTGTACCTAGAATGGGGAATGTTATTCCTATGTGACATAGTCTTTGGATATCACATCCTTTCCCTCTTATGATGCATACATCCATTTCATTCACTATGACCTATCCTTTTTAATTCATCCATATATCATGAGTATTTTGTCCCTTATCCTATCACCCACCCTTTCATCCATCAATCCCATCTATCTCCTTGCACCTAGAACTGGTTTTCGCTTGTCATTGGTATCTATCATAAAGGCTACTCAAATTTTCATCCATTGGCATCTCAAAACATTTCAAAAAAGTCTTGAAGAAAATAAAAAATAAAAAAATAAAATCCAAAAAAATCAAAAGATTTAAAAAATCCAAAAAATTCAAAACATTTAAAGAATTCAAAAAATAAAAACATCTAAAAATCCAAAAGATCAAAACATTTAAAAACCAAAAAATCAAAACATTAAAAAATCCAAAAATATCAAAACATTTCAAAAATCCAAATAATCAAAACATTTAAAAAATCCAAGAAATAAAAGCAAACCAAATCACTTCTTCCAATCAATTCAACTTCTTCAAATCAATTTCTTCATCAAATTACTCAATCACATCACTTCTTCTAATCAAACCCATTCTTCTAATCAATCAATTCATTATCATCAAATCAAATCATTTCTCCATCAATCCAATCAATCAAAATCATTCCATGTAAATCATTCCTCAATTTAATTCATCAATCATCATCCAAATCCTCGAATCAAGCATCTTCAATCATTCCAAGCAATAATCCAAATGCAATTCAATCCTTAATCTATAACAACCAAGCTAATCAATCAAGTCAAAATATCTAATCACATTTCGATCTTGATCCTAATCTTGTTGTAAATCAATCAATAAATCATCCTTGTGTTGATCTAGGGATATATCGTTCCCCACAATGACAACACTATCATCATCATCAATCAATCAATTAATCATCGGTTTACAGATTGATAGGGGTAATACCTTGTTTGTTTTTGTATCATTTGTGCATGCTTGTTTTCTTGCTTGTGTGTGTTATCATTTCAATTTGCATTTGCATCAAATCCAAATCTCTCCCAACTAATATTCATACCTTGTATCTAGACAAGGTTGTATTATGTTGGGGTATGAGACAAATCGTCACCTTGGTCCTTATACCTTGGTGCATAATTTATAGTGCTATATCAAACATATGATTGCTCACTTTATTGCAGCATAGTGTGCCATTCTTATTTTCCATCTATTTCTCTTGTATCATTCATCTTATCCCTCTATCATTTCTTTTATTTTGAGAGCATATCTATGTTTATGCAACCTGTATATCCTCTCGAGGGGGCATCATCATCATTATCATATCCTATATCATCATCTGATTTCTTCATATCTTTTGCATCATCATATTCTTCTATCATCCCTTTCCTTCATTCGTCATTCTCCTCACTTCTTCAAGTGGTTGGGGCATCATATTCTTTTTTCATCTATCCATACCTTAGCTTCTTTGAAATGATGTTACTCGACATAAATCTCACCATCTCAAACATCATCTCAAAGAGGGAAAAAATGTAGACACCCAAAAGTGTCCATATCATAATATTATCTAGTCAATACACGACCTTGAAAGACATTTGTAATATTTTACCCTAGGTCATTACATTATCCCACTTATTCCATTTATTCCACTTAATCACCTTCCCAATTAATTAAATAAATCTCGTTTATTTAATTAATTCCCTCTTCACACATCTCAAAATAATTAAAATTAAATATTTGAATTAATCCCTCACTTATTGTCACATTGCAACATGTGTCACATGACTACAACTCTTCACATGCATAAATAATTTAAATAGATTTTTTATTTAAATTATGAGATTCCCACTCACATCCTATTTTTACCCTCATTCATTGTGCGTCATAGGCATCTTTTCTCTCCAAATAAATAATAGAATCTCACTTATTTCCTCAGATCCTAATTTTAGCCTCATGTCATAACCCACTTAGTGTGTGTCATAGGCACTAAGATAAAATTTTAATACTAGCCATACATATCACAAATTTGAATTTTAATCTTGGCCATTGAATCAAATGAACCTTCTCGTATAAATCAAGTCTTTCACTTGCCATTTGGGGAATCTTCTTCTAGCATCCTCACTTTGGCAAAATTTCTCTCAATCTTCTTATCTATCTATCTATTTTTCTTCTATTATTTTTCATCTCATTGTTATGCTGCAAAATTGAGCAATCAAAAATCAAACTTTCAAAATCTTGCATTCTCATGCAGGTGGAGAAGGGCAATAGAGATAAATAAGATCTAGCTTGGAGATCGGTTTGCTTTGTTTTCTTGTTTTGATTTTCATGCTAGTGTGTGCTCTATTGTGCTTGTTAGGGTTTTTCATTTTAATTTTTTTATTGATTTTCCTCTAATATTTTTACCCTAACTTACAGAAGGAATGATGAACAAACAATGTTATGTTGCAACTCACCAGACCCTTGAATGAAGATCCTTGAATGACTAAATTATAACACATCCAAGGTATTGATCTTGCATAAAATTTATTGGTTGGATGTTGATCTTGATGCTTGAAACCTACATCACAATGTTATCTCCAAAAACATGCATGCATGAAAATAACTTCGACATGATGATCTTGATATTGATTGCTATTGTAGATTACATATAAATCTACTCATCAATTCTCTTGACAATAATATCTGCTCATATGAATATTTTCCTATTTCTATATGTTTTTGAATTGATGAAATAACTATGAATTTATAGGTGATTTTCTAATTTCCCAACAATTAAACATAAAAAAGATGACAATTGCAATTTGAATTTAAATTATAAAATTTTGCCAAAAAAATATTAAAAATTGGGGTCCTAAACTTAAGGGTGACCCATTCGCCCTTGGGGAAATGGGTCCTAGGACCTAAATCAAGGATAGCCCAATTCTAAGGAAATTTGAAATAAGTTAGAAGAGCATTGAAATTTAATATGAGAATAAGTGTGTCATTCAAGATTTCTACTCTAGGAAATTAGAGAATATATCACAATACAAAAGAATCGTTATTCTACCATAGTCTAGAACATTAGAAAAAATCCTCAAGACATTATTGAACCCATAGATGAAATATGAATTCCAATATCCACAAATCTAGGTGCTCTCCTTGGGCCTAGGTAGTACATGTATTATTTGAGGGGAAATCTAGGTAGTTTACTTGTGCTTATGTAGTATACTAGCTACTATAAAAGTATGACATACCTATTACATAAGGTAGTGAAATTGCACCTTTTTATAACACCTTAGGATGAATAAATATGCCTACAGTGAGTAGATGTTCCATAGTATAAATTTCTAGAAGGGTCATCCCACAATACTGGTTTACAATTTTTGGCCAAACTGGATACTAAGTTGATTTTTTCTAACTAAATCTCCACTTTCAAGCACCTATAGTGGCTAAACCGTGAGGAATTTGAAGATGACACAAACTAGTGATTTATGAAATTTCGTCTGTAGATTCTAAATATATTTTTTTCAAAAATTTTAGAATCAGATTGCACTTCTTTTTCTATCTCCTTTGAAAACTAGTTTTCTCAGTAAAAATCATTTTTAAGGAGTGATGGTCATCGTATACAACATAATTTTTTTCCATGAAGCATACAATCATTTTTTTTTCAAGTTTAGATATGTAACTACAATATCTAGCACTTTCATTTGGTTTCATAATGTTTTATTGCATAATTTTTCCTTAATCAAGTTTCAAAGTCAAACCAATTACAATTGAGACATAGGCATACCATATACAACATAATTTTTTATTTATTTATCAAAATTCAATTTTATTTTTTTGTTGGATCAAGGACTTTAATATTTAGTGCACTGATACTTTAAAATAAAATAAAAATGACAATCTGCTATTTTTCCACATGTGTAGAACAAAGAGCTTGATTTTTTGACAAAAAACCTACATTCACAAGAAATAATAAATAAACATAATAATCAATTTAAAATGATTTAAAATTACACTTTTTGGGAAGCTTATAATAAGGACTGCATACTTACAAAAAGTAAATTTTAAATGAATTAATTTCATCCCCCAAAAGGTAAATCAAAAGTGGTTTTTTATCAACATTTTGATAGGTGTAAAGGAGACTCTGTTATAGGTATGGTTTAAAAGTACTGAGGTTATATCCAAAGGGGTTTGATAAAACCCTCTTAAATTGGAATCCTTTAAATGGAACTTTTCAAGGTTAAATCACTATATTTTCTAAAATTATGTGATTTCAGCAAAAATCAAGATCTCCCAGAAATTGTAAACTAGTATTGTGGTAGCACCAAAACCTAAAAGTTAAAACACTTTCATCAATTTTTCCCTTTCTATATGACATGCTTAGATTTTAAATGTCTCATATGTCTCAAAATTATAAATACCAATATGTAACTACAATATTTTATTACATTTTGATATATTATAATTTCAACAAATATTCATTTGATAGGAAAAATATTATAAATGATCAGTCTACAAGGTTTGAAGCAATCAATTATATAGAAAAGAGCTTGGTATGGGTCTTTTAATTTATAATTTGATGTCTTATCTTAGATAGTATATGTTGTCTTTGTTAACCAATGCTCAATTTAATTGAGATGTAGATCATGATTAGTATTCCTAACCCATACATAAATTTGACCCACTTCATGTCTTTAAATATTTAAGATAGGTAGGAAATAAAAGAATATAAGATTAAACATAATGAGGACCAAGAATCGCTAGTAAATGAATACACAATATATATGAGAATTTGATTAGGGGAAGTAAGTATCTATGGTGGCTAGGAATTCTTATTAACTGGTATTAGGTAGAACCTTTAATACCTATATATATTGAAACATAGAGGTTTAACAATATAGTGAACAAGGTAGGTATATGTAGAACAACACTTAAAAAATCTATAAGAAACAATAAAATAGAATGCATAAAATTATATACAATATATAAGTAACAAAACAAATGAACTCTACATACCCAAGATCATATGAAACACCTCAAAGTGACTTCTTCACACATTCAATGCTAAAAGAGAACTCATCTTTCAATTTCACATGTTTTAATTAGATCAGTTTATCTCAAGGCAGAATAGCATGCATCTTATATTACATGTATTCATAGTACCTTAGTGTAATATCTTATCTTTAACATAAAAGATACTTACTAATCAAAATATATTATAGGAATCCACATGTTTTTATTATGGGAAAAACAGTTTTGAAGGGGCCCCAAAACAGTATACATCAACATGTTTTGAAGTGACCCAAAAGCCTCACACAGATCACTTCCTACAGAAAGAAAAAGAAAAAGAAAAACCAAACAACAACACTCAAAAGGAAGCAAAAACATTAAATCCAAATATTATAGAAATAAGGTCATATCCACATAGCAAGACAACTCAGGAAAAACAATCTTGAGCCTAGAAAAACAACTAAAACTTAGAGAAAAAGGGTAGTAGAAGCCCCCTTGCAGCCAATCTCAAACTCAACAGCAAAGACTAATACAAATTATCCAAAATTTCAAGATAATAAAATATAAAAAATAAACTCTTAATCATCAACATATTAGACATTGTTATTAATTAAATAAGTAGGGGGAAGGGCCCCTAAACCCGAACAAAGAACAAGTACTAGGACTGATGACTAACATAATGGGAACACCAAGACAACAAGGCCAAAACACAGACTAACACCACACGCCAAAATAGTGACCCAACTAAGGAATAAATAGCAAAAGGCCTAACTAAGAAACTAACAAAACCAAGAGAGCATTAAAATTTCAAGTACATAGAAAAATAGGTAACCATAAAAAGATAAGGGCTCGTAGACCTAGAAGTACTAGAAACCTACTCTAAAACATAGAGAGACATAGAAACTAAACTACTTTTTGGGACTGCAGATCATGTCCCATTCCATAATCAACTATTCCAACTCCTTTCTACACTACTCCATCTCCTCGGTTGTTTTTTCCTCCTGTTGCATCTTCACATCTTTAGAGGATTTCTTCCTCTTGTGACCTTTCTCAACTTTGTCCATACCATTAACCGTTCCAAAAATTTCCCTCCTCATGATACCTAGGGTGATAAACGTCAGCCTATTAAACAAATGGTCCATTTTAGTAACCTTTTCTTGGAGCTCGTGGAACTGAATCAGATAAAACTCAGTGGGATTAGTTTTAAGTTGCATTTCGTCATCCTCATCCTTCATAACTATCCCTCCCACATTGACTATGGCTTTCATAAACACATATTAAACAAATTTTACATTTTTTTTCTCCTTCTTCTTCATTATCCTCTGCATCTTGGATGACCTCTTGATCAACACCCTCTTCCTTATCTTCGTCTTCATTGCTAATGGAATCGTCCTCAAGCTCCTCACCAAAAATCATAGAAAGTTCCTTCTTAGTTAGGTCTAGTGGAGCCTCTTCTCCCAAAGGTTATGTAGACATGGAAAATATAATGACACACTTGATCTTGATTTCTAACATCGCTTCATCCTAAATCCTACTCTCACCTTATCATCACTTTTCATCTCTTAATTAGATAAATCATTATTTATCTAATTAGGTCTTTCTCCCTTGTTGATTAAATTAATCAATTTAATTTAATTAATCCTCTATCTATGTTCATTTAAATAATTCATTTTATTTAATTTGAATCTCTAAAGACCTCTTATTAAATTGAATAAATTAAACCTTATTTGATTTGACCTAACATTATCCCCTTTAGTTAAATAAATCAAAATAAATTATTTAATTAATCCTTTCCACTCAATTTTGATTTAAATCAACTCATAAATTTGAGTCAAAATTGTCAAATCATCTAATCTCCCATTAAATTGATCAAATCTTGATTAATATAATCTCAATCACTAAAATCCTCTAGAGAATGCAACTTGCACAATAAATTAATTACTTTGATTTATTTAATTGCCTATTTTCTCTCAACATGGAATAAGGAGGAATATTCCTTCAAATTTGAATTCAAAATCCAAGTGGATTTGTACATCCAACACGACATTTACTCCTCTTACATGTCCTTGTGCATTGAGACAAGTGGCATTTATTTTATTCCTCTTTCACTCTCACGTGTCATTTCATCAATTTCAAATTCAAACTAATTGCGTATATTGGCACTTTGGCTTGAATGTGTGCAACCATCAACCATTCACATCTTGACAAGTGGCACTTGGCCATTGGATGTTGAATGATCCCACATTGCTCAAATATTTCTCATTCTTCTAATTTGAAATCTATAAATAGAGGCCACCTATATTGCAATATCATCCATAATTTGAGAAAAATTACTCCTCACATTAAGAGCTAATTTTGCCTACTTCATAGTAATTGTTCATCATTTTTCATGATTTCATAACAAGGTTATGCCAAAATCTCATCAAGGAGATTCAATCACTCATCAAATCATCAAAATTGCAAGAAAGGAGTTGGGAAAGGGCCAATTTTGACACACCAATTTGACACCAATTCCCCCAAGGGATTAGGAGTTTGCATGCTTAATTAGGATTGCTTTAGCTTTTCATATTTTTGTTCTTGTTTTTCCTATTTTGAGCATAGTAGATGGATTTCATGGGGAATCCTTGTTTTATCTTGCATATGAAAGGAACTATGTGTTTGTTTGTTGTGTTAGTGCAAGAATAGGGTTGGGATTCACATTTTGGTGCTAGGAGGGCTGAGTTGGAGAAATTCATCACGTTTTTCAAAAATTCTATGTTTTTTTTGACATTTTTTTGTGCTTACAGGAAACTATGTCGCTTACAGTCACGCGATGCCATATTGCACCAATTTCAGAGAGGCAGCGCTATATTACAATGCTCTAGCCTCAAACTCCGCCGCACCTACTTTCTCAACTAGGAAATTCAAATTTACAAACTTTGTCGCAGATCTCTTAATTCCAAACTACACTGTATGCTAAAATAGTGTCGCATTTGTGCTCTTTGTCTGATGTAGAGTGCCACACTCAGTATAGGTGTGATGCTATATTGTGCTGCTATATTTTTAAACTCCACTGCATTTTCTAACTTTGTTGCACCTGTGGATTGTGCCATTGGAGTTGGGTAAAATGCAGATTTCTATTTTTTTTTAACATTTTTGTGATGTAGGAAATTCTCGAGGTAATAAATTTTGACTCAAATGTGGGTTTTGGCTAAATTTTTACAAGGATTTTTGTTATGAGGTGGCATGTGGATCACTATCCCATCCTAGATTGGTTGGTGGCCATTTTTCCACATTTTTGTGGCTTCAAACTTTCATCTTGGTCCTCAAAATGCCAATTTAGTGTATTTTTTCTAGTTCTTTTAAAGTTGTTTTTGTTAATAACTCGAAGTTCATGTTTCAAATTTAGAATGTTAGTTTACAACTCATCCTATCTTAGTTTTAGAAAGTTTTTTGGAAAAAATAGGACTCTCAAAGTTATGCATGCAAAATTACCAAAAATGGAAAAATCTCACAATTGTTGAAATCTATCAAAAAAGGAAATTTTTGGTTCAAAACTAAAAGAAAATGAAGGCTAAGGGTCCTTTATGGTTTTATCATCTCATTGTATTAAGTTATTTTAAACACTTTTGAGAGAAATTGTAATCCCTTTCTAAGGATTTGTTTACTTTATGCTTTAGGAAACACTAAATTTCATTTGGGTCCTAAAAAGAACATTAATCTTTTTTTCAATTTTTTTTGCAAACAAAGGGCTTAAAAAGAAATTTAGAACAACTTACTAGATTTGGTTTAAGTTTTAACAATTGAACAAGGAAAATCACACATTTGATTTGGTGCTATAAAAATAATGCATTTTTGCTTTGTGGACTTAAAATGAACAAGTGTTGTTTTGTTTTGTAATTGTTTACTCAAAGTAATATCATCAAAAGGATGTATGCACTTCTCTCACACCTCATGGCGATCTTGAGAATCAAAAGCTCTTTTGGTGATCTTAAGTTGAGTAAAGTAATTACCTCCACATTTCATTTTGGGTGTAAAATTGAACCAATCTTGCGAGTGTGAGTGTGGTATATTGCGAGTGTTTTCCCTTTTTTTTTCAATAAAGGTCGATTGAACTATGAGATATGCTTGCTTGCTTTTGTTTATCTTAGAGGGCCTGCCTTCAGGGAAAAATTAATCACCCAAGGGAATGACCTAACCGGGAACATGCTAAATTCAAGCAACTTCCAACCACTATATAAATGTGGATTCTAGAGGAAAGTTTGAGAATCACGAGGATTGTTCCAACGAGAAGGGCAAAAATGGTCTCTTGCTACATGGATGGTCCCCCACGAATGGAATGCCCATATTAAAAACCCTTGTTTAGCAAAGGACAAAATCCTTAACTATTTGTTGGTGCAAAAGGTCATGTCCTTTAAAGCCGCCCCACGTATACATGAGATTTTGTTCTAGAGATGAAAAATATGCTATAGGAGATTCATGGGTACTGATGCTTGGCTGACCCGAGAAGCGAGTGCACTGTAAGAGGGAGACTATGTGGTCAAGTATCTAATCATCCACACTGAATATGAACAGCTAGATTTATCCAAGTGGGATCCCAACAAATATTGTCTCTTCATCCTAGGATTGTACATGTTCTTGGAATAAAAAACACATTGCTTTGATTGGAAACATTCAAAAACAAATATCCACAAAGTATTCAAATTTCAAACCCTTTAGGAGGGGAAAATACCTTTGACCAAATCCAAGTGTTGTTGCTTTCCCTAGGGATTTTATCCTTAGATGTGTCTAAGCATTTGGATTTACATAATAATTTTCTCATACTAAAGTCAACCTAGAAAGTATGCTCTTGAAACCTTGATTTTCACATAATAGACTTTATGGAATGAAAAGGAATCGAGACATAGAAATTCAATTTGAAAAGCATAATCAAGAAAGTGTTTGTGGTAAAAAAAACCAAATCTAAGAAAGATAATAGACAATTGAAGCACACATGTGCTTGGTCCCTTTTGAGTCATTTGGTTTTCATGCAAACATTGGTCTTTTGGTTTGAACCACTTTTAGGGAAAATAATTTTCTTCATTACCTTGGTATTGTAAGCAGGTCCTCATAGGGTCATCTAGGATCAAGTCAAACACTTCACCCCATCCAAACATTTATCAAAATCCCATTTCACCAATAAAATTCTTGGGAACTTTGAAAATATCACTTATGCTAGACTTTTAGGAAAAATCAACATCATCTTGTTTGACTTAGCACACTTAGTCAAATTATCAATCCTCTGGTGTGAGTTTATGTCTAGGATAGCACAACTTCCTAAGGTTTATAGTTTCAACATCACCTTGTTTGGCTTAACACACCTAGCCAAATTAGCCTTTTGTGTACAAGTTTACTCTAGGATAACACAACTTCCTATGGTTTAAAAGTTCATTATCACTTTGTTTGGCTTAATGTGCACTTAGTCAAATTATCCAATCCATTATCACTTTCTTTGGCTTAACACACTTGGGTATGTGTAGGATCATCATGAAAAAAACAAGCCCTTAAGTGGCAAAAAAATTAGAAAAATTAGTGTTAGGCAACTTGACATAAAAATCTGAATAAGTTATCTATATTATTTCAAAAATATGTAACAAAATAATTTGTAGCAAAGTGAATGTAGTTTATAAATTACTAGGTTTATTTACAAAAAAATAAAATCTATTTGGTGAAAATTTGAAATTTCAATACAGTAGTACTTAAATTTTAGGAAAAAAATAAGAAGTAGGCGTCTATCTGACCACCCTAACCACATTAAAATGATAATATTTTTTATAATATTTTAGATATAGGTAGAGGACTCATTTCCCTATGTGATGCATATTATTTTGTAATTTTCTTCCAAGTAAATAATTAATTATATTTTTTTTATGACAACTTAAAAAAAATATAAAGACTCGTATGTCTTACCACCTTAACTTGGTCAAAAATTCATGAAATTCATTTTTTTGTTTTTTAATCTTATAGTATGAAAAGCATAGAATGTGACACATATTTTGGATTGAAAAAATATGATACTTTTTGAAAGCTATATATGTTTTTCAATCAGCCTAAAAATCAGGACTTTAGTTGTAATTCAATAGAAAATGAATAATAATTATTTATTAAATTCAAAGTAAAGCATAATTTATATTGGTGGAAAGTTGAGAATATCCTTTAAAAACTCTTTTCATTTCATCAATTTTGGGTTAAAAAAAAATGATCAGCCACATACCCATCATATTGCCACTTTTTGACCCATCATGATCCTGCACATACCCACTTAGTCAAATTATCCTATCCAAATTCACCTTGTTTGACTTAACAAACTTATTCAAACTATCCTTGATCAAAATCAAATCAAACCAAGTCCTAAAGTCTACCATTGATCCAAAGTTACTAAAATTTTAAACAACCATATCATTCACCCCTTTCATCCTTCATCTCATCATTGGTCCTAAACCCCTCAGAGGTCAACAAGGTCAAAACACAAGAGGAACATGGAATATAAAATTGATTCATCCATCATGAGTAATCCAATTCAACTAAAATATTATAGCCTTACAATTCCAATTGATTATCAGAACTCACATTTATATAATCCATACATGGGATCATTGTCTCATACAAACCTCAATGGTACAACGAATGTGAGTATGCCCAATCTAAGTTGTGCACCACCTTTCCCTATGATAGATTTAAATCAAAATACTAGCTTAAAAATATATCAACCAAAAAATCAAGGCGTGAGTCTTCCCCCTTTACCAACCATCAATCAACTGAATCCAAGAAACACTCCCATCATAAAAAAACCATAAAAAAAATCATCCAGTTGTGCCATTAATATCACAAAAAAAGATGGTGACCATCCAAGCAACCCCAACGGTTAACACATCTACCATTCCTCAAGTGTGTCAAGGACCAAGCACCTCAATCACACTATCCACAACTCAAGCCTTACTCATCAGCACAATTGTTTCATTCACCACAAAGGTCCACACCCTTCCCAACCCACCGCCAAAGTATAACACGGAAAATTCATTCACCATCATATTGCAAACTGCTTGACAAGCTGCCTAGAAAAAATTTCTCCAAAACCAACAAGTTGCATAGTTAGCTGCTCAGCAAGCCTAAGCACAACTAATAGCACAAAAAGCATAGCAAGCACAACAAGCTACACAAGCCCAAGATTTATTACAACAACAAGAATCTACCCAAGTTGCACAAATAGCTCAAGCTGCACAAGTTGCACAAGCCACACAAGCTGCGCAAGTGGCTCAAGTAGCCCAACGAGAATAGACTCATCATGCACAAGAACAATGCCGAGCACAATTTCAAGCAATCCATCAACAATTATATCAAAATTTAGCCCAACAACAAGCCCAACAACAAGAATTGTTGGCACAACAACAATAGCGCGACCAACAACAAATGCAATAATTACTCACTCAACAAAGCTTGAAATAGATTCCCACCAAAATTATTGAAAATAATGATCAAGATCTATCCATCGATGAACACCTTGAAGATGTTTCCACCTCATCTAATGATCAAATCAACATACATCAAGAGCCATTTTTTAGTCATGATCAAGACCCCTCCTACAAAGATCTATTTCAAGGAGTGTTGATGTTATTTGATCCTATTGACATAATCTAAGATCCATCCACCAATGATCATGTTGACAATGTCTCTATATCACCTAACGAGTTAGAGGATATATCTCAAGAATTTATTCCAAAGCATGATGAACATCTATCACCATGGTCTAGCAATGGTCCTTCCCAAGACACATTGACATCCTTTGACCTCATGGTTACAAATAGTGAAGGAATCCTCAACTCAAAATTTGAGCCAAATCCACTCAAAGAGAAAGAGGATATTGAGCCACTTCCCATGCCTTATAACAATGTCCAAGAATCCCTTGTAGAAAATCCATCCTTTAAAATTGACCCATGTCAAGAACTTGATCCAAAGCACGTTGAAAGAAATTCCAACATTAACTAAGATCAAGAATCTGTATATCCAAGATACTACAATGATGTAATGGAAACTCTCCTATTTATACAAGATGTCGCAAATAAGGATCATGTCCATATAGCACATACCCCTCCATCTACCCATGAGATGCTTTCTTTAGATGGACATCTAGATGATCTTCATTCAAAACAGGAATCTCATACTCTTGATATCATTACCAAGGAACAAGAGTCTCTTACTCTTAACATTTATACACATGGTCAAGATATGGAGAAATCTAGAGACATATCAGAAATGTGTCATGAAAAAGGCTCCTATAGAAGTGGTAAATCAAAAACATCTTGTGGAATGAATTATGAGGAAGAATTTTATGTGGATAGTGAATCATCAACAACTCTTCAAGAAGCATTCAAATATGATATTTCACAAGATCAAGCCAAAGATATCAATCAGAAAGTTATCCCACAGATGGAGGATCCTATCACCTATAAACTTGGATCACTTACCCTTTTTAGGGAAAGTTATCTTATCAATAAAGAACTTGTCACCTTTGAAGATCCACCATAGAGCAGACAAGGAGTAGCACCTTGTTTCCAAGGTAAATCATATCTTATTGCAAATTAAATGTTTCAACGAATGAATTATGAAGGTAGAGGATTAGGCCTACATGAACAAGGTATCCTAGAACTAGTGCAAATTATTGGAAATCCTAGGAATCAAGGTCTTGGTTATTCAGTAATTAAGGGATCTAAACATATCTATGATACCTTTATAAAACTGGGGGCAACTTTGTGTCAAACAAACATCAGTATAGGAGACACGAAGGATCCTTATGAGGAAACTAATGCCAATAATACAACTAGCCACATCATGAATCTTCATCCACCCATCACCCCATCCACGAATTAGGATCAACATCAAAAGAAAGATTTGAATCAAAGCCTAAAAAATGTTTTCACAACAAAAGAAGCTAAGAAGCGTATCAGACAAATCAAATACATATGGATACCAAAGAAAGATAATCCCTATAAATATCCATTAGTTAAAGAAAATATGGGGAAAAATAAAAAGGGGGAAAGTATCCATCAAAGATGTCCACAAAGGAAAAAGAAGGCTTCTCAAGCAACGCACAAAGTATATTAAGTAGTTTGTCCTAATTCCATGCACACTTTTGTATCCATCCATAATTGCTCATCTTCCCAAGTTTGGAGAGTCAAAGTTTCCAATCTGTCAACCAATCCATATTTTATTCATAAACATACTCCATCCATTCCTCCATGCATAATATCAAATTATCACATTGACCATGTTTTGGCGACAACCCTTCATCATAAGGATTTAGATGGAACTCTATTGCGATGTGCACAAAAAGATAGAGTGAACTCTAGTATCAACAAAGCAGATAACAAATCTCAAAAGTTGCTTTCAAGTGCACATATCTTAGTAAAACAACTTTTTCAAGTAGGATATCGATGGGACATTTTGAAAGAAACATCAACATCATCACCACCAGGTGGTTTAGCATCAACTTAAAATATTTCAAAAAAATCCAAAAAATAAAAATAAAGAATAAAAAAATCAAGAAAATGATTGAAAATAGTAAAGAAAAAAATTTCCTCTAGTGAAAACCACTTCGGTGGCACTTTGGGCAAGTACCATGAAGAAAACCTAGCAAACGGGCATCATGTGCAGAATCGAGCATCTACGTGCACCATTTCAGGAGAAAGCATCTTATCACATCCATAATAAAGCCAACATTCCCTCCATCTTATCCATCTTAAGTCCATTCATTCATGAACCATTTATCCAATCCATTTTCATCCATCTGCATCCATAGTCCAATTTATCTTAATCTTGATGAAAATTTGGTGCACACTTTATACTTGCTTATGGTAAAAATCTTAACATGGGTCATTTTCATTGATCCCATCCTACCCAACGTTGTGTGAGCCTTGAAGTATTATCCAAATGAGCATCATATACTTGAACATCTTAACCTATCACAAGATAATCCTTCAAATATTTTGCATTCTTACCATATCCATCCATCCACACACCTATCCAAGAATCCACCCATGCCCTTCCATACATTGCTAGACACTGGGGGAAAATATTTATATCTTGCTTTGGGAATAAACCTTGATATATCGTTCAACTTATGTGGTGGTCTGAACATTGGAAAACATGAAATCAAATTAATCACTAGCCCATGGCATATTTTGACAAGACGATTTTCTTTATCAAGCTTTATATTTCATCAAACATCAATCCAAAAAAATCAGTATCAGTCACATCTAATGCGTACATCAACGTGACATCAAATCATCAAAACAATTTTATTCTAGATCAAGCTTCAAAATCATGACCAAGCCAATCCATCATAATCTTAGGATATCCTTCACAGTCATTGTATTTCTTAACACTACCCTTGCATTGTTGTGTATCCTTGACAATGTTATCATGATCAGTCTCAAAATCCTTGTGTTGCTTAACACTATCCTTGCATTGTTGTGTATCCTCAACAATGTTATCATCATCAATCCATCAATTTGATTGATCAAAACTAGCTTCATTTTCAGCAAAATCCCAAATAGAGCATTGATATCATCACATATCCATATCCAAATTGTCAAAATCATGCAAAAATTAAAAAAAATCAAATATCCATCAAAAATCTAAAACATGTCAAAAATAAAAAAAAATCAAAAAAATCAAAAAGTGGCATCATATTTTCCAAACTACGTCATCTCTGAGATTTAATGTATGCAATTTTGATATTTGATCATACCCCTAGATACCCTAGTTCAGTCCTTTAGGTGTCTGTCACAATAATCTGGCAATTCGTTTGCCCATCTATCTCATCATTGAGTCAAGTATGTAGTTAGTAAAACTACGTGGTCTTTACGCATATAATGTAGGAAAATATCATCTGTGGATAAGCTCTTGAGGCCCCTAGGATAGGTCTTTAAGTTAGTCTCTTCGTCAAAAATCTCAAAATCTAAAAAACATTCAAAACATCTCAAAATACCACAAACTATGAAAAATCCAAAAATGAAAAAATCCTTGAAACATTTGAAAAACCCAAAATGGTGATTCCATCTCATCTAGCTTTCACCCGTGAGTATCTCATTCCTAATAAATCAATTTTCTCCTTAATCCTTTGGTGAAGCAGTCAAAATCAAGTCTAACAAGTTCAATAGTGAACGCCTAATTGTCAAAGCCTCAAGCCTAGGTCAGTAAACAAGAAAGTTGGTCAACTCAGAGTATCAATAGCTTATCACCCAATCAGTCTTATCAAAACCCTGATCACAACATGTCCTAGGATATATCCTTCCCACGATTGACACAATAATTAGGTATTTCATAGTAGTTTATCGTTGGCTAGCGGTATGAAGAACATTAGCTTGTTTGTTTACTTTATCTTTGTCTTTTTGGCTTAACTTATTTTGCGCTCATTCCAAGTACCTCTCGATGATGCCTAAACAAAATAGATTTAGAGAGAAAGGAATGGGTCAATGATCATTATCTTTTTTATCTGTTGTGCTTGTTGGATATTCTTGTAAAATACTTTGGTGAATACTTTGTTTGTTAGGTCCGTCCTAGCAAGGTTTTCGTATGTCAAGTGTGAACAAGAATACTCCTATCTGTTTGTCGAGTCAAATTCCATCGCACTAGGTACAACGCCATCCTGGTTGTTTATACCATGATGCATCATACCTATGTGTGTTATCAAACATAAAGTATTTGGCCCTTTGAAAATCCCAACTCCTGGTAAGCAAATCATCATCATCATCATAATGTAGGCTTGTTGGATCCTCTTCTCATCATTCTTTTCTTCTTATTTTTCTATATTTAATGACATTTCTATCCAAAATTGGTGTGTTGTATCAAAATATACACGAAGCTACCCATGGCCAATGACTGTCTATACATCATCAAAGTTGTCTACGTCAAATATCTAATCTTTCTAAATAATTATATTTCATCCTCTGATCAATAGAACCACTCCTCTCGCATTTTATCATGATTTCGATTGGTAAATTATCATTTCTACCCAATCTCTCGAGGGGGAAACATATCAACATAATCCTTTTGGTGGGGCAATAGTGAGACATTGGGAAAATTGAGAAATTTTGAACTTTGATCGCAATAGTTTATTCTTTGAACCAATACAACGAGTGCATTGCTTCAAATAGGGGGAAAATGTAGACATGGAAAATACACTGACACACTTGATCCTGATTTCTAACATCGCTTCATCCTGAATCCTACTCTCAACTTATCATCACTTTTCATCTCTTAATTAGATAAATCATTATTTATCTAATTAGGTATTTCTCCTTTGATGATTAAATTAATCAATTTAATTTAATTAATCCTCTATCTATGTTCATTTAAATAATTCATTTTATTTAATTTGAATCTCTAAAGTCCTCTTATTAAATTGAATAAATCAAACCTTATTTGATTTGACCTAACATTATCCCCTTTAGTTAAATAAATAAAAAAAAATTATTTAATTAATCCTTTCCTCTCAATTTTGATTTAAATCAACTCATAAATTTGATTCAAAATTGTCAAATCATCTAATCTCTCATTAAATTGATCAAATCTTGATTAATTTAATCTCAATCACTAAAATCCTCTAGAGAATGCAAATTGCACAATAAATCAATTACTTTGTTTTAATTAATTTCCTATTTTCTCTCAACATGGAATAAGGAGGAATATATTTTCAAATTTGAATTCAAAATCCAAATAGATTTGTACATCCAACAAGGCATTCACTCCTCTTACATGTCCTTGTGCATTGATCCAAGTGGCATTTATTTCATTCTTGTTTCCCTCTCACATGTCATTTCATCAATTTCAAATTCAAACTAGTTGCATTTATTGGCACTTTGGCCAAAATGTGCACAACCATCAACCATTCACATCTTGACAAGTGTCACCTGGCCATTGGATGTTGAATGATCCCACATTGCTTAAATCTTGCTCATTCTTCCAATTTGAAATCTATAAATAGAGGCCTCCTCTATTGCAATATCATCCACAATTTGAACAAAGTTATTATGTTCACATTAAGAGCTAAGTTTTCCTACTTCATATTAATGTTTCATCATTTTTCATGATTTCATAGCAAGGTTATGCCAAAATATCATCAAGGAGATTCAATTACACATCAAATCATGAACATTGAAACAAAGGAGTTGCGAAAGGGCCAATTTAGACACACCAATTAGCACCAATTTCCCTATGGGATCAAGAGTTTGCATGCTTAGTTAGGATTGCTTTAGCTTTTCATGTTTTTGTTCTTGTTTTTCCTATTTTGAGCATAGTACATGGATTTCATGGGGAATCCTTGTTTTATCTTGTATATGAACCTAACTATGTCTTTGTTTATTGTGTTTGTGCAGTAATAGGACTAGGTTTCATAGGTTCATCTTTAGGTTCTTTATAGCTTAATTTTTTTCCTTTGGCAAGCTGACCCACTAGCCTCATCGAACTCCTCCCAGTTTTTTCGCTACTAGATTCATCCACACTGCCCTATTCTTCCTCATCATGTATCTCAATAGTAACCTTCTTTTGTTTTAGATTTAGAGATGGCATGGATTTTCCTCTTAACACCCACATGATTACCAATAAGGTTATGAGTACTCTTCTCATCTTTCACAGTTGATACAATAGGGTCCTCTTTTATTAAGAGGCCTTTAGCGGAGGACTATTTCAGCACAATGGGTTCACCTAGGGGTTTTTGAGGGGAGGCTTAGTCGAAGATGAATCCACATAAAAAGTTTTACTAGGATTAAAATGAGGGTGGGGGTCTAGCTAGTTAATTTATGCTTCATTAATATGAGGGTTATTATCCAAGGATGGGCTAGGTAGGGGTGTGATAGCATAGACATAATTATAAATACATTGGATAAGGCCTTGGTGAAGGGGCGGAAAGGCCCCTTTGGCCTTACATTTCTTCAAAGAAGACAACACAAAAATAGAATGCTTATCTTCTCATTCCTCCTAATTTTATAGAGAAAAGGGAACGATAACCATGGAGGGGTAGTGTACTTTCCTTCTAGAGTGATGTATACATATTAGAAATTGTTGAATTAAATATTTTCAAAATTAAAATGGTTTCATATTGACTAATCAACATTTGATATGAAGTGGTTTCCTACTATTCCATCCCATGCGAGATTCAAATGTCATTTTCCCACTTTCGAGTTGTCATATTGTGGCTTCTAGTGTGAACGTAAGTGGCCTATGTGTTGATTTATTAGCTTGGGGGTTTAGTTTTTGGGTTTTATTTATCTCACTTTATTTTTCCTCCCATTCTCACCTCTTGTCTTATTTTCATGATGAATTCTACTCATTTGGGCCTATGGAGGATTTTTTAAGAAACACACCTCTAATTTTGCAGGTTCTAGTGTATGGTTTGGATTGTGGCATTGTTTCAACTAGTGTTTATTTAGCATCTTCTCTTTCCACTACATCCTATATTTATATTAATGGAATCTCCAACTCTAAATATAATAGTGATGTTAATGGCTCTTAATCCAATTCTATTCACATTGGTTGTGCTTCTCCTCTATATCATCATGCTCGCATAAAAGTTGGCATTAATCCCCGTACACTAGGGAGCTCTATGATTTTTCTTTCTCAATTCCCATAGTGGAGGGTTTGGGGGATGAATTTTTAATAAATGAGTACAATTTTTACTGGAAGGGTTTGGTCTCCAAATTTGATATGCTTTAGCCTTGACTTTTTGATTTAAGCCACTAGATCTATTAATAGTGGTGACCACTAATAGATAGGAAGTTTGATATTTTCCCTTGTTCTTGTGTCACCAAAAAGTGTAGTCTTTGGCACTTTTTAACTCATTTTGGCCTTTTCCCTTGTATTTTCGCATTGTTTTACCTTGATTCAGTCTTGTAAGCTTCCAATTCAACAATAACCTAATGATGTTTTACTAAGGTGTTGTGAAGTGTTGTAGCACATTTCTCCACTTTTCTAAGACCCTTTCAACATAATTCACCCAAAAAACACCCTTTCACCCCTTTCCAAGCCTTATACCGAGGTGTTGTAAAACATTTTCACATCTTCTTAGGTTTATCATCACTAATTAACCCTTTCTTATGCTAATTTATCCTCTTAATGTACTTTTAGTCCTGAATTAAGTGTGTTTCAAGAGTAAAATCTGATAAACTTCATTAAACATTATTTAATTCTCGACCACCACTTGAAATTTCCCTAGTAAACTTGGTGCCACTTTGGGTGACCTAATCCCTTTAGGCTTAAATTTCAAATTTAAAACAAAACCTAACAAGAATATTTCTTTATAAACCCTAGTGTCGGCCTATCATGTTGCATGTACAGATAAGGGTATTCCCCTTCATTTTGCATTCTCCCAAGCTCATTTTTACATCTCATCACACGTAATCTTGCACTCCTATCTTTGCAAGCAAGCGAGCAAGCACAAGGGTTTCACAAGAAACCTCCATTGGAGTTGTCCTTGCATGTTGCAGACCATCAACAATAAAGTTTTGGTAAGTGTTTCCATTAATTTCATCATTCAATATTACTCTTCTTTGATTTGTTACTCATTTGGGTTTAGCTACCATCAAAGGGGTTTGACCTAGGCAAATCCCTATTTCCCAACCCCAAAATTCTCTTGGTATTTGCATGTGTTTGCAGGTTTGTACTCAGATTTGGTGAAGTACAAAGTGTTTGAGAAAGTAAAAATATTCTACCAAGTCACATCAAAGCATTGAACCCTAGAAGGAGCAAAAAGACAAGCTATAGGTCATTTTCAAGAGTTTTAGATACAAATTGCTACAGAAAAGGGAAACATCAATTGAGACCCACATAATCAGGACCTAAATTCTTGGAAAGCATCAAGAGGACTAGGTCGCCAATATTGGCAACCTTGTCCCTATGCTAAGCCTGAAAAAGCATTTTTGGGTGACCTTTTCCCCGAAACCTATTTTGGTAGATTTTCCTGATGGGAGGACTAGGTCGCCCAACTTGGCGTAAGTGTCCCTCTACTAATTTCAGGAACTTTCGAAAATATTCTAGAGCCATTCATCTACAACATCACATTTCTAGGTGCAAAATTTTTTATATCTCCTGTTTACTTTTTGTTTTGCATACATTTAGGGCATATGGTGTAGCTAGTTTGCATTAGTTTATATTTACTTTATTTACATTTCATACATTAGATTAGTATCATTTTATTTCAGTTTCAGTCACACAACACACACACATATCACAACCTTCATCAATCAACCCTCCCTTTGAATTCAACCGCCAAAGATCCCATAACCACCAAGCAAAAAGAGTGCCATTCCCACACACCAAGTGCTCCTAGGGTGAAAAAACCTAGGGACCTAGTATAGGAAATCCTTTTTCCCTAGGTCTAGTGTTAAATTTTTTGATGGTTCATTTTGGTGAACCCGACCGTAGACCATTTGCTAGATTTCTGATTTTGCATTTTATCTTAGAGATAACATGCATTACATTTAAAATTTTGCATTATTTGCATCCTACGGTTAGTAGAAATAGTTCATTAGTGAAAGTTCATGCTAGAATTGCACATTGCATTACATTTTCAATAAGAAAATACAAAAAAAAATGTATTTCCAATTTTTTGGTTGTATCACGAAATCAAAAAAAGTATAAAAAGTAATTAATTTTTTTGAAATTTTTCAAAACAACACTAGTGGGATAAACTCACCATACTGGGTGACCTAGTCCTTTGGCATTGTTCACTATGAAATTCCCAATAATTTTCTAGTATTCCCTACATTACAATCCCCTAGTTTTGCATTTATGTGTTTTGTTTTAGAATTTTAGTTACAAGCACTTTTGTCACCTTTTCTTACATTGCCATAGCCTCCACCCAATCCCTAGGGATATCTTATAAGATAATTGGGTGTTCCTTTAACGATACAATTTTGAGGTGAAGTTCTAGGACCATAGCATCTAACAACACTCTTGTTGTAGATCTTGGGATCCCTCCAACTTCAACTCCAAGTATTGACAATGGTACACTAGGCTTAGAGACCATCCTTAGCAGTTCCTTACACCTAGGAGACACAATCAGTGATGAAAATGAACTCCCACATGATAAGGTCCTCCATATCCATGCTTATCTAGATAATTATCAACATGATATCAGCCTTGAACCCATATCTGGAACCACTATCCCCTCCATCGAGAACCTTCACCACCTACTTGACTATGGTGATGGTTTATGTGTCTTGCAGAGGATTACATAAATCTATGTGAAACATGCACATAAGGCATCTCACTCACCCACCCCTATATTTGGCCAAGAAAGACCTTCTACTCCTCCCCCTCAACCGTTTCTTCTATTCCCACATATACACCTCCTAGTGTGACAACCACTATGCAACAAGTTAGTAATGCGGTACCTCCCCTAACCATCCCTACTAGAATCTCTTCTTCTCTTGTGACATCCCTCCCCTCCACCTCTTCCATTGTCCCTACCACTTCCCCTTCCACCTCATAAAACTTACATTGACCCTCTTATTAAATAACATTTTCACACTATAACCTCCATGCAACAACAAATATCTACCATCAACCAGAGCCAATATGGCTCCCCTACCCACTATGTTCGTAATAATCCATTATCTCTTGACATCCTATGCACTGACTTGCCACAAGGAATAGAGATGCCTAGATTCGAGAAGTATGGAGGGAACAGTGACCCTTCTAACCATGTCAATGCCTATACTGCCCTATGCAATGAATTTGCTCTTGACGATAAGTTGCTTGCTAAGTTTTTCCGGAGGACTCTCAAAGATACTGCCTTGGATTGGTTCTCCTCCCTACCTAATAATTCCATTAGTTCATTCAATGGACTATTGGATGCCTTCATTAATCACTTCCAGGTTCATATGGCCCCAAAGAAAACCTTAGCAGACCTCATGAGATGCAAACAAGATAATAATGAGAAGATACTAATTTTATCTCTCATTATCAAGATCTTTATTCGTCAATTGATGTTAAATTTCTTGACACACATCTGCAAAAGGTGTTCATCAAAAAACCTTGTGACACCCCTACAAGATAAACTTACCCTCATGAAGCTCCCCTCTTTTATGTACCTATGCCAAGCACTTTGTGACTATCATAACTCAACAAGTAGTTGTGATTCATGCTCCACTTCAAGTCGAGTTGAGAAGTCTAAAGGTTCTTCCCAATCCAATCCCCAACCACTCCATAAACTAAACAAAGGGTTTCTCTAATTTAACCCTTTGACCCAAATCCCTCAACTTGTTAATAACCATGGGGCCACTCTTAGATCTGCAAGGCCCTTTAATTATGGAGATCCTAAACATACCTTTACATCCCTGTTTGACACCCTTCATAACACCATGACCCAATTACTCCAACAATAAATGATCACTTTACCTCATGTCCATACACCTGATCCCAATAAACCATTACCTCCCTCTTATAATGCCATTTCTTATTCTTACTTTCATCGCCAAAACAAACATGACATTGAACAATGCAAGCGTCTAAAGTGCCTTTTGCAAGACCTAATTGATTCAGGTCGTTTATTTGTTGTTGGCATTAATGATAAAAACAATAAATCTATTAGGACTCAAAAATGCAGGTTTAAACCATGAGAGGTTGCGAAGCTTTGACAATGTTTCTAGCTAATGTACAAGGTCAAATAATGAATTTGAACCTTCTACTCTTTAGGCTCTACTAAACCTAGGTGGGTAAACCTATATAAATGAGGAAAACTTAAACTATATGTTTCCTGCTTGAGAAATCTATCCATAATGGCAATTGGAAGTGGAGAAATAAAATCTTAATAACTAATCCTACTACATAAAATGAAAGTGTTTATATACATTATTTTTATGAAATTTATTTTCTAGGGTATGAAAGATCAGTGCTTTCTATCCACATGGGCAATGGAGTCAAAATTGAAGAATGATACGTGTTTCCCTATTTTTGGCTTAACTTGAGTTACTAGGCACTTTGGAAAATGAGATTCTATGACTTGCATAATTTTTTTGGAATATTTCCTTACGAGGTTCTTCAATTATCCAAAAGAAATCCTTAATCATTGTGATTCAGTCAAAATAATTTAAATCTAAATTGCAAACACCAATTAATTAAATCACACAAAATCAAAATACACTTTGATAAATTAGGAATATACTTGATATAGTGATTGAAATGACTGAAAGACCTCAAGTTGGAGACAACGAGATAAAAAAATACAAATAGTTGCATCACAACAACTAAATGCCAAAAAGGATTTCACCAGTTTAAAATATCATCTCCATTACTTTGCTTTGGAAAATTTTATACATTATATGCATCCCCAATTTTACTTTTCTCTTATTTTGTAACTATTTTTACTTCTAATCCTTATTCTATATTGAACTCATGCTTTTATACATTTTAGAGAATTTCCCTACGCCTTTCGGTTCTAGTTTGTTTGCATTCTCATGGAAGACCAAAAGTCACGCTGGTTGATAATGAAAATAAATCATAACTGGAAGATTTTAACAATAAATAAATTAGAACGACTCTTTATTGTGTTACCTTACGCCATCATTTTCTTCACTGCAGTACCAGGGTCTTCTTTTTTGTCTTTACATCTTCTACCGATCCACTGCAGTCTACGTTCTGACCCCTAGTGGTATAGTGGTCTCTTTTTACTATCACTCCTTTGCATACCACTCTATTGTGTATCGCTTGTTGACCCTCCACAGTATAGTGGTTATTAGCCTATCACAATCTTCTCTCCCTTTACTACTCCATCATAGGCTCCATTTCTGCTCCCTGTGGTACCGTTGTGTCCCTTTATCAATGCTTTTTAGTTCATTGCTCAACTGGATACCACTCAACCGTGAGCTCTGTTTCCCCCTTCAATAGTATCATGGTATTTCTTGCTCTGCTCTTCCTACCACTCTATCGCAGGCAGATTTCAAACCCTCTATGGTATGGTGGTAGCCTTTCACTTCATTGCTAAACTGCAGGCTCTATTTAGACTCCTTCCAGTAAAACGGTAAGGGTTATCATGACTGTTGCTAACCATGATACTATGAGCCATCTTGCAAAGGGATGTGGTAAGGAGGTAAGGGGTTTTGGCTAAGAAGGGTGGATGTTATGGAAGCATTAAGGTGGTAAAAGGCATTTTTAGCATAATGGATGGTGGTAAAATGATTTTTCATGAAAAAGAGAGCAAAATTTTGGGTACAAATAGATAAAAACCCCTTAGAATTTTCAGAAAATTTTGGTTCTAACAGCAGCTCCTATTGAGGATGAGTGATTTTCCAATCACTACAAGAAACTAGAATATCTTTGGGAGAGTAGACCAAGACACCACAGGATATGAAAAATCAAGGAGGTAGAGAATAGAGGAAGTGGAAAGTTGGGGGATGGAAAATGGAGGATAGAAATGACCCTACACTACTATACATGGAAATAAAACTTCATCATTTTCAATGAGGGAATTCTGGGATTGTCCATGTATTGGCAAGTCCCAACCCCTTTTAAATTTCTAAACTACTGTGCATGGAAAACAAATGTTTAAAGAGGTTTTTTAAGAATTGCCCATGCACTGGAAATACTTAATCCTCTGGTACTCCTCAAGAGAAGAAATGCTTCAGGAACTATCCATGTACAGGAAACTCCTGTTCCTCTCTAGAAATATTCTGAAAATAATAAGATTCCTACCCTCCTTTTTCAATGATCACAAAAGGACCCAACCACAAAGCTTCAAACTTACCATGCTCTCCCTTCTCCTGACATCGGGAATTCCACATCAATACTAGATCATTTTCCTAAAAATTTTGATCTCTGGCCTTTTTATCAAAAAGGTATTTCATTTATGATAAAATTTAACACTCTACTTTTGGGCCTTTCTCCCTATTTCCTCAAGTTCTGTAGGCGGCTCCATTCTTTCTTCCATTGGTTTAGAAACATCCAAACCCTCTTGCAGAATAAAGTTATAAACTGGTAAAAAAATTTGTAGTGGCATCCTGGCTTGCATTCCATATACCAATTCAAATGGAGACTTTCCAATTTCATTTTTTATTGTAATCCTATCTTCCCACACAACCATTCTCAACTTTGAGTCCCATGCCTTTTTATTTGTATCTAACAACCTCCTTATTATCTTTAAAAGACTTTTATTACTTGATTATGCCTGACCATTTTCTTGTGGATGATAAGGGGCACCATAGGAGATATAAATTCCATATGTATTGTAAAATTCTTTAAATTCATCAGATCTAAAACACATCCCATTATCTGTGATCAATCTTACCCGTGTGCCAAATCTAGTTATAATATTCTCCATTAGAAAGTTCACCACAACATTTCTTGTTGCTTGTTTAGTTAGGATTTCCTCCACCCACTTAGTAAATTAATCTGTAGCCACTAATATCCATCTATGTCCTCCACTTCATTTTTCTTGTATTTCTCCAATGAAGTCAATTCCCCGTTGGTGGAAATGGGATTCTACCTACAAAGGTCTAAGTGGTAAGGGTCCTTGATACTTCAATTTCCATGAATTTTTTTTGAGAAGCCTCACATTTACTCACATGTGCAAAAGAGTCATTAAAAACTTTAGGCTAGTAATAGCAAACCTTGAGAATCTAATGTGTAGTGGTTTTGGCAGAATAATGTCCTCCACACACCCCTTCATGCATCTCCCTCAAGACATGTTCTTCTTGTGATTCATCTAGACATAATAGTAGCATTCCATCCCTATACGTTGAAAATAAATCCCCTTCTATAAAAACATACTTAGATGCTTGCAGCTTCAAAGTTCTCTTTATATTATCATTCAAACCCTTAGGGAATTCCTTGTGCCTAAGATAATACATTATGTTTGTGTACCAATAAGTATGTTCAATACTTTCAACTACATTCTCCTCACCTTCTATACTGTAGATTTGATTTGCTTCAATGTTTTTTTCTGTCATTAGCCTGGAAAAACCATGTCCTCTTACCAACTTGATAATATGAATTTCCATATTGAACTCTTGGATTTTATTAATCCATCTACATATTTTCCCTATCACCTCTATCTGTACAAGGATATCTTTCACAACTGCATGTGGGACATAAGAAATTACTCTAGCTCTAACAAGATATGGTCTAAAAGCTTTTGTTGCTTTGACCAATGCAAAGGCTTGCTTTTCCATAATACCATATTTTAATTCTGACCCCTGCAAAGATTTTTTGAAAAAGAGATACAGGCTGCTCATGACCTTCATCATTTTTCTGTAACATAACAGCTGCTATGGTGTGAAATGAAGCAAAAGAAAATATCTGAAAAAGGTTTGGTAAAATCATGGAAATTTAGGACGGGAGATTCTTTGATAGGTCTTTTGATAGATACAAAGGATTCCATGGCTTGAGTAGTCCAATCTAGATTCTCTCCTTTTTTCATCATCTTGGATATAGGTTTAACAGTCTCAACAAAATATGATAAAAATCTCCTAACAAAGTTAATTTGACCAAAAAATGATTGGATTGCTTTGACTGTTTTGGGAATGGGGATTTTATCTATAGCTTCTACTTTCTTAGGATCTATTCTAATCCCATCTTTTGATACAATATGTCCCAAAATTTTACCCTTTGTAACAGCATAATGACATTTTTTAGGATTAAGACTAATACCATATTCCAAAGCCTTGATGAATATCTTCTCCAAGTGCCCCACATGATCCTCTACCTTTTTAGAATAGCAGTAAGATCGTCTTGGTACATCACCATTATAGCATTAATCAAATCTGCAAATGCCACATCCATGGCCCTTTGAAAAGTGGCCCCTACATTCGTGAGACCGAATGGCATTCTAACATAAATAGATATGCCTCATGGTGTAGTAAAAGTTGTCTTGTATTTCTCAGACTCTTTGAATTTAACTTGGTTATATATAGAAAACCCATCCATCATTGATAGTAGCTCACACCCTGTTACTTTGTGCAATATTGCCTCCATATTTGGGAGAGGATAGTTATCTTTAAGGGAAGCAACATTCAGATTTCTGAAATCTACACATAATCTAATATCCCCATTTTTATTTTTTATTGGAACCAAGTTTGAGACCCATGTTGAATGTCTAATGGGTTTAATAATACCTCCATCTTTGATTTTTTCAAGTTCCTCCTGCATCTTAGGTTCCAAAGTTGGGTTAATAGGCATCTGCCTTTTTCTGAATGGATTTGAATCTAGCTTAAGTGGAATCTCATGCTGAAAAAGGTCTTCTATGTATGCCTTGAGATCCTCATAAGACCAAGAAAACACATTTTTTTATTTCCTCAATAATGCAATCATCATTCCCCTGATGGTTGGACTTATCTTCTTTCAAATGTAGACACTTTTTGGTGCTAACTCAGTTCCTCGATTTATTTCTTCAATATATTCTCTCTTGACTGACTTGTCTGCTTCATGTGAGAGAAATCATTCCCATCATACACTCTTTCTAATGCCACAAACCATTTTGGGATCTTTTTGGTTTTAAGCTGAAAAAATTCCTTCCCAAATATGGTATGTTTCCCATCCACTTCTTCCACAAAATGATTGAAATCAATCTCCTGTGCCTCATACTGATCTACACAATGAAGAAAATTTAAAAGGTCAGTATCATCATTGAAAAATTGCCAACTATATATGTTGTCAGGGATAACAGGTCTTGTTTTGAATTCACCCTGAGATATTCTAGCCAAGGTGATATCATCTCTTTTCAGAATTACATTAGCTAGAAAATATGCCATCAAATTTTTTGATCTATCTATCCAATAAATTGAGAAAGAATCAAATAATTCAATTGTATCCCACACAACATTTATATATTGTTTCAATCTCTTGTTCTTTGCATCATACCTTGATCTGATTTGTGAGACAACCATCTCAGAATCTCCCAAGACAGTTAACAATTTCATCTTGTGGTTGGTAGCCATATTCAAACCAATCAATAAGGCCTCATATTCTGCCACATTTTTTGTACACTCAAAGGTTAACAAATATGAATGTTTGAATGTTACACCTTCAGGTGATATAAAAACTACTCTAGCTCTATTTCCTTCTTGGATGCATGCCCCATAAAAATACATTTTCCACACACCCTGTTGATCTTTAGAAACATACTTATCAATTGGGTCAATATTTGCTAATTCAGGCTGAGACGATTCCACTTTGAAACTCCCTAAATCCACATCACAAAAACAATTGAGTTGTTCTTGCAGAACATACTCAACAATCTAATTCACCCTTGGTTATCTATACAACTTGAATTCTTCACCATTGACTGGTATTCTAGCATATTATAAATCAAACTCTACATTACCTCCAACTGTTGCAGTCCATTGTTTTGACAAAAGAATTCCAAACTGAGTAGGTGTGCCAATCACAATTATATCAATATTATAAGTTGCTTGTGGGTAAGGAGCCAATTTCACTTCCACATCTTTCATAATTCCCACAATCGAGACATGTCTACTATCCATAGTATAACATTTACCACCCTCCGCATCTACCCACATACCAAGTTATTTCATCACCCCTACTAATAATGTTCATAGAAGAACCTGAATCTATCATACAATTTCTTACCAGCTTTCCATTTTTAACTAGGGTAGTAAAGAATGGATCAATTTGTCATGAATTCATCAATGCATCACATAGAAAAACTTCTGGAACTTTTTTATTTTTCTTCCTATTACTATTTTTAGGAATCTCTTTATTTTCAAGGTTTGTATTTTTATTACCCCCACTAGGCATTAATTGAATATCACTTTCCCTATACTCTTTAATCTTCATTATTTCAAGTAATGGGAAATACATTTTTACCTGGGACAAAGCTTGCATGAAATCAAAAGAGGCACCTTTTGTTTTGATCATCTTCTTTTGCTCTGTTGACTATCCTTTGTTCTCCTCTTTCTCCTTTTTGTTTGTCTGATCTAAATTTTGTTTGTCCTTGGGAAATTCTTTGTTTTCTTCCTTATGGACATACATTTTTTATTTCTTATCAAACTACTTATTATCTTTCCTCTTTGAAGCTTCTTGGGGCATTTTCTTATTATTCAAAAATATTCCTCTTGGAACACCTTCATTCTCATTTACTGTTTTATTTCTCAACCAATATTTGCTTTTGGCTTGCTCAACTGCTGTAGTGGTTAATCTTTTAATTTCTTCCTCAACCATTCTCCTCATATTGCACCAATTTTTTTGATATGATGTAGTTGGAGGAGAATGTTCATTATCACTTTCTTCATGATCAAAAAATAACTTGTTGTTTTGCCATATAGACATTGTACTTCTAGTGATCAACATCATACTCATACCCTCCTTCTTCTGAAGATGAATACCCCTGCTCAATAGAGTGAAGAGTGTGGGAAGTTAAATAGATATTATGGTCCTCTTCATTGTTGTCTTTTGGTATGTCTTTCCTAGTATCGACTAAGCTACAATACAATGATTTGGGGAATGTGGTAAGTCACAAACTGAGCACCAAGGAATGTTATCTACCATATATGCCCCTATTTTCTTTAAAGGATCAGGTGTCTCTTTATTCCTTTCCCTATCCATCACTGGCTTTCCATCCTACCAATTTGTAATATATGGCATGTCATGCAACCTTAACCTTTCATTTTTGTATGTATTTTCCTATCTATTTGGAGGAGCATATTGGGGAACCCTAAGATTATCCCTCTTTCCAATCATTCATGCAGCTTTCCTATTATTTTCAATAGTTAGTGTTATCTTTTGAGCTTCAGGTAAATTCCTGGGACACCTGTTCCTAAGATCATATCTTGTCTTAGGATCAAAATCTTTTAAATAGATACTTAATGCATCAGGATCAACTAATTTGGATCCAGGAGGTATCTTATTATGTAATTTAGAAAACCTCTAGTTAAAATCATAAGATGACTCATTTTGATGCTTCTAGATAGTTACCAGTTCATGCAAGGAAAAATCTGGTGCACATTGATTCCCATACTGCTCAAGGAACTGTTCATAAAACTCTTGAATGGAGTCAATAGAAGTTGTTGGAAAACTATTAAACCATTCTCTAGCAGCTTCAATAAATGATATCATAAACAATCTCATTTGCACATCCTCATATTGTATATACAAGTCTTGAATAAATGAATTAAATATCCTTAGGTGTTCTTCAACTATGATTGCACTACTTCCTTTGAATTTTGGGATGAGGATTCTCCAACTTTTATCCATGGGATAAGGATATATTTGAAATCCATCCAAATCAAACTATTTGATCATGGTTGTGTACAGTGGAGGAGGTGGATTTTGAGGATGTTGGTACTGGTACAATGGATTGTTGTGAGGTAGTGGCACATATTGGTGACCTTGTGGGGGCTTGTGTTGTTGACTATGTGGAAGAGATTATTGTTGGTGAGGGGGTACTTGAGCATTTTGAGGTTGTGGTGGAGAATTTGGGGGTCTATATTGATTCCTTGATTGATATTTTTGTGCTCTTGGGGGATTTGAAGGTCCTAGATTATTATTCCCCTACCTATGAGGTGGCACAAATTTAGGTAAGTTAGCCATCTGAGCATTGATTTGGGATTTCTACAACTTCAATTCTTCAAGTTCTTTTATTGCTTGGAGCCTCTTCTCGTAATGTATTCTTTCTCTTTCCACTTCTTGTCTTTCATGTTCCAATTGTGCATTTATCTCATCCTAATCCATGTGTTCATAGTTCTCTTTAGAGCCTACTTCATAGCCAAGTCCATCATGATTATCTTCAAGCAATGTCATTTTCTGATCATATTCATGTTGTCTCCTTTCTCTTTTAGCCTCAAATCCAACCATGAACTCCTCAACTTTCTTGGGGTCTGGTCAATAGAAGGGATTCCTCTTTTCCTCAGGAGTGTGAGGTTCTCTAGATGCCCAGGTTGTTTTGAGTTGCCAGAGTACCATAGGAATTATGTTTCTCTAGGTGTGCTTTTGATGTTTTATCTTTACTTATTGGGCCCATATCATCAGACACCTTGTTGCCCTTATCATTATTCTAAGTCCATTTAATTTTGTCATTATTAGGATCTTCCTTATACAAATATATTTTTCCATGCATGTTGTGAGTAATTTTGATAGTTTTAACTCTAGGATGGTTCCTTTCTGATGTATATTTCACTTTATTAGTTTCAATGCACTTGTTCATTCAGATTTGCCACTCACTTTCCAAAAGTGAGAAAATTTTGGAGTTCGTTGTTCCCAGTGAAGTCTCCTGCAAGGTACTGACTCTATGATGAAGGCTTGCATTCAGTTTAACACTCCCCAATAGAGTCACCAAACTGTTAGGACTCAAAAACATAGGTTTAAACCATGAGAGTATGCCAAGCTCTCACAACGTTTTTGGCTAATCTAGAAGGCCAAATAGTGAATTTGAACCTTCTATTCTTTAGGCTCTCCTAAACCTAGGCGAGTAAACCTATATAAATGATGCAGAATTAAACTATATCTTTCCTAGACTTGAGAAATATATCCATAATGGAAATTGGAAGTGGAGAGATAAAATCTTAATAACTATTCCTACTACATAAAATGAAAGTGTTTATATACGTTAGTTTTATGAAATTTATTTTCTAGGGTATGATAGATCAATGCTTTCTATCGACATGGGCAATGGAGTCAAAATGGAAGAATAATATGTGTTTCACTATTTTTGGCTTAACTCAAGTTGCTATGCACTTTGTAAAATGAGGTTCTGTGACTAGCATAAAACTTCACTAAATTGATGACTTGCAAAAATTTGCTGGAATATTTCCTTACTAGGTTCTTCTTCAATTATACAAAAGAAATCCTTAATCGCTGTGATTCAATCAAAAGAATTTAAATCTGACTTGCAGACACCAATTAATTAAATCACACAAAATGAAAATGCACTTTGATAAATCAAGAGTATACTTGATATACTAATTTAAATGACTGAAAGACCTGAAGTTGGAGACAACCAGATAAAAAAATACAAATAGTTGCATCACAACAACTGAATGCCAAAAATGATTTCACTAGCTTAAAATATTATCTCCATTACTTTTCTTCACAAAAGTGTGTACATTATAAGCATCCCCAATTTTACTTTTCTCATATTTTTTAACTATTCTAACTTCTAACCCTTATTCTGTATCAAAGTCATGCTTTTCAAAATTTTAGAAAATTTTCCTTGCCTTTCGGTTTTGGTTTGTTCGCATTCTCATGAAAGGCCAAAAGTCACACCATTTGATAATGAAAATAAATCATAACTGGAAGATTTTAACAATAAATAAATCACAAGGTCTCTTTACCATGTTACCTCACACCATCATTTTCTTCGTTGTGGTACCGTGGTCTGCTTTTCTATCTTTGCATCTTCTACCACTCCACCACAGTCTATGTTCTGACCCCTAGCAGTATAGAGGTCTCCTTTTATTATCGCTCATTTGCATACCACTCTATCGTGTAACACTTGTTGACATTCTACGAAATGGCGTTTATTGGCCCATCACAATCTTCTCTCCCTTTACTGCTGCACCACGGGCTTCATTCTGCTCCTTGTGGTACCGTGATGGCCATTTATCAACACTGTTTAGTTCACCTATCAACCGCGTACTGCTCAACCATGGGCTCTGTTTCCCCCTTCAGTGATATCGTGGTATGTCTGGCTCTACTCTTCCTACCTCTCTACCACGGGAAAATTTCAAACCCTCCATGGTATGGTGGTAGCCTTTCACTTCACTGCTAAACTGTGGGCTCTCTTCAGTCTCCTTGTGGTGTAGCAGTAAGGGTTATCATGATTGTTGCTAACCGTGATACTACGATCCATCTTGCAAAGGGCTACAGTAAGAAGGTAAGAGTTGTTGGCTAAGAAGGGCAGATCTTATGGCAACAGTATGATGGTAAAAGGCATTTTTAGCATTATGGATGGTGGTAAAATTATTTTTCATGAAAAATATAGCAAATTTTTGGGTAGAAATGGATGAAAAAGCCTTATAATTTTCAGAAATTTTTTGTTCTAACAAAATTTGTGGCACCCCCTAACCAAAAAATTCAAATATTCATCAACCCCATGCCCAAAAATAATGTGTCATTTGCCAATCCAAGTGAAACTTCACCACCGAATGTTATGAATGTGGATTCATAAGATCTACATTTTGTTTCTCTTCCCATGGTAACCTAGGTCACAATTATTAATGAAATGGTAGGAGCAATAGATTTTATGCATCTTAAGGGCCCACCAAAAGGATCTCTTGAGATCACCTTTTTTGAACAAGATATACTAAGAAATCATCTTGATGGTCCTCTGTACATAGCTAGTCAAATTTCTGATAAGACCACTAATGGGATACTCATAGATCCCACCTATGGTGATATTGTGATCACAAAAGAATTCCTATTATTACACAATATTTCTCAAGATGTCTTTAATTGACCTACTACTTGGGTCAAAACACAAAATGGTTTTTTGTGCTCGACGATTGGATCAATTGCCCTCCCATTACAAATAGGTCCCAAAAAATTCGACGTTACCTTCTCCATTATCTCACAATCAAACCAATTTTATTTGTGACTTGGCCACCCATGGCTTCATTCTATGAAAGTGGTCCCATCCATCATCCACAAGTGTGTGAAGTTTCCCATTGACAATGACATATTCAAAGTCCACCATAGTGGATTTAATCCTTTACCTCAAAGAGTAGCTTTTTCCTTGACGCCTTCTTATCTGAGCCCATAGAACCCATCACCCCTCAACATGAATTTTTCTTTACTACCTATCAAAATTTCAAAGCCAAAAATATCTCTAAACTTTATCTAGGAAACATACCCCGTTCTACCTCAGACTCACCCATCCTTGATGAAGCCATGCTGCCACCCAGCTCTGATATGCCTAGTCAACCCACTCTTGAAACCTCTTCCATATCATCCAAGAGGCCTAGGGATCATGATAGAAATTTCATCCTCCCTCCCCACACTAAATAGGTTTACAAAGCTAAGGAGAGAGTGGATGAGCCACCCATAGTTTTTCTTGTCCCTCCTCCCTAGGATGAAAAGCATGATATGGTGGACCAATCCACTCCTTCCCCCATGCACCATAACGTAAAAGTAGAAAGGAATAAAGAAGCGAGGGATCATCGACACCATCGTCATGCCCTTGCTCATCAATCTCGTGAGGAAGAGAGCATTGAAGATAACAACCCACCTATGCCCGAAGCCATGCCTGCTAATCCTCCTCCTCCACCCCCGTAGCCTGATCCTATACCTCTCGCACCACCCATGTTACATGCCACCACTGATATTTTCATACGACCCACCATTATCATAAACTTATATGATGTTGATGAGAACTCTTAGATCGGTAAAGAGGTACACGAAACCTTGAATTCGCTATTCTCCTCTTCCATGAGCATTCACTAAAATTATTTTAGGACAAGCATTGACCTTGATGCTAGTTTGGCAATTTTTGTCATTCCCCTCGCTAGTCATCGTCCCGAGTTTTATACTGAGTGAGATTGGTAGGTGGATGAGTTGCTCGAAGAGTAATGCACATGTTCCTTACTAGACTTTCCTTTTCTTTTCTTTTTTTCACTTATGTGTCATGTATTCCTCCATCTTGTTTGATGTTCTCTTAATTTTGTGAGACTCTTCTATATGTACCTACATTCTTCTATGTGTCATGCATACTTTCTTGCTTTTCGCTTTCCATTTTATTTTTCCTTTCATTTGGGGATGATGCAAGGCATTGAGACTGCAATGTCTCCTTCATGTTGACCCAAATGAACCTCTTTTCCTTTTTATTTATTTTTTGCCTTTCATTTGGGGATGATGCAAGGCATTGAGACCGCAATGTCTCTTTCATGTTGACCCAAATGATGCTATTTTCCTTTTCCGTTTTTCCTTTCATTTGAGGATGATGCAAGGCATTGAGACCGCAATGTCTCCTTCATGTTGACTCAAAAGAAAGGCTCTTTTTCATTTGACTCCTTTTATTGTTCTTTTAGGGATGATTCAAGGCGTCAAGACATCCTATGTCTCTTCCATGTTGACCCAAATCAACTGTTTCTTTTCATTTCCTTTGGATCTCTTTGCGTATTCTTCTAGTTCTATGTATTTGGGGGAATGATGATAGTTTTGCACTCTCTAAACATACATTACAACAATAAACATACTAACCCCAAAATCCATATATCCCTTATGTGTTTTTGGTTTTTATTGTTGGGGGCAACCCCCTTTCTTTCCTTTTCCTTTGCTTTCTTCCTTTTTGCATGGTGCAACCTCTCTTGGAAACATGTCACTTGACTTTGGGCTTTCCAAGTAAGTCTCTCATGTCCCTTTTGAATTTTTCCTTTCTCTACTTTAAAACAATTTCTCACAAAATGGCTTGTAGAAATTCCTTTAAAGTGGGGGCATACATTGGCACTATTTTATTTTATTTTTGTATTTGCATTTTATTTTCTTTGCTAGTGCTTCCTAAGTGCAGCCTTGTCATTTCACATGATGCATTTTCTCACTTTGTGGATAAAATTTGGTATAATGTCCTTCATAAGTGTGACTTATCTTAGCATATTACATTCCTCTTAGTGGCTTGATTCGACACACAAAATCCAATAGTTGTGAATCTTATATCATTTGATAGGTCCTCTTTGGAGACATTAGATGGGTGATGCCACAATAATGGGTTACACTTTTTGGGATGTCCTGATTTTTGCCTGAAATCCTATGTTTTTGGAAAATATAATTATTTAAGCTTTTAAAGGTTTCATTTAAAGGATTTCAATTAAAGACAGTTTGATCAAACACCTCTAGATCAAACCCCCTTGGATAGAACCTTGTTAGTTGTAAACCATACCTATAATGGATTCTCCTCTACACCTATCAAAATATTGATTAAAAGCCACTTTTGATTTGCCTTTTGGGGGATCAAATGAAGTCATTCAAAATTTATGTTTTTTAAGAATGTAGCCCTTATTATAAGCTTCCCAAAAAGTAGAATTTTAAATATATTTAGTATGATTATTATATTTATTTTTTATTTCTTGTGAATGTATGATTTTCAATGAACATCAAGGTCTTTATTTCACACATATAAAAAAATAGGAAAATGGAGAAAAAAAAGTTCTAAAAAATACATGTGCACTAGGTATTGATGTCCTTATTCCAACAAAAGAAATAAGTTAATTCAAATTCATAAAAAAAAATTTATGTGGGCCGAAGTACACCTATGTCCAAATTATAATTACTTTGACTTTGAAAATGAATTAAAAAAAAATGCAACAAAAACTTATGAAAAAATATCCATGCACTAGATATATATTTTTTTTTTAATCGAAAGGCACAATGCCTATATATATTTATTAATAGGTAAAATATATACAAAATGTTATTTCTATTCCTATCCATGCACTAGATATTGGGGTGAAAAATATGTATTTAAAAAATTAGAATTGTATCCTTTCTATAAAGAGAGTTATGCGGGCTGAAGTAAACATCACTTTTTATAAATGATGTTTTGTAGAAAAAATAAGTTATTAAAAATAACAAAAAAGGATTCACAATTTTTTTTAAATTTTTTTTTAAATTATAATTATACAAAATCTCACAAATCACTAGTTTGCTTCATCTTCAAATTCTTAATGATTTAGCTGCTATAAGTGTAACAAATTGAGGATCTGATGAAAAATGTTGATTAAAATGTCAAGTTTGGCCAAAAAGTGTAATCCTTTATTGTGAGATCATCTAGATGCAATGTTTCCTAATTCAAAGACCTTGTATAAACTATACAAGACTCCTTGGAACACTCCTTTTACATTTTTCATTGTTGCATGCATATTTTATTATTTTTTATATTTTGCATGTTGCACCCCTTTTGCATTCATGCATACATGGCCAACTTACATAATAGAACTTGCATGCCTATGGTGCCATCTTTCACTTTTTCATGGGTTCTAAGAATCCAAGGCTTTACTTCTTTCATGAACCACAACCTTTTCTTTTGTGGCACCTTATCCAAGTTATTAGGAGGTATAACTTTGGTATGGTTGAGCGGGAAGCCCAACTAGTGCCATGAATTTCCCATAGCTACCCCTTTGTGTGTGAGTGCATACAAACCATGTGTATGCATCTGACCATCTTTTGGAATTCTCACTGGTTGGACAACTGAAAGTCTCGTCGGTCTAGAGTGATTACATCCTTTTCCTTTTGGATAAACAACCTAGATCTGATCCACATCTAGTTGGACAAATGGTCAAAGCTTGATCCAACTTTTCTCCACCCTTTCACATCACTCCTTGTGTGATAATTTTTATTTATGATTATTTTTCCATGGGATCTTGATCCTAGGAGCTTGATCACCTCTCTTGATCATAGTCATCTCATCTTGCTAGCATGAATACATTCGATCTCGCTCGACACACATGATTCAACTACTTTAGTTTGAGTTTAAAGTAAGTTCATACTCTCACTAAAGTAGGGGCTAAATGTGTCACAAAAAAATGTAGTCTTTGGAACTTTTTCTTTCTTTTTGGCCTTTTCCCTTGGATTTTGGCCTTGTTTTACCTTGATTCAATCTTGTAAGTTTGCAATTCAACAATAACCTATGGTGTTTTACTAAGGTATTGTGAAGTGTTGTAGCACATTTCCTCACTTTTCTAAGACCCTTTCACCATAATTCACCTAAACAACACCCTTTTACCCCTTTCAAATCCTTGTACTGAGGTGTTGTAAAGTGTTGTAAGAAATTTTCACATCTTCCTAGGTTTATCATCACTAATTAACCATTTATTATGCTAATTTGTCCCCTTAATATTCTTTTAGTCCCGACTTAAGTGTGTTTCTGGAGGCAAAGATGATAAAATTTATTAAACATTATTAATTCCCGACCACCACTTGAAATTTCCCAAGTGGAGGGTGATGCCATAATAATGGGTTACACTTTTTGGCGAAACTTGATATTTTTAATCAACATTTTTCACCATGTCTTCACTTTCTTACACCTATAGCAGCTAAAACATTAGGAATTTGAAGATAAAGCAAACTAGTGATTTATGAGATTTTTTGTGTAGATTGTAATTATATATTTTTAAAAGAATTAAAAACAAATTGTGAATCCTTTTATATATTTTTAATAAGTTATTTTTTCTACAAAATAACATTTATAAAAAGTGATGTTTACTTCAGACCATATAACTTTTTTTTATAGAAATGATACAATTCTAACTTTTGAAATACAAGTTTTTCACCCCAATATCTAGTGCATGGATATTTTTTCATAATTTTTTGTTGCATAAATATATATTTTAATTATTTTTCCAAGTCAGAGTAATTATAATTTGGACAAAGGTGTACTTTGGCCTGCATAAATTTTATTGTATGCATTTGAATTAACTTATTCTTGTTTTGGTGGAATAAGGACATTAGTACCTAGTACACATGTATTTTTTAGATTTTTTCTCTATTTTTTGATTTTTTTGTATGTGTGTAACAAAGACCTTGATGTTCGTTGAAAATATTGCATTCACAAGAAATATAAAATAAATATAGTAATCAAGTTAAATATATTTAAAATTATACTTTTTGGGAAGCTTATAATAAGGACTACATTCTTGCAAAAGATAAATTTTGAATGACTTCATTTGATCCCCGAAAAGGTAAATCAAAAGTGCTTTTTTTTAGCATTTTGATAGGTGTAGAGGAGACTCCATTATAGGTATGGTTTAAAACTAATGGGGTTGTCTTTGAAGGGGTTTGATCTAAGGGGTTTTGATCAAACCCTCTTTAATTAAAATCCTTTAAATGGAACCTTTAAAGGCTTAAATAATTATATTTTCCTAAAATATGTGATTTTAGGCAAAAATCAGGATGTCCCAAAAAGTGTAACCCATTATTGTGGGAGCACCCTAGACTAGGTCGCCACTTTGGGCGACCTAGTTCCTGTAGGCTTAAATTTTAAAATTTAAAACAAAACCTAACAGGAATATTGCCTCCTAAACCCTAGTGTCAACCTATCATGTTGCATTTCAAGAAAATTAGGGTTTTCACCTTCATTTTGCATTCTCCCAAGCTCATTTTTACATCTCATCACAAGTACTCTTGCACTTCTATCTTCACAAGCAATCAAGCATGCACAAGGGTTTCACATGAAACTTTCATTAGAGTTGTCCTTGCATGTTACAAACCATCAAGAAAAAAGGTTTGGTAAGTGTTTCAATTAACTTCATCATTCAATCTTACTCTGCTTTGATTTGTTTCTCATTTGGGTCTAGCAACCATCAAAGGGCTTTGACTTAGGCAAGCCCCTATTTCCTAACCCCAACATTCTCTTGGTCTTTGCATACATGTTTGTAGCTTTTTATTTAGATTTGGTGAAGTACAAAGTGTTGGAGAAAGTACAAATATTCCACGCAAGTCACATAAAAGCATCAAACCCTAGAAGGATCAACAAGACAAGTTATAGGTCGTGTTAAGGAGTTTTAGACATAGATTGTTGCAGAAAATGGAAACACCAACCGAGACCCACAAAATCAAGACCTAAATTCTTGGAAAGCATCAAGAGGACTAGGTCGCTACTATTGCCAACCTTGTCCCTGTGCTAACCCTCAAAAAGGATTTTTTGCATTTTTGGGTACCGTTTTCCCCGAAACCTGTTTCGGTAGATTTTTCCAATAGGATGACTAGGTCACCCAGCTTGGCATAAGTGTCCCTCTACGGATTTTAGGCACTTTCTAGAATATTCTAGAGTTGTTCGTCTGCAACATAAAATTTCTAGGTGCAGAAGTTCTGATCTCTCTCATTTACTTTCTATTTTGGATACATTTAGGACATATAGTGTAGCTAGTTTGCAGTAGTTTAAATTTACTTTATTTACATTTCATACAGTAGATTAGTATCATTTTATTTCAGTTTCAACCACACAACACACACATATCATGACCTTCATCAATAAACCCTCCCTTTGAATGCAACCACCAAGCGGAAAGATTGTCATTCCGACACACCAAGTGCTCCTAGGGTGAAAAACCTTAGGGGCCTAGTATAGGGAATCATTTCTCCCTAGGTCTAGTGTTATATTTTTGGTGGTTCAGTACTAAGGTTTTCTTTGTGTAGCATTCAATTTTATCATTAAATGGAATGTTAAGTTTGGGGTTTATTCTTATTTCAAGGGATAATGTGATCTCCTTCTCAAGCCATCAGTTTCCTCTTTTGACTTCTACTAAGTCCTTCAATTGGGTACTAATTTGGATTTTTCACCCAAATCTCCCTCTTCACATTTTTTGTGATTCTTGCTATATTGGCATTTGTAACTCATTGGGACATTTTATTATGGTGGATCAAGCCACTATTTATTCTCTCACAACACCTATGCATGCATTCTTATAGAACTATATTTTTGGATACCTCCCATATTGGATGTTAATTTATAGAATATTGATTACTATTGGATTTACAATTTAGATTATGAAGGCATTCTCTTTTGTTGTAGATAGTTCTTTCCTACAATTCATTTTGCTTCAAATTTTCCATGCTCAAAGGTGTCTTGTTCTTCTTGCTAATGGAAGAATGTGAAACATGAACACATTACTATGGAGGTTGATGTTTCTTCTAATCCTCTTACTACTAGTGCAATGATGAGCCTTGATCCTTATAAAAATCTTAAATCTCATCATCAAATATTCCTCCTCTTATTATATTCTCCTCAACTACTCATGTGGATGATGTTTGTGTTGCCCCTTTAAGATATGTGGCTACCCCTCTACTATCATATTCCCCATTTTAGCATTCCTCTTCTCATGCATTGTCCCTAATTGGGGATTTGGTGAGATTTTCATTTTTTCTCTCTCTCCTTTTCTTTAGAATAAAAATAATGATTTTTTTTGGATTGTTGTACAAAGAAGCAAGAGCCAAATTTTGAAGTTTGTATCTTTGTCACATACTTAGGTTAAGGGTGGGCACCTTTCTTGGTCTGATTATTAAATTGTAGTGTCGAAAAATGTCATTGCCTACATTTTCACACTTACCTGGGAATGTTCAATGTCAAATGAACTTAATGTCAGCTTGATCTAGTGTTGTGATGTGTTTTACACATCCGCATTAGGTCTTGGGTCCTTTTTAAGCTAAATAAACTTAACTCTTCCTTAATTTAGTGTTGTAAAGTGTATTTATTTATACCTTCACATTAAATCTAGGAGGCATGTAAACTAAATGGACCTAATCTAGTGTTTTAATGTGTTGTAGACTTTCACCTTTGATTTGGGGCTCTTTTTAGCTGAATAGACCCAATTTTTCCTTAATTTAATATTCTAAAGTGTATTTATTTATACTTTAACATTGAAATTTGGGCCTTGTTGCATTTATGATCTTTATATCATCATTAATAGGCCCCTAAGACCCTATATTATTCATCCCAAGCCATATTTTAACTAAAATCCTGACATAGACACCAAATAATCTCAATTTCTTAACACCTCGGCACCTTTTCCACCGAAAAAGGCCTTGTGGGACCCATATATCACCCTGGGCATATGATTCCTACCTAGGTGGGACCCATACATCAGGTGTGGCATATGAGTCCCATTTGGCCTATTTTTAGGGTTTTGAGCAAGAAAATATGTGTTTTAAGTTCAAATTTCATGGATGTCGGCTTATGGGATCTAACAAATGGGATATTAGATGGATTTCATATATAAAAAAGGTATCCAATTATTATTTTATTAAGCATTCATGATATCAAGTCAAGCACTCAAGATTTAAGCATTCCATGACTTTACAAGATCAATAAGAGAACATTCAAGATCATTTCTAAGGCATTCAAAGGTAGATTCTTCATCATTTGATGTAAAAGTTTTAGATCCATAATAATTTCAAGGATATCAAGAATCAATCATGTTATTGAGATAATTTTGTGATGTTGCATTCAAGATCCAATCTCAAACATTGTTCTATACTTATCTCAAGATCTAGATCTTCATCCTTCATGGTCGTTTCATTTTAGATTGTAGATTTACAAGACATCATTCAAGGTATAAATGTTTATGTTTCATGTTTCATTTCCTTATTTCATTCCCATCATTTTGTTTAATTACCTAAAAGGGGTTTGACCTAGGCAAACCCCTATCCTCTAACAAACAACAAGTCTTTCTTCTCTTTCATGTGTGATTGCAGATCTAGGTGTCTTAGAGCTCAAATATCCCTTGAAGATTAGGTTACAAGATTGGAGAAAGGTGTTAGACTTTTCCCCTCACTTGTAAGGTTTCTATCTTCACAAAAAGTCATCTACATGTCTAAAATCAGGGTTTTGGATCCAAAAATTAGTTTGGAAGGAAAGAGAAAAGATTGGAGCATAGATCTGAACTTTGAATTCTTGAAAAAGAAGAACAAGACTGATGCACCAGAAGTGGCATATGATTCCCACTACAAGAATTTTTCTAGGTTCTTGTAGTTTCGAATACCATTTTTCACATTTCAATTTCTACATAGAAACATAGATTTGGGACTAATACACCTAGACTGGCATACGAGTCCGAGTAGGCAAAAATTTCAAGATTTTCCTATATAATATATTAGAGACCTTTTCTTTTAACTAGGTTTCATATATCATTAATATGCTTGATGTTAAATATATGATCAGTTAAGATCTAATACCATTGATATAAGTTAAACTTAATGTTAGGCACAATACACTAATAGACAAATTTAATGTATTATAAGAAACATTTAAACAAAACAAAAATAAAGCAACATTGATGAGTATAAAACAAAATTTGAAAATAGTGGATTCTTTTTCTTTTTTTTTCGACAAACTGCTATCAGATATGATAACACTCATCCTATTGATTTAAAAACCAAATTACATGTTTCAGAGACAACACTTGCGACCCCAAATTCATAACGAACTACATTTCCAAATTTTCTACTTTCTTAAAGGATCTTAAAGTCATTGGATGCTTATTTTTTGTTGAAGATGTTTTCTTCCTTCTCACCTCTATCCATTCTTGTTCAATTTCAAGGGGAGTATTGTTGTTTTCCATAGATTGGCCACCTACACTTGACGAAGTTGCAACTACTATCATGGAACCTTCACTACCCTTGGAGAATGAAGAGGTCAAGGCCTTTTCAAGCGAGACTAGAATACAATCCCTGAGAGGGGGAGAGGAGGAAGGAGTGCATTTTCCTGAAGGAACTGAAGGGTGAATAGAGTCCTTGGGTGGATTGGGGGGAATGATATAATGTTGAGATTAAGTCCCAATCCACCATGATGGTTTGAAGTACCCCATATCACGATGCCTCTCACATTGGGAGGAAAAAAGTTATGTTGAGAAGCATTTCCTACATCCAAAATATTTTTTCTCGAAATCAATCAATTGCCTCCTCCATCTATTCCCCACCTTCAACACGATCTCAACAGGAAGACCATTCTCAAAGGCCATTTCAACACAAATTCGAGCACATGTGGACTTTTTATAATTGACGGTTTCCTCAAAAGAATAGTGATACCTTCCAAGGCTATTTCTAATAGCCCTCAAGCAATCTAGTTCCCAAAATTGAATAGGAAGATACAAAAGCCATACCCACAAAAATACAATGGTAAAATTTTGTGTACGTGGATCGAAATCAAGAAACCATGATTTCATACATAAGAAATCTCCTTGATGGATCCAAGGGCCGTTTTCCAGTACCAACTCTTTGTCTTCCTTTGTATCAAACACTAAAATGAAAAACCCCTTCGCACAAGGGTAGATGTTATTTTTCCTTCCATGAAATCCTTCCATTTGTCTAAGATCCGAGCGTGCAAACCACAAAGTTTCGGCCAAGTCTTTGTGAACTGTAAAATCAGTGCATGATCGGACAAAAAACCCTCCCTATCTAGACCCAAATTATCGAAACAAACTTATAGAGATTTTGATGAAAGTCGAGAGAGGAAAATGCTGAAAAAAATTGGCAGGAGCATCATTTGTAGGGGCGTCAGCAAATTGTGAGTCTGAATGCGGGACCCTGTCACTGGACAGTTCAATTGAGTCGTGCCCTAACCCTTCCAGCAGGCCAGGATTGCTCACACATCTAGACTACAAATATGAGGCCCCAACTGCCCTAACAAAATTCATGCCTTGTGCCCTAATGTCTAAAAAAGATGTTTGTTTTCCATTGTATTTTCCCTTGAGATGGTCTTTGAGGTTTTCACGATCAGAAAACCCCTTTGCTATGTGTGGTGTGAGAGAGATGTCCAAACGACTATTTCGGATCCTACTAGTCAGCATGAAAACATGGTCTTCTGTGAGCGATGGGAACCCTGGAGTAGCGTGAGCCATCCTTCTGATCGAAAATAATGGATTCTTTATTAAAATAGGAACTTATGAAAATCAAAATTAAAATTAAAATGAGAATTGTGTGGATTTTGATTATGTTATATGCTCCAAATCTTCTTAATACAAATCCTTACAATATAAGAAACCATTTTTTTGGAAAATAATATAGTCGGCTTCTTTATGAGAACAAAAGGGTCACTGCACTTAATTTGTAGTGATCCATTAAATCCTTGAAGGTGGAAATGGATAGTTAGATAAAGAAAACCTTATCAATTATTTCTTTTTTGTTGAAGTTATAGAATTTCAAACACTTGTCAAGGTCATAATTGCCAACGTTTTGTTGAAAATTCAATGTTTATATATACATTAGAAATTATAAGTCATTAAGTAGCCAATTTATATTAAATTATGGAATAGAAAAGGTCATTGTTAAAGTGTTAAATTTAACTACCAAATACATTAAAAGCATAAAGTACAATTAAAAAAAGTTAAATTCTAGAGAAATATAGTGAAAAGTTACAAACAAATAAATATTAGACATTTTTCACATGAAATCATCTATGAATATTTAATGTATCATTTTTGAAAGATATTAACATGTTTTTAATCTCAAAAAACAAATATCTAATATGTATTAGACATAAAAAAAATCTATATTTAACTATAAAATAAATATAGACTATTTTATTATTTGTAAATTAAGATAAAAAAAACCACTTAATGGTTTCAAAATCTGCTCCATAGCTGAAACATTTTATACCTCTTGGTTATTTTTTAACTTTTATATTAACATTTTTTTTTTGTAGGCTTTTTTATTTAGCACAACTAATGATATAGATCTTATGTAAGTTGAAATTAAAGAAAATAGTATATATAAGGTTCCATTGGTTGTTAGAATTGGTTTGGTAATGTTTGATATATATGCATGTCCCTCAATAGCCATTACAATATTGCCAGATATAACTATTAAGTCGGAGGCTATGCCAATTTTGAAGAAATCTTTATTGGGCACTCAAATATTTATTATGTTTTAAATTATATATTAATTGGCTAATGTATGTTTTTTGTTACCAACCAACCGTTTTCTTATGGTCAATGTATTCAATGTTTATTTGGAAATCAAATTCTCACATAAACAATAGGTGCTTGGCATTAATGGGACAGTTGTATAAAATCTTTCCACATCCTTTATCCACTATACAGAAGGAAAGAGGAGAGATAATAAAACATACACACAAAAAAAAAAAATCTTAACATAGAATAGCCATTAACCACCTTTGCTACTTCAGAGCAATATCTATTATATCCACCATATCAGATTACAAAATATATCCCAGTATATAAAAGATTACAGCCCAAGATAAAATAAATACAAACTTTAAATGACATAAAAATGATAGCAGATATATGTCCTAAACATACTCAAGTCGATTTAAAAATTTGTCTTTTAGACATAAATAAACGTACTACATGTCCTATCAGACCACCAGCGCACATCATACAAAACAACATAGCCAAAAAGTTCAAACATCATCAACCACCGTGCTACTGTAGCAGTTTTCGGAGAGACCATGGTGATGGCGGTAACCAAGCGCACAATAAGAAATTACCCACCATTGTACCGCGATGATTAAAAAATAGACCACAGTGGTTGTGGTAACCGTGCTACCGCAGAGAGGGAGATGAAGGCTCGCGGTATGGTGGTAGTCACCGCGCTACCGCAAGGAGCCAAGGAGGAGGTCAGGGTATTGCGGTAACACTGCCCAACTGTGGATAGTAGGCTAAGAGGCCATGGTATCGTGGTGGACACCGCGGTACCACAAGTAGGAAAGTTTGAAGGCACGGGGGCACGATAAGACCCAATTTGACACACGAGAAAGATGGAGGAAGGCGTGGGAGTGGAGTGAAACTACACTCCCCCTTGAACGTAATTCTCCCAGTCTTTAATGCCTAGTCTAGTTCTTTGATAGTTGAACAACTCTTTGCTCAGTACCTTCATGAAAATATATGCACGCTATTCCTCTGTCCTACAGAAATTCAATATAATCTTTCCATTGTTAATGAATTCCCTAATGAAATGAAACCATGTGTCTATGTGCTTGCTCCACTTGTGAAATACAAGATTTTTTGACCAAGCTATGGCAGAGTTGTTATCACAAAAAATTGTTGTGGCTCCTGTCTGTTCATTTTGAATCTCTTTCAAAACTCGTCTCATCCATACTGCTTGGCAAGTTGCAGTTGTGGCTGCAACATACTCAGCTTCAGTTGAAGACAATGTAACGATTGGATACTTCTTTGAAGCCCATGCGACTACTCCACTGCCAAAGTGAAATACATAACCAGAGGTGCTTTTCTTGTCATCAACACTTCTAGCATAGTCATTGTCAATAAATCCTGTTAATTCGAAATCATCTGTTCTAAAATACTGAATGCCATAGTTCTTCTTTCCATTGATGTATCTCAAAATTGGCTTTCCAGCCATCCACTATGATTCTTTTGGTGATTCCATGAATCTGGAGATCAAATTGATTGCATACATGATGTCAGGCCTTGTGGCTATCAAATACATTAAACTTCCTACTAGTTGTTTATACAAAGTTTGATTAACATCTGAGCCTTTGTCTTCTTTGCTAAGCTTTAGACCAGTGATCATTGGAGTAGGTGCTGACTTACAATTCTCCATATTGAATCTCTTTAAAACATCCTTTGCATATTTAGACTATGAAATAAAAATACCATCTTTATTCTGATTTACCTCTATTCCCATAAAGTACTTCATCAAACCCAATTCTATCATCTCAAACTCTTTCATAATTGTTGCTTTGAACATTTCAATTGATAGATTTCTAGTTAAGATCAAATCATCAACATACAAACAAATAATCAAGATTTCACCATCATCATTCACTTTAGTATATAGTGTTGGTTCACTGTCACATCTAGTAAATCCATTATTTGTGAAATAATTGTTTATTCTTTTATACCAAGCTCTTAGTGCTTGTTTCAAACCATACAGTGCCTTCTTCAATTTATAGACTTTGTCCTCTTGTCCTGATATCTCATATCTTGGTGGTTGTTCAATGTAAACTTCCTCTTCTAGATAATCATTGAGGAATGCTGATTTAACATCCATTTGGTGAACTAGCCAACAATTCTATGCTGCTAAAGCCAATAACATTTCGACTATGTCAAGACGTGCAACTAGTGCAAAAGTTTCAATGTAATCTATTCCAGGTTGTTGTACATAACCGTTTACCATCAATCTTGCTTTGTGTTTTTGCACTTCTCCATTTGCATTCAGTTTAGTCTTGTAAATCCATTTAACACCTATGACATCTTTGTCTTTTGGAAGACTTTGCAACTCCCATGTCTAGTTGTTTTCTATTGAATCTATCTCATCATCCATTACTGCTAACCACTTTTCTTCCTTGATTGTATCTTCATAATGAATTGGATCTTTAGCTTGTGAGTAAAATGAAAATAGTGTAAGTTGCTGAGAATTGTTCTCACCTTCTTTTTGATTATAAATATCACTCATGCTTCTTATTTTCTGCCTTCTCATGCTAGCCAAGTTTGGGTTTTGAAAGATCACTAGAGTCTACAGACAGTTGACTTGAAGGTCCTATGCCAGAAGTTCTCCCTGTGGTTGGCGTCTGCAGTCCTCTTGTTGTTGCTCTTGTATTACTTGCTGGTGTTTGTTGTTGACCACTTGCTTGAGGTTGAATAGGAACAATAGGTACATTAGTCAGAACTGTAATGTTTCATTCTCTTCTTGAGGGATATTGACTGTGACATTGATAGTGCTCTCTTTACTTCCATCCCTTTCTTCATCTTCAATAAATTGAACTTCCCTGCTGATTATTACTTTCATGGTTGATGGATTAAACAGTTTATATGCCTTGGATTCTTCACTATATAGAAAAAAAATGCATTTCTCTACTTTTTTGTCAAGTTTTCTTCTCAATTGATCAAGTACATGTGCATATGAAACACAACCAAAAACTCTCATGTGAGACACACTGTGTTTTTTACCTATCCATGCTTCTTCAGGGATAATATTCATCACACTTTTTGTAGGGCATCTGTTCATGATATATGTTGCACAAGATATAGCTTCAACCTAAAATTCATTTGTTAAATATTTGGCTTTTAACATACTTCTAGCCATCTCCATTATGGTTCAGTTTTTTATTTCAGCTACCCCATTCTGTTGAGGCATGTATCTTGTTGTGAATTGTTTTTGTATTCGATGTTCTTTGCAGAAATTTAAAAATTATCTTGATATGTATTCACCTCCTTTATTTATTCTCAGCACTTTGATGAAACAATCACTATGTTTTTCAGCAAGAGACTTAAACTGACAAAAGAACTTAAATAGCTCACTTTTTTGTTTTAAGAAATAGACCCATGTCTTCCTTGAATAATCATCTATGAAATTTAGAAAATAATAACTACCACCTATTGAAGGCAGGGATAACTTTAAGAAATCCCCCCCCTCGATGAAGGTGTAAAAACCTGGCGAATCTTTCCTTTTATTTGAAAAAAATTATTATTTTTTTTGGCGAATCTATGTACATTATTAAAAAAGTTTGTAAAATCCTGACGAATCTTAATGAATAATTGGTAAAAAATAATAATCACACTGGAGAATGGGTATGTGCAAGATCATCATGGAAAAAGTAGGCCCTTAAGTGGCAATAAAAAGATAGAAAATCAAAGTTAGACAACTTGACGTAAAAATTTGAATAAGTTATCTATATTATTTAAAAAAAATGTTAAAATAAAATCTATATAAAATTGAATGTAGTTTCTAAACTACTAGACCTTTATTAAAAGAAATCTATTTGGTGAAAATTTGAAATTTCAATGTAGTAGTATTTAAATTTCAGGGTAAAAATTAAAAGTAGGTGTCTGTCTGACTACCCTAACCACAATAAAAAGGTAATATTTTTTTATAATATTTTAGATATAATTAGAGGACTCATGTCCCGATGTGATACATTTTTTTTTTTTTAAAAATTCCAATTAAATAATTAATTGTGAATTTTTTATTGCAAATTTTGAAAAATATAAAAGCTCATCTGTCTAACCACCTTAACTTGGTCAAAAATTCATGAAATTCAATTTTATATTTTTTAATCCTATATTATCCAAAGCATAGAATGTGACACATGTTTTGGATTCAAAAAATATGATACCATTTGAAAGTTATAAATGTTTTTAAATCAGCCTATCAATTAGGACTTTATTCGTAATTCTAATAGAAAATGAATAATAATTATTTATTAAATTCAAAGTAAAACATAATTTATATTTGTGGAAAGCTGAGAATCTCCTCTAAAAACTCTTTTCGTTTCATTAATTTTGGTTTTAAAAAAATTCGTCAGCCACATGGGCCATCATATGGCTTACATATCGCCACTTTTGGCCCAGCATGGTCCTGCACATACCCGAATCCTAGTGAATATTGACTAAAAAGATTAATTACAATAGCGAATCTCTCCTTTAAAAATTTGCATAGTTGGTCGGTGCAGTTCCCCCATATTTTTTTCTTTTTTGTAATATTGAAGTAGGGGCCCGGGGGCAGTACCCACCGGCGGGGTGAACGGGCAGCGCCCCTTGTGGGGGTCAAGGGGACAAAGCCCCCTTGTGGGGTCCGGGGACAACGACATTGGAGAACACACGGATTAAGTGTTTTTTTTAAATCTCACTTTAAAATTAAGAATAAATGAAAAGCTTAAATATTACCATCGATTAGTAATTTACCTTTTTAATCCAATGGCTGAAGGATGATTCCACGACTTACTACACAAATGCCTTTTAAAACACTTGTTGAGGCCCAAAATTTGTTTTGGGCCACACGATTTGATATAATTGTGTTGCCCAAAACAAATTTTGGGCCTCAACAAGCCTTTTAAAAGGCATGTGTCTATTAAGCCACAAAATCAACCTCCAACCATTGGATTAAAAAGTTAAGCGATGATTTGATGGAAATAAATAAAAGCCCTATTCAAGGCTAAAATATTCATAAAATTAAATGGTCATTTATTATTGTGGTGATATTTCCCTAAAATCAATGGTAGGAGTATAATATTACTAGCGAATATAATCGATATTTGTGATTATAGTATAAATTTCTGGTGAATAAGTTTCAACTATGCGTCGTTTAAAATATAATACATAGGCGAATTAATCGAGATGATTTTTTTTTTGTAAAAGCTTGGTGATTCAGTATCGTTTTTAGCTTGTACTATTCGCCATTTTTGGAGATCCCGATTTCAATTATTTGGCAATTGGAAAAACATTTCCACTAAAGTTTTCCTTGATTGAAGGTGTCTACATTGGGCCACAAAGATCTGAATGAACAATTTCCAATGGGGCTTTTGCTCTTGTTGATTTCCCTGATGGGAAAGACTCTCTATGCTGCTTTTCTAGTATGCAACCTTCACAAACTCTCTCGGGTTTTTGAATTAATGGTTTTCCCTTTACCATGTTCTTCCTATGAAGCAAATTCAAACCTCCAAAATTTAAATGACCAAATCTTAAGTGCCAAAGCCATTTTTTATCCTTTACTTCTGCCTAAAAGATAGACTGAATAATAGTTGATACCTCTTGTGCTTGTGCAAAGTTTGTACTCAAAGCTGGTTGTATTCTCAAAGGAAACATTCTATTGTGTGTCATATGAATTTTTGCAATCAATTGGCCACTTGGGTATTTGTCTAAAATAATGCATAACCCATTCTTGAAAGACACTCTATAACCCTTTTGAATTAACTGTCCTACACTCATCAAATTGTGTTCCAGACCTACCACAAAATAAACATCTGAAATATTTTTTTGCTCCCCCTGCTTGGTTAGAATATTAACATTCCCTTTTCCTTTGACTGACACTTTGTTGTCATTACCCAGGGTGACATCTAACTTAATATTCTCATCTAGACTTGTGAATAAATCTAAATTCCCTGTCATATGATTACTACAACCTGAATCTAAAAACCAAACTTCTTTCTCACTAGCTTGAGCTACATTACAGGCTAAAAACATTGTGCTCTTATCAGGTTTATGATCTTGATTTTCTCTAGAAAATTTTTCATTTTGCTTACTCATTTCATACTGTTTCTTTCTACACTCATTCATGTAATGGCCAAAGTTTTTACAGTAATGGCATTGAACCTGAGATTTATCATACCTTTGTCCTTGAGGAAAATTTTGAGATGGGTTTTGGCTATTGCCTCTTCCACTTGAGCTTGACTAGTTATTTCTTCCACCTCTTTTGAAGCCTCTTCCTCTTGCTCTGAAATTTGATCTACCTCTACCTCTTGCTTGGTTAATTGAAGCTTGTGACTTGAATGCATGCTCCAATGATATATTTGTTGTTCTGTTAAGTCTGTGCTGATGAGAAATTAATGAAGCATATAGCTCATCAACTGAATACTGTTTGAGATCCTTTGTCTCTTCTACTATGACTGCAATTGACTCAAATCTTGTGGGTAAGCTTCTTAAAATATTTTCTATTAATTTGGCATCTTCTAGTGTCTATCCATGTGTTCTCATATGGTTTACCAGTCCTATTATTTAAGTAAAATATGAATCTATAAACTCATTTTCTTTCATAAAAAGGGTTTCAAATTCTCTTCTCAGTATTTGCAACTTTGCAGTTTTGACTTTGTCCATTCCTTGATATGCACTATTTGGAAGATGTCCCATGCTTGCTTGGACTTGGTAGTGGCTGAAATTTTAGGAAAAATACTTTCATGTACACCTTGTTGAATGAAGAAGTGAGCCTTTGATTCCTTCTTTTTGTTATCCTTCAACACATATTTCTCTGCCTGTGTCAAGGCATTATATGCTGCTCCATCTGCCGGTTGTGGAAACCCATTCTCTACATACTCCCATAAATCTTGTGAACAAAACAATGCTCTCATTGTTATTGACTAGTAGTCATAATTCTTTCCATTCAACTCTGGAATTTGGGGATTACTCAAGCTTGTGCTTGCTACCATGATTAACAGACTCTTCTACTAAATAACCTTAGGCTCTGATATCACGTGAAGGAAAGAGCAGAGATAATAAAACATACACACAAAAACAAAAATTCTTAACACACAACAGCCATTACCGCCTTTGCTACTTCAGAGCAATATCTATTATATCCATCGTATCAGATTACAAAATATATCCCAGTATATAAAAGATTACAACCCAAGATAAAATAAATACAAACATTAAATGACATAAAAATGCCAGAAGATATATGTCATAAACATAGTCAAGTCAATTTAAAAATTTGTCCTTTAGACATAACTAAACATCGTACATGTCCTATTAGACCACCAGTGCACATCGTACAAAACAACGCAGCCAAAAAGGTCAAACATCGTCAACCACCATGCTACCGTAGCGGTTTTTGGAGAGACCGCTGTGATGGCGATAACCAAGCGCACAACAAGAAAAGACTCACCATTGTACCGCGATAGTAAAAAATAGACTGTGGTGGCCGCGGTAACTGCACTACCGTGGAGAGGGAGATGAAGGCTCGCGGTATGGTGGTAGTCACCACGCTACCGCAAGGACCCAAGGAGGAGGCCATGGTATCGCGGTAACACCACGCAACCGCGGACAATAGCCTGACAGGCCGCGGTATCGCGGTGGACACTGCGGTACCGCGAGTAGGATTGAAGGCGCGGGGGCGCAGTAAAACCCTATTTGACGCGCGGGAAAGATGGAGGAAGGCGCCAGAGTGGAGTGAAACTCCAACATGTACATGATTTACATTGATGTTGATGTGTTTCTTTGTAATGAATCTAAAATTGTTTTTGGGAATATTTATGAACATCCTGTTGGTTAAGGCTGTGCCTTTCCGGGCAGCTACGTGTCTTCCCCTTCCCCGCTTCTTCCTAATAAGGAAAAGGTAAACAAATAAAAAGGTATTGAAGAAATAAAATTTTCTCCCATCCTCGTAATTCTTCAAACCTGTATACCTCATCTTCAAAGCATGGTTTTCTCTATAGAGAATCCCTTAGAGTCACCTAGATCATGTATCTAAATGTTCATTCAACTCCATTAGTATGTAGAACGTTCTGTCATTAGTTAAGGCAAGGTGTAGTGCATTGTAAAATAGAGAAGTTTCTTCCTATCATTTCTTAAATGGAAAGCTATGAAAGAGAGAGTAAGGATTCAAAGGCCAACATCATTGAGAATGAAGGAGGGAGTAAGAGTTTTATGGCCAACATCATTGCGAATGGAAGAGGGAGTAAGAATTCTATGGTGAATGAAGGAGGGGGCAAGAGTTTCATGGCTGACAGCCTTGGAAATGAAGAAGGGAGCAAGAGTTTGATGGTTGACAGCATTGAGAATGAAGAAGGGAACAAGAGTTTCATGGGTGAAAGCATTGAGAATGGAGGGAGCAAGAGTTTCATTGCTGACAGCATTGTTAATGGAGGAGGGAGTGAGAGTTCTATGGTGAATGAAGGAGGGAGGAAGAGTTTCATGGTTGACAGCATTGAGAATGAAAGAAGGGAGCAAGAGTTTCATGGTTGACAGCCCTGAGAAGAACTCTTGCACCATTTGTTTAAGTTGGGGAACTTGTAGATATCATTTCGCTGAACCCAACAAACAAGTAATGATTTTTTTCCTCTTCTTTAACGTGTCTGTTCTTCTAGACTTTGAATCAGCATTTGAGCATTGTGTTTTATGTTCTTTTTTAAAGATTTTATTTGTTTAGGTGATTCATCTGAAACCATATTAATAAGTGGATATTATTGAAAAAGAAAGTGTAATTTCAGATGAGCTGTATACGATTAAAATGTGTTATTTAAACCTAAAAACACTAATCCAGGTTGTAATAATGGTTTAACTGTCCAATCGAAATAGCCACACATTGGCATAGTCTTCTATATGGAAGAGGTTAACCATCCAGTTGTAGATGCAACTTCGATCGAAATAAGATTGAGAAATGGTCGATTACATTTTAATGTGCACGTGTAAAGGCGTGTGTATGACACTCTGGTTGTCCAAAAGGCAGTCACGGGATCAAATCGAGTAGATCGTTTATTTTATAGCAAGCATTACAATGTACTTATTGTTTATACGAGATTAGAGATTAGAAAATTAAAACCTTTTTGCCTTAGTTATGTCCTAGTAAGTAAATATCTGTGTTGTGGTTGATTCAGTCATCAGTCTATTCAAGCGCGAAGTAAATATCTGTGTTGTGGTTGATTCAATTAGCAGTCTATTCAAGCGCGCGTGAAGATGTGGGAAAGCAAAAGCAGCAGCTGTATACTGAAGGGCATCAAATGGAAACTACTTCTAAGCGCGTTGATGATATCATTCACTGTCATATATATTTCAACGTTTGCAAGTCATCGTTCAATATCATTTAGCCTTGTCATTTAGGAGACTTATCCACTTAGTTTGGCATTTGCAAGAGGACAAAACTCTTTTGTGGGAAAATATTTTGTTCTCTGCGGACTGAGCAAAATATCTAACAGGAATTATCAAAATATCTGATATAATTTGGTTTGTTATTGAATTTACAACTAATGTTGATTCCATATTCACACACTAAACAACTTTTTTAACGTAGTCTTTGTCTCCAGTAGCTAAGCTCCCATGATTAGCATATTCATAAAGGCATCTTTAAAAGGCCTGGACTTGTTTGGATTCAGGCTGCTTTTAGAAAAAAATCTCTTAGATATTTACCCCACAGGGACAATACTAATACAGTACTAAAGTGCATTTAACTTCGTCTCAACAGCTGTCAACATTTCTTGGTTTCAAACAGCTGTTAAACAGGACTGATCATACTACCCCTGGTTAAAAGGTTTATTCCTCGTTTCTTTTTTCTATTTGTTTGTGAAGCATCTAACATTAATTTGCAATTGACCCAGAGAAGCAGGAACCTCAAATACTAAAGCAGGACGGTACTCCAGAGCAATCCATTCTTGGCTCTTCTGTATGGCATGGAGGACCTGAAGAGTATTATGATAGTCTCAATAGAAGAAAGAAAGAGACAGATAAGGTCAGATCTCATCTTTTTCATTGGGAGAACATATGCATGCAAAGAGCTTCACTTATTGATCTAATATTGTTCCTCACAGATTAAAATAGAAGTAAGGACACTGAAAGAGCCAGCTGACCCATTCAACCTTGAATATACAATAAGGGGGAATTGGTGGAAAGGTAAGGCAAACTATGCCATAGAATAATACAAATGCCCACAAAAATACCAAGATGCTATTGATTATATATAGCTATGCTTAGTGCTCTTCTTAAAAGAAACTTATGTTGTAAATGAGAAGTTACTCTTTGTTTGTTATAGGTTCTTTCGATTACTAAACTTATGGAAGGACTTAGATCATTTTTTTTTAATACATTTCAGGTATTTTTTACTATACATCTCAAATTTTTTGTTTAAACAGAATATTAAGTTAATATGATTTAAGAGAGTTCTATTGAAAAAACTAATATGATTTAAGATGAACTACTTCAACAAATCAAAATTGTTTCAAATATTTTGATTTATCCTAAAATAATGGAAGATCTGCGTGCATGTTGTATTGAAAATAATGCTATAGAATGTTCTTCAATTTAACTGAATGAAAGTCCTTGCTGTGTTCTCAGACAATACTGTAATCTGTTCTGAGATGGATTGAGCGTGGAATATGATTATCTCTGTATTTATGTTAAAGTACATTTGGGAAGGGAAACTTTATACTTCTAAAAATTTCTCTACATAAATAAATTTGATATTTCTCTGAGATTATCTGATGCATTACCAATCCTTTTCACTTAATCTACAATCCATTCCTTTTTAAGTGAGCCTTTTTTTGAGGTATAGGGTTAACATGGTAGGTTATCTCTTACCCGGAGTGTTTGATGTGTGAACAAATGTGGCATATATTAATATTAATTTGGAAAGGGTTTGGGTTTGAGGGCGTAAAGAAAATACAGCAGCTATTATAAAGGGGTTAAGGGCTGATGTGATGTATTGGAGGATGAAAGTCGACTGTAAAGAGAAGTGGGAAATACTTCTAATTAATGTAATGATTTAATAGTTAAGTAACGTTTAATACTGTCGCTTTCATATATGTGTGTAGGGAAAGAAGAACCTATTGGAAAAAGAGAAGAATGAAAAAATATATATTTTATTAAAAATCGTAAAGTTATACAATCAAAATTATTATTGTTATAAGAAGTCTATGATAAATTTGAATATCATATTAATTACAATTTTTTTGATTTATAAATGCAATATCTAGTCAATATTGTACAAGTATTTTATAGTGTGCATTTTGATGTTATACAAATTTTATTAATGGTTTTTTTTATCAAAGATTTATTAAATTTCACTTTGTAAAGGTAATTCACGGACACTTAAAATGAGTTATCAAAAAAACAAATCAACACTTTTATATTATTCAATAGTTAAAGTCCACAATATTAAAACAACTATAATCATTTTTATAAGGCTGGCCATAATTTTATATCACAATTTTTTGAAATTATAATTTTGTTTACAATATTAACTTTAATTTTATATCACAATTTGTTAGACCCAAAAATAAAATGAGCTTATTGAAAACTTATTTCAATATGACAAAATTTTGAGACAACTCAAATCAAATTACAGAATTAATATCATTTTATGGGTGAAACCCCTTCTCTTGACCTATTCTAGTATTGTAATTTTGTTGACGCTATTAAAAAAAAATTAAGGAATCAATATCATTTTGAGACCTTAGATGTGAAATCTCTCCTTTTTAGTTCTCTGAGATTATGCTGTCCTACAAACAACTTAAGGGTAAATTGATGATAATTGAAATAATATTTTTTGAGAGCTCAATATTATTCTAAATTATTCAAGCTTTATAAGGAATATGCATGGTGAGACCTCATTCACTTAGATTAATGTATCTTGAACCTCACATAATTTAAGGGTTGGATTCTTGAAAGAGTTTGAATTATATTCTTTATTGCAGATGACCCAAATAGAAACAATAATAATTAAAATCTAATATAAATTGATTTTGGATCCAAAATTTGTAACTTATTATTCGAAAGGTTATCTTTATAAATTTAGATATGTGCCAAATTTTGGTTATTTATAATGATCAAAACCTCTTGGATTAATATAAGTTATCTTTTCGAGACTATTCATTCCAATAAACGTGAAAACTATGTACATTCTAGATCAATCAATTTTTGTTTCATAAGCTATTCCCTCAAATAGATGTTAAAAAATGAGATAAGAATATAAAATACATATTCAAAATATAATAATTCATAACATTATTTAAAAATAAAAAATACTAAAATGCAATACTAATTAGGAAGGGCTATGTATGGTACTAGGTTGAGGGTGATAGAATTGGATTGAGTCTACACCGTCCCTTCACATGGTAATGGCTATTGGAAGCACTACTTCCACCTTCAACATGGATGAGGTTTTTGCCTCATTATTATCTAAAGAGATGTGAGGAAGTCTTTTGAGATGGCCAAGGAGGCCCTTGCAGTTCATGGAAGACCAAAGGAGAGAGGCAAGAAGAAAGACAAGAAATATAAGTCAAAGTCTCAAAGGAGATCTAAGTCTCCTTGTAAAAATTCCAAGGAAAATGGTTGGAACTGTGTTGAATTTGGTCACATTCATAAAGATTACAAGAAGGAGAAAAACAAGAAAAATAAGTCTTTATCTGATTCTAAATCTAAGAAATCATCTCAAGATGATGGAAAAGAATTTATTACAACCTTGGTATCCCATGCATCAGATGATGTGTGGTTGATAGATTTGGGTGCATCCTTTCACATGATGTCTCATAGAGATATATTTTTGAAGTATGAGGAGTTTGATGGTGGAGAGGTGTACCTAGGTGATGACTCTCACCTGAAGATTGTTGGCTATGGAAGAGTCAAAATTAGATTTCTTGATGGATCAGTGAAGGGGATTGATGGTATCTTGCATATCTTGTGTTTGGCATGAAACCTTCTTTATGTAAGTAAACTGAATGATTCAAGAGTGCAAGTTGTCTTCTCTAGTGGAGGATGCAAGATGACAAGAGGAGATATGGTGTTGGCTAAGGGAGTTCATATTGGCACTTTGTTTTAGCTTGATGCATGCATTGTACAATGTAATATTTCTTCTATTGTACAAAGAAGAGAAAATGGATTCTTCATTCTCACCATAAAATCCTATAGAGAAGAAGCATGTTGTAGCTACATCCGATGGTCATTCATTCTAGGTACCTAAGGGTGCTCATTCCATGGAAATGATGCTTCCTTCAGAGAAGAAAATGTTATGGCACCAAAAACTTGGTCACATTAGTGAGAAGGGTCTTAGAACCCTAAAAAATAAGAGCCTTATTGAAGGATCTTATGATTGTAATATCGATTTCGACTTTTGTGAATATTGTGTATACAAAAAACAACACCGTGTTTATTTTAACTCTATTTCTCATAATTTTTTTGGGGTTTTGGACTATATTCATTCAAATTGTTTTGGTCATATAAATGTTCCTTCATTATCAAAATATGTATATTATGTTTCTTTTATAGATGATTACAGTAGTACATTCATTTATTTCCTTAGAAGTAAATTTGAAGTCTTTAGTCATTCTCAGGATTTTAATGCCTTGGTAGAAAATAAGTTTAGCAAAAAAATTAAGTGTTTGAGGACTGATAATAGTGGTGAGTTTTGTTTCACAGAGTTTGAAAATTTATGTAAAGAGCACATGATAGAAAGACATAAGACAACTCCCTACACTCCGCAAAAAAATTGAATTGCAATAAGGATGAACAAAACATTGATGGAGAGGGCTAGGATTATGTTGAGTGGTGCTAGCCTAGAACAATTGTTTTGGGCTAAAATGGTAGCACTACATGTTATTTGATAAATAGATCTCCTACATCAATACTTTTTGAAAAGACACCCATGGAGCCATGGTCTAGTAAAAATCCCTTGATGAGACATCTCAGAGTATATGGTTGTGAAGCTTACACTCATGATATGATTGAGAAGAGGTCTAAGTTGCAGAACAACACTGTTAAGTGTATCTTTATCGTCTATGGTGTCAGTGTGAAAGGGTACAAGATTTGGGATCCAAAAGATCAAAAGGTTCGCTATAGTAGAAGTGTGATCTTCAAAAGATGAAACCTTCTACTGTTGAGTTGCAACCAAGAAAAGAGGAGAAACTCAATAAGGAGGTAGTTCAAATTCCACCTACTCCAAAGAAATAATAACTACATACTCCTATTGGACTTGATGATGAGGAGAGCTCAAGTAGATCTGAAATTTCTGAAGAAGTGGGAGAACCTCAACCTCCACCTTTGAGGTGGTCTACATGAGTTATGAAACAACCAAAAAGGTTGTCTTATTAACTATTGGATTCCAATTTCATATTTGCTTTGATTACTAACACTGATGAGCTTAGGACAATTAGAGAGGCAATGGGTATGAATGACTTAGATTCTTGGATGCAAGCCATGGACGAAGCGATGACTTCTTTAAGGAAAAAAAAGACTTAGGATCTAGTACCTTTTCTTTCCAGATGTAAACCTATTCATTGTAAATAGGTTTTCAATAAAAAATGTTGTTTTAATGGCAATGTTGAGAAGTATAAGGCATGGCTAGTCACCAAGGGGTGTTTTAAGGGGTTTTCTCAAGTGGAGGGAATTGATTATGGGGAGATATTCTCTTCTATGGAAAATTTGGCATCTATCTAAATTTTATTGTCACTTGCAATAGCACATGACTTATAATTGGAACATATGGATGTGAAGACAACATTCCTTCATGGTGATTTGGAGGAAGATATTTACATGTCAGAGTCAAAGAATTTCATTGAAAGAGGTAAAGAAATTTTGGATTGAAAACTAACAAAGTCTCTTAACGGTTTGAAACCGTCTCCTAGAATGTGGTATCAAATTTTTTATACTTTTGTGTTTTGATTGGGATTTCAAATATTTAAATCTTACCATTGTGTATACTTTAAAACTAATAATGGACACATTCTCATTATTATCATATATGTAGATGCTATGTTGTTTTTTGGGAACAGTAATAGTATAATTTTAAATTTAAAGTTTTAGTTGTCAAAACATTTTTAGATGAAAGACCTAGGTGCATCTAGGTGCATTATGGGAATGGATATCATGAGAGATAGAGCTAATATAAAGATTTGTTTAAGCCAAAGAAAGTATGTGAACTCAGTGTTGGAGACATTCAACATCGTAGATTGTAGACAATTAGTTCTTGTGATGTAGTGGGCAAATATTTCTATGATAGATTGTCCAAAATATCCTATTGAGATGGAGGACATGAACAAAGTACCATATGTGACTGTAGTTGGTATTCTGATGTATGCAATGGTGTGTACAAAAATATGCATTTCCCAAGTAGTGGGAGTCCTTAGCCGTTTTATGGCTAATCTTGGATGGGTGCATTGGGATGTGGTTAAGAGAGTGTTCAGATATTTATGGGTTACTTTTGAGTATGTCTTGTGTTTTCATGGTTATCCTACTAGACCCCAACATTCTATGAGAATTCATGGATATGTGATTTAGATTGGGTAGGTGTCATTACTGTAGAAGATCCACTTTCGGTCATGTCTTTATGATGTTTGGTGGTGCTATTAGTTGGATGAGTAACCGACAAACTATAGTCATGTTTTCAAAAATAGAGGTAGAGTATATGGCAACCACTCATGCTTATAAGGAAGCTATTTTGCTTAAGATATTGTGTTCTGATATTGTTTAGATGCAGGACAAATTACTATTTTTTATAGCAATAAAAGTTTTATTTTACTAGCAAGGAATCCTACCTTCTATGCCAAAACAAAGCACATTCATGTATAGTACAATTTTTTTCATGATATAATAGAGGATGGAAAGGTGAAATTGGAGAAGGGTGACACTTTTGTGAATGTTGCAGATGCATTGACAAAACCAGCGAGCACCATAGAAGTTCAATTGGTGTTCCTCTGATTCCATTGGCCTTGGGGCCCTGAGAAGATGATTTTCAATGACTCTCATCAGGTCTTTGACAAGTGGGAGAATGTTGGTATTAAGATGTCCCAACATTATAGTCCTAGTATTGATTTAATTTGATGTATTATTGTATTAATTTTTGTTATTTAATTTCCTATGGTGTCATGTCAAAAATTGGGACATGTAGTTAGTTGGGTGGCATCCCCATTGGAGGTAACTAGATGGCACATAATCATCACAAGTTGAAATAGATGTCCCAGTTTAGAATATTTGACCGATGATAGATTCTATGACACATCATAAGGAATCTTCATGTATGGAGAAATTTGGTGCCCAAGTTGTGTTATGATAAGATGTATGAGAATTGGTTATTTTTACTTAGTTATAATAGATTCTCTTATAGTTGTAAGTGATTTCAGCTATGAAAACTTCTATGATAGTTGTAAGATGTGTAAGGCATCTATCATAAGCTATTTTTAGTATATTCTAGGTGCCCAAGCTTGCCAAAGCAATATTTGCATGTTTGAGAATTGTAAGAGGTGTAAGGGAATCCAGTAAAAGTGTCCAATTGCATGTGTATGGCATGGAATATTGTGCCCGTTCAAACAAAAACTGCCAAGCCTTTGCGGTTTTATTTTTACCTTTGCGGCTGTGCCTTACCTTTCAAATGCTCAATGCCCTTGGCATGCTCCATGTGGCTTCCTCGTGAATCTTTCTAATTTTTATGTCACTTCACTTTTCGCCGGTCTCTGTTTGCATGCCATGTGGCTTTTTCTAGTTGCTTTCATAACTGTACCCACCTTGTACTTTATTTCCCTCGGCGTGCTCCACGTGGCTTCCTCTCGAAGATTTTCTCTGGGAATCTCTTTGAATTTTTTTTGGGCTCTATCTACGCGACACGTGGTGGTTGCTGCGGTGCCGATTACCTTGGAAATACTCCACCTTTTTGTACTCACTTGCTGGTGTGTTTCCTATTATGGCGCCGCATGTTCATTTTTGTTCCTGCATGGTTTTATGTTTGCTATTGTGGCTTTGCTGACATGCTCCTGGGTGATTTATGTTTACTATGGTAGGTCGAGGTGATCTAGGCCATCAATCTCTGCACGCGATTTTCCTTCTCTTGGTGTGTTTCAGGCAGTGGACTGGCCTATAAGTACAACCATGTTTTTATTTATTTAGGTTGTTGATTAAGTTTACAAAAAACTCTTGAGCACTAGGAAAGAAAGCCTTTGTAATAGTTTTATTTAATTTGAAGACTCTCGACTGTGCCAAATATATTCGGCCTTTTTGTTTTCATGCATTTAGTGAGACTATTGGTCTATGCTGTTATCTTCTTTTATTGTATGAATGCCTATTCTCCAGCTTCTATGATCCTTTACAACTCAATGAATACAAATCATTTTTCTTTGACTCTTTTGTGTTAGCTAAGGTTATGCTAAGATTATGTTATGAAAATTAGAGGGTACTCTTACGTTTTAAGTTCTTTTGAGTTTAACTTGATGAAAAATAATTTAGTGGTTCGAGCCTTTGCATTTTGCACTGTGCTCTAGTGAATTTGTCTAAGTTTTTGGTGCATCGCCTATAGTGTAGATTTTATATTTTGGCTATCTTTCTAACCTTATACTCCCCCCACTAAACGAAGAGTCGACTTCGATAAAATCCCTAAGGTCACTTAGCTAGTGCACAATGTCCCCTAGTAGCTAAGCTTCCCATGAGATTGCTACTACATGCAAAATTTTGCATCGATAGTTCTTTTTTTGGCACGCCTGGTGGGACCTCGAACTACCACAACCACCTGATTTTATAAGGGTGTATGAGCCATCAACCTGTAACTAGGTCACAGACAGCAAGAGTCCCTGGCTAGCTCATACCACCATTAGTTTCTATGCACCCGAGAGGGTGGTGAGGTAGCCCTTCACTTCCATCGTCTCCTCCTTCTCCGCCGTCACCTATTCCTTCTGTACATATGGCTGCTAGAAATTATGTAGCCTAGGATTTTGGCAGTCCTTTAATTGCACCTGTGCCTCCTACAGTATGGGCTCCAATTCCTACTTCCACTCTAAAAGCTATCCCTAAGTATTTTGAGGATGAGTCATAGACACCAATGGAACATCTACAAGATGTGGCAGACATATGTTTGGTACATGATGTATCAAATGAAAATGTAGCTCTTAGATTGTTGGCCGCCTCCTTCTGAGGAAAGGCACTAAAATGGTATAGGACTCTTGAAGCTAGTACCATTGCAACTTGGGACCAGCTTGGAACCCTATTTTATGAGAGTTTTTCGAACACTTGCCATAGATCATCACTATATCATCAAATAGAAAATATAAAGTGAGCTCCCATGAAGCTCTACCTGATTTCAATGCGAGATTTCATTCAACCTGGTAGAGAGTACCTGTTGGCAGCCGACCACCTCCGGATTTAGCATTCATGTTCTACCTAAAGTCGATTAACGCCGATATCTCCATGATGCTTCAGGCTCTTGGCGAGACAACTCTACTCGATGCTTATGCCTTGGTTGTCACTGCAAAAAATAACTTGATTGTTGTTGGGAAGTTGGCATCGAGATCCATCATCCCATTATTTCCCAAGTGCAATGCCACAGAGGCCGAAGTTCCTTCCACTAGCATGCCTACAACTCTACCCCATTCTATGTACATATCTGGGTATGTGTAGGATCATCATGGAAAAACCAGGCCCTTAAGTGGCAATAAAATTCAAAAAATCAAAGTTAGGGAACTTGACATAACACTTTGAATAAGTTATCTATATTATTTCAAAAATATGTAAGAATAGAATCTGTAGAAAACTGAATGTAGTTTCTAAACTACTAGGTTTATTTAAAAAAAATAAAAATCTATTTCCTGAAAATTCAAAATTTCAATGCAGTAGTACTTAAATTTCAGGGAAAAAATAAGAAGTAGGTGTCTGTCTGACCACTCTAACCATAATAAAATGATTATATTTTTTTATAATAATTTAGATATAATTAGGGGAATCATGTCTCGATGTGATGCATGCTTTTTTGTAATTTTTTTCTAAGTAAATAATTAATTATGAACTTTTTATTACAACTTTTAAAAAATATAAAAACTCGTATGTCTGACCACCTTAACTTGGTCAAAACTTCATGAAATTCAATTTTTTTTTTTTAAATCCTATATTATGTGAAGCATAGAGTGTGACACATGTTTTGAATTCGAAAAATGTGATACCATTTGAAAGCTATTTTTTTTTTTCAATCAGCCTATCAATCAAGACTCTAGTTCTAATTCAAATAGAAAATGAATAATAATTATTTATTAAATTAAAAGTAAAGAATAATTTATATTGGTGGAAAGCTGAGAATATTCTTTAAAAACCCTTTTCGTCTCATCAATTTTGGGTAAAAAAAAGCCATTAGCTAAATAAGCCATCATATCACTTAGATATTGCCACTTTTTGGCCCATCATGATCCTGCACATACCCATACCCCAGAACGACTCCAAGTACAGCTCTGAGTATAGCTTCGATGCCTAACCCCCTGATGGCCGAGATGAATGAGATGAAAGAACAGATGCAGGCCATGACTAATAATTAACTACCATGAAGCGGTAGCAATATAGCTGTCAAAAGCTGGCATACCAGAATTACCAAGGCGGAAAAGCTTCGTATCAATAAAATCAGTGGCAAGATAGGTCACACAGAAATGTTTCATCACAACTGAGTAACCAAGTTTTTTCGATAACCCTTCCGATGCAAACCGTTCATCCTAGTTCAAATAAAGAGCTGGTGGCTGGACAAAACAACTTAGCTGAAGACACCAATTCATGGTGCTTTCCTTGCAATGATGCACACATGCCAAGAAATTATCCGCAGAGAAACTTGCAACAAAAAATCACAGACCAACGTAGCCAAGGCGGCGCGCCTTACCCCAACAAAAAATCATATGCCTCACACCAGATGGACAATGCTATCCTCGCTGCTCAAATGCAAGGGATGTCCATCTAGCAAGAGTCAGATATTGTTCCAAACCAAGCTCTCTTTTCTTAGATGGAAGGAGAGGAGTCAGCGTTTCTGAATGACATTCCTATGGATAAAGTGCATCGGGTGAAATCTAACTACAACACGGGTTCAAAGCGTAGATTCATCAGAGAGTTCACAACCTTGCCTAGCAATGCTTCATCTCAGCCGATGCCTAGCCCATTGGTAGGACTATTGCCAATTCCACCACAGTCTATAGTGACTATTCCTAGCTTTTCGAATTCACTTCCTCCGAAGGTGAAGGCTCGTACAATCACCCCTATCGTTGCAAGACAACCGAACACATCGGCCACGAATCCCATGTCGGCTGCGAAACCTAAAGAGGAATCAAATGTGACTCACCAGTTGAGAGCGCAATTCAACGTGGTGGAACAACTGAAAAAGTCATCTGCCAATGCTTCTTTATGGAACGTCTTGGCTATTCCGGAGTAGAAGGTACTGCTACAGCAAACTTTGTTGGGAGAGGAAGATGCGAAGGTGCCTAGCCAATCCAATGAAGAGAAAGTACCTAGGTCAAACCTGGATAAAGTGTTAACAATTCAACCGGAGGAGAAGCTCAAGTCCAAAAAAGAAAGTAAGCCTAAACCTAAGTCTTTCTTTCTAACACTTATTATTGGTGACAAGCTGTTACATAATTGTATGATCCACTCTAGTGCTAGCACCACCATCATGCCAAGACAAGTAGCTGATGATTTGGGTTTAAAATATGAGCCTCTGAACAAAGGAGTCATGCAGCTAGATGGAAATAAGGTTGATATCGTCGGGGTAATCAAGGGATTGCCTATGAATTTTTTTGCCTACCCTAGTATCACTATAAATCAAGATACCGTACTCATTGATATTCCTCCTTTATTTGGGATTTGTTTGTGCTGAGAATTTACAGAAAATGTTGGAGGATATCTAGCACTGGACCGGTCACACCTTATTTTAAGGACCAAACATGGAGCCAAGATGAAACTATTGTCAGAAACTTTACATTACGAACATGTTGCTGACTAGACCCTACTCAAATTTGAATCAACACATACTTCAATCACTTGGGAAGAGAGGTTCAATGTGGAATTTCTAGAAGAAGAGGAGGCTACTAGCTCCTAGATAAAAGACGAAGAAAATTTGTTGAAAGATTTTATTGATACCAACCCTTTCAGAATTATCATGCAACTGGCCTTGGAACCTATGTTATACATGAAGAGGGGCAGATTATGCCCAAAGTTACCAAGGAGCCTAGAGATGAACAATCTTCAGAATTATGGACTTTGTAATTTGATGGCACAAGATGTAGAGTAGGAGCTAGAGCGGGGATTTTTTTGATAACCCCTTCTGAGGAAAAGACTTTGAGGTCGTATCGCTTCCAGTTCACGTGCTCAAACAATGAAGAAAAATATGAAGGTATTTTCCATGGTTTAAGCCTCCTGGAAAAAATGGGTGTAAAGCAAATAAGTGTGTTCGGAGATTTGGAGTTGGTGGTCAACCAGATCCGTGGAATTTCTATTGCAAAGAATATCCGTATGCGATCCTATCGAAATAGAGTCTGGGATCTGATTGAAAATTTTGAGGCATTCAATATTCAGGCTATACTGAGGGAGAAGAACTCAGAAGCTGACAGAATGGCGACTATCGAGGCTCAGTTTGAACCAGCCTCCGAATTATTAAGAAATAAGCATGTGGTGAGGGTAATTGTAAGACCTGCTGTTCAAGATAACAATCAAGATTGGCAAGTGTTCGATAGCAATGCTCATATTTCATCATTCCTCCAGTCATCTGGGGAATTTTCCGATCAGCTGCAACTGAAGATCGCCAAAGCTTATGAGGATAAAATTATCTAGCTGAAATCCAACAAGCTTCCGAGAGGCCTAGTCACTCTGGAGAGCCTATTCGATTTTGATGATGCAACAAGAGACAAAAGGAAGCTCGTGGCTGATAAAGGTGATTACATCGATTTGCATATCGGGGAAGAAAAAAAGCTCAAGGTCGGGAAAGAAGTTTCTTAGAAGAATAAAGACAGATTAAGGCATTTCTGTGAAGAATATCTGAGTGTAGTAGCCTAATCATATGATGATCTTAAAGGATACGATCCCAGGATCATCAAGCATATAATTGAGTTATCGGAAGGGGCGAAGCCAGTTTGTCAAAGGCAAAGACCTATGAACCCAAAGATAGAATCTCTCATGTCATAGGAGTTGAATAAATTTATCGCCTCTCGAATAGTGTTTCTGATCAAACATAGCACTTAGGTGTCAAACCTAGTACGAGTTCGGAAGAAAAATGGAGATATACGACTGTGTGTAGAATTCCAAGACTTGAATAGAGAATCATTAAAGGATCATTACCCCCTGCCTTCAATGGAGGTAATTTTACAAATCGTAGCTGGCTCTGAATTTTTTTCAATGTTGGATTGCTTTTCAGGCTACAATCAGATCCGGGTAAAGGAAGAGGACCAACACAAGACAACGTTCACCACCAAGTGGGGAACTTATGCATATGCCAAAATGCCTTTTGGACTCTCGAATGTCGGAGCCACTTTTCAGAGACCCATGGATATTGCCTTTAAGGATCTGATCCACAAAATTATACTCATCTACCTATATGATTTGACAGTATTTTTAAAATCTGCTGATGATCACTTTGATCATTTGGAGCTTGTCTTCCAAAAGTGCTAGGAATTCAGGATTTCTTTAAACTCAAAGAAATGTGTGTTCGGAGTCCCCCAAGGGAAGCTATTGGGTTATGTTGTCTATAAGGAAGGTGTGATCCTTTTAAAACATCAAGTCCTAATGTGAGATGCTAGATAAAACTAATAATGCAATGAGAAGAAATAACAAGATAAAAGGGCACCTCAATGATTAGCCTAAGAAAATGGATGACATGAAAATAAGATAAAACAAATTGATTGTTGTTTGTTATACCTTCTATGCTGCTCTTTCCTTGGTTGACCCTTGATCTTGAAGAGTTGTGTGCTCCTTTGATGACAAGCTATGTTGAATATGCAAAATGATATGCAAAGTGGATGAGGATGTGATGATTATGAGATGAGAATTCAAATGGGAAATTGACAAGAGTTTGGTAGCAAAAGACTTGATCCCAAAAATGAAAGAAATGAGGGGGTATTTATAGGATAATTAGAATTCTCTAGAGAATTCAATGATTGAGATTGATCCAACAAGATCAAGATGAAGGGCTTAGGTGAGTTGAGGACTCACAAGCCCTCACATATTGACATGTGGATTGTGAGATGTCTTAGGGTGGAATGATGTGGAAATGAGGTGGAAGAGAAGTACATGAGGTGGAAAAGAAGTACATGATGTGGAGGAAGGACAAGTACCTTTGAGGTACCTTGGGGGATGAGAAGATTTCTTCAAAAAGGAACTTCTTGTCCCCAAATGAGGATGAAAGAGACATTTGAGGGATTTTAGAATTCGTCAAAAATATCCATGGGAAAAGGGGAAGTGGTTGGAAGAATAAATGCAAATTAAAAATTTACATTCATTGGAGAGTTTATTGGGTAAAAGGTCTCTAAAAAGCTGGAGATTTGTCACATGTGGGTGTTGTGACAAGTCCAAGGTTCTAGAAGTTCTTGGCACATGTAAAGTGATAAGTCAAGCCTTCTAGAATCTTGCATGGGGATGGGGAAGACCTTGGAAAGACAAAAGTGAATTAAAAATTCACATGCGGAAGAGAGGAACCTTGGGAAAATAAATGTGAATTAAAAATTCACATGGGAAAGAGAGTCCGGGCTAAAATTGGTAAGTGGGAAGGTTGACCAGAAAAGGTAAGCTAAATGTGGTTAATGATTCTGATTAAAGTTGTGCAAACATAGGATTAAGATAATTAATGAGAGATTAGAGGCAAGTGGGAGATTATGGAGGATGTGACACTTAATCAAGATTAAGTGATGTACATCCTAATCATAGATTAATTAATTTAATATGGATTAAAAGAGGATTATGGAGAATGTGACAAAGAGAGAGAAAAAGAGGGATTAAAAATTGATTTTAATCCAAATGGGTTAAAAGACTAAATTAAATAATTTGTCATATTTATTTAATTTAGAGAAGAAAGGGGATAAGGTAAAGTATTTAATTAATTTAATTATATACTTTAGGAACCTTAGGCAGAAAATGAAATAATGATTAAATAAATTATTTAATCACTATTAATGAAATAGATGAATAGAGTAGACAACCTGTGCGTGTAGCTAGCTGATCATCACCTATGTCTATGCTAATTGCCTCCAAAGAGTCTGAACCTTTGCTTGTAAAGCATCTATCCGTCATTATGTAGGAGCCCTAATAGTAATCCATGGAGCCGAAGTACTCGGCTGATCCACTACTCTCGATGATCGTGGCCTCGTACTGAAAGTTACATCAAAGAAAAACCTCTACCCTCCACTCCCATCACCTTGATCATCCCCGTCATCACTACTATACTCTGAGCCATATGACTCCTTGTCCTCCATCTCCTCATCCTCCTCATCCTCCTTATCCACATCCATAGCTACTCCACCTATAATATCCTTGGCCTGCCCTACTGGTGCCCCTGCCTTTGCTGGTACCTATGCCTAACCCTGTGGTTTGCTTGTTGTTGTCTGTTCATGTGGTTGTTTTTGTGCCCACTGTAATGCTAGTCCTCCCAATAATGGAGTAGGATCCTATGGAATTGTAAATCCCAGAAAGAGATGTGTGTGAAAATATGTTGCATACTCATCTGTCATCCCTGCATCTATAACCTCTGGATGTATAGCCCAATAATTTGGCTGTAGATCTAGGTACTCTGCTCTAACAGCCTTGATCGTCACAAATGGACCCCACTATAGCACATCCTCTTGGTGCCTGACATAGTGTGCACACCCTATGACATCATTTATACTAATTTGTACTATCTTAGGACCCTCATCCCCAGGAACCGCTCAATGATAAATGGGGTACACCCAATCAAGTACCTCAATCTCTTGTAGTAGGTTAGCTCTATATCATCCACCTCCCAAGGATCACAATCCAAATAATCTAGCACGTGTCACCAATACTCTAACTTGCCCATCATCGGCTAGTAAAGGGGACCTGTGTAGGCATAAACATATGAAAAATGAAGTGGGTGATCTCTCTGAACAATGGGGGGATTAATGAAAAATTGCTCCCATGCAAATATCTATAATAGAGTAACTCCATAGGAGAGACTCTTCCTATCTAAGTAAATGACCTGATGAAGATCATGATATAGATGGGCAAGCATGTATGATCACCATGCATATCTAGTCCAGTGGAGAAGCATGTCCTCCAAAATCCTACCCCAACCAATTGATAGTCCCTTTGACCTGCGATCAGGACAAAGGAAACCGCCGATGAATCCTACTAACATGGAAGGTAGTGGGGCATATATCTCCACCATATCCTTCTAGGAAATCTCATACCCGTTGGCATGAGGATCTTGGAATACTCATCTCAACACATCAATCCCTCTAATATCCTTGTGATCATAGATCACAAGCTCACCAACTACAAGAATAGCTAGAATCCTGTATACGTCCTCTAGTGTCACGGTAATCTCTCCTATGGGTAGATGAAATGTGTTATACTCACTATGCTACCTCTCAACTAGCATAGTCAACAGTGCCCTATTGATCCTATACTGTGGGATCCTCAATAGTGGAATCAACCCACATTGGTATATCACCTCTAGATTTGCCTGGGACAATCAAGGAATCATTTCCCACTTGTGGGGAAATCTCTCTTTAATCTAGAGGACGTTAAATTCCTCCTTTATAACATTACAAGAAATCATGCAAATCATGCAAATCAATCAATAGGGCATATTTAATCAAATCAATACATCAAGCAAGTTCATCAATCAAATCAAATGGGCAATCAACTCAATCAAATCAAATCTTATTTTTTTTTCAATCATGAAATAAAATTTATCAAGATCATTTCTACTATTTGTTTTTCATATCGCATGGAAAAAAATTTAACAGTCAATTGACTCAACATCTATCACTTTGTCTTTCAATCAGGAAAGCAACACTATCATCTATCTATTTGTCTTTCAATCGGGAAAGAAAATTTATGAAACATTTTTGCTATTTGTTCTTCAAGCACAAATTTTTTTTTTATCAAATCAAGCTAAACTATCCTTCATGTTATTCAAAAAAATATAATTATTTGTCTAATTTAACAACAATCATAAAGTACATATCAATTTTTCTTCAAAAATTGAAATTCAACAAAAAATCATGGATGCGCTAAAACAATCAATCAATGCCCTAAATCATGTGTGCACGAATTTAATCCATGGATACGCTAAAATAGTCAATCAATGTGTGACTCCATCTATGTGTGATTTTATCTAGTCTATGCACCGGAAAAGGCTACGAATGCGTTAAATCACCTATGCATGATTATATCATGCAGATACGCTAATTTATCTCATGGATGCACTATACTAGCCTATGTGCTAATCTAGCATTCGACATGGGAAAATTTACTGGATGCACTATTTGAGGTGTCCTCTGCACAATTTCATCGATGTGTGACTGTTCTACATCCATGCACTAATTTTTATGCGCGACTCTATCTAATGGATGCATTGAACTATGACTCGCATGTGCTAAAACATAACGTAAAAAAAATTGAAATTTGAAAAATGCATGAAAATTAATAATACAAAATTTGCATAGAGGGTCAAGTCAACTTACCGGAGGTCCATATGTAGCTGGTCTCTGATATCAATGGGCTCGCTTGAATCTATAGCACTCATAAGGGATTGACATCTCATTTTTATCTCTCAGAGCTCTAAAAATTACCACAAGTTACTGTTCAAATGATAATGAATTTTAACCTTTTCAATCTTTTAAGGTGGGTAAAAGTGGGAAATTATTCTTATTTTTACTATACAAAGCACTATTTCGAGAGTTAAATCACCATTTTCTGTCCGAAAATCAATTAAATTCTTTTGAATCATCATCATCATGATGCGATTTATCTCTCGAGGGGGCATATTCCATCGATAACTTCTAAATTCTAGGGCAAAATTATTTGAAGCAATGCGTAAAACACATCATTTCAAAGAGGGGCAAAGTGTACACATCTAAAAATGGTCACCTAAATCAAACCTGTTAATTAATTAAATATGAATTATTTAATTAATATTCTAAAGTCATCTACATATAAATAAATTTAATTATTTATTGATATCATTCATTTTTCCAATTCTTTTAGTTTAATTAAATAAATAAGTTTATTTAATTATTTTTATTTTCCAATTAATTAAATTAAATAAATTTCACAATTTATTTATTTGATTATCATTTTATTTCTAAAGTTTGAACATTTAAATTCAAACAAAGGAATATTCATCCTTCATTTCACACTTAAATATTATAGATTTAATATATTTTTCACCCCACTTAATTAAATATTGTAAAATATTTAATTACTCATCTTTTTCACTTCTCACACATTATTAAATATTAATTATTTAATTATGGAAGCCTTTTAAATTCATTGTTACAAAAAATTAAATAAATTTATTTATTTAATTAGCAATTATCCTCAACTTTCAACCAATTTTCATAAATGAAAAGACAAATGGCAATTTGTTTCCATTTTTAAATGAAGATGGTTTTGTGGGTTGAAAAAATTCTTCCAACTTCCTCTCAACCTTCCACCTTTCTCTCAACTTCTAAATCTCTCACCGTTCATCTTGAGAGGTTTGAATTTCAACCGTTGATCTCCGCCAACTAGATTTTTGCCTTCAAAAATCTATAAATACAACCTTCTCGTAAGTAGATTTCATCCTAGATTTCATGCGTAGTTACTATAGTTGCATTCGAATCAACATATAAATTTTTTAACAATATCATAGCATTTCAAGTTTAGTTTCATAGCTTAAATCATTAGCAATGGACATGCATTTTCAATCAATCTTGTTCTCCTAAGTTGTCATTTCAACAAGCTTCTTCTTACACAATTGAGAGCTAGTAACTTTAATCAAATCCTTGGAGATAGAGGATGATTTGATGAATTTGAAGGAGCTGCTGTCATTTAGAGTTTACATTTTTATTTTCTAAATTAGTTTCTTTCTATCTAATGTCTCATTGGTTTGTTAGTTTACTTTTTAATTAATCCACTTATTCTAACAACACACTAGTGTTATATGTATGAGAAATGGTGTTATAACAACTATAGTGACACATTATTCTTAGGTGGTTCAAGAATGAGGATGAGTTTGTTTTGAGTTTGAGGTTTGTGTTCAAGGGTGGGTAAATGATGAGTTAAGGTTGAGTAATATTAAATTCTCTTAGGGAAGTAGATTATAATGTCACTTGATTATATTCATCTAAGGAAGCCTCATTACTAGTGTTTGAAAGACATGTGTGGGTATGTGGAGGATCATCATGGAAAAAATAGGCCCTTAAGTGGCGAAAAATTCAAAAAAATCAAAGTTAGGCAACTTGACGTAAAATTTTGAATAAGTTATCTATATTATTTCAAAAATATATAAGAATAAAATCTATATAAAAATGAATGTAGTTACTAAACTACTAGGTTTATTTTAAGAAAATAAAATCTATTTGGTGAAAATTTGAAATTTGAATCCAGTAGCACTTAAATTTCAGGGAAAAAATAAGTAGGTGTCTGTCTAACAACCCTAACCACAATAAAATGATAATATTTTTTTATAATATTTTAGATATAAGTAGAGGACTCTTGTCCCAATGTGATGCATATTTTTTTCTAATTTTTTTCCAAGTAAATAATTAATTATGATTTTTTTATTACAACTTTTTAAAAATATAAAAACTCGTATGTCTGGCAACTTTAACTTGGTCAAAAATTCATCAAATTTAATTTTTATTTTTTTAATCCTATACTATGTGAAGTATAGAATGTGACACATGTTTCAAATTCAAAAAATTTGATACCGTTTGAAAGCTATAGATGTTTTTCAATCAGCCTATGAATTAGGACTTTAGTCGCAATTCAAATAGAAAATGAATAATAATTATTTAGTAAATTCAAAGCAAAGAGTAATTTAAATTGGTGGAAAGCTAAGAATATCCTTTAAAAGCCCTTTTCATTTCGTCAATTTTGGGTTAAAAAAATTTGTCAACCACATGGGTCATCATATCACCTAGATATCGTGACTTTTTGGCCCATCATGATCCTACACATACCCGGATCCAAGAAATATTATTTTGACATCTACTATGCCTCCTTCTTTTTCTTCTTCTGCTTTAGTCTCGTTCACCTTAGTTGAGCTTTTGGCTCCCCAGACGAATGTTGACGATTCTCACCCTAAAATGGTGTAGGTGTTCATTTCTCCCTCGGTGTAGCCTCCTCTTTTGATGTCCCTTCTAAACATCCCTCCTTTCTCCCAACTTGTAGATATTTTGAACACCATGGCGCTTTCCACTATTCCTTTTTCCTCTTCCTCCTCACCTTCTGCTTCTTTTATGGTGATTTTGCATCATTCGTTGAAGTGTAAGTTCGAGGATGACCTTGCTTCAAGGGGACGTTTGATGAAGGGATCACCTTCTTTGGCCTACATTGTTCTTGTGATGGAGGTAGCCCTGAAATTCCTTAATTTTCTCATCATCCCTCTTAACGAGGTCAATGGTGGATCTAGGGTGCTTCCTTCCTCTCCTACCTTATTAACACATGACACTCCTATTAAGTGCATGTTTAACTGAATGGATTATGTCTAATCTTTTTGATATTGATGACTTTCACCTCACAAGATATTGAGGAAGAGGGCTTCTTCCTTGTCCCTTGTTGTAGGAGAGTCATAAGGTGCTGCCCTCACTATCCTGCCATTACATGATCATTTGCCCACCCTATATAATGATCTAGACTGGGAGAATGATAACCTCCTAGTTGATGAGGACTAGGTGAGTACCTCTTCTTTATCTATAGATTATATTTGCATGTGTTTTGTGTTTCCCTTGTGCTTGTTTTCATGTTTTTCTAGAGCATCCCTGTCACTCTTGTAGGTGCTTGGATAGAAGAGAGAAATTATGTCATGAACATTCTATATATGTTTTACCACTCTTCTATACGTTCTAAAACAATTTTTTGACAATTGAGGATGATACGAAGCATTGGTGGAATTTAGGCCTTCATTCCATGTTGATCTAGTTTTTTTTATTTTAACTTTGTCTTCATGTGCTCTTCTTGAGATCTAGGAACTTTAGGGATTGGGAATATTTAAATCACATATATCATAGGTTACCTATAAGAACTAATCTAGCCTCGAACCCTAAAATCTCCTTGTCTCTTAATTTCTTCATCTTTTCTTATTTCTTATTTTCTTTGTATTTGCTTGGTTCTCTTTTTAGTTGCCTTGTGATTTTTTGGTACTTATGTTTTGTCCCTCATGTGTGTGAAAATTTTTCCACATTTACTTCTCGCTATGTCTTGTGCACCACAACATCACTATCTTTTCTTCCTTTCCTTAGGATTCCATGTGATTCTTGGATTCACACACACCATCCTAAGGAGGGGATACTACTTTGATTTTCAATAAGGTGAATTTGGTGGCCAACAAATCCCTTACTAAAATTTTTTCCTTATTTATTTTATTTCATTTTTCTAAAAATGCATCCTTCAATAAGGATCCTCTTAGTGAGACTTTTCTTTCAAAAATTAGTTCATAGAAAAAAGAATCGTAAAACTTTCCTTCAAGAAAGGCCATTTATGTTATTGGACTCCTTGAAAAAAGAGATCTTTCGAAAGGACTCCTTAATGACATAATCATTTGTGAAAAATGTAATTCTTTTTCAATTAGAGTGTCCTTTTATGTGGACCCCTTGCTATCTTGAAGGGTTCTCGAGGGACCCCTATGAAAAAATTCCTTCAATTGCTTGCTTTGTGATATTCTTGTCTCTTTATTTGATATTTTTCTACCTAATTGTTTTTTCTATATCTTAACATGTTTCTTTGTAATCCAATGAGCACCTATGAAACCACTTTTATAATCAATCTTGGAGGACTGAGCACCTTGTCATGATTTCCTTGCAGGACCAAGCACCTGTAAGGGCCTTTCACATAAAATATTTAGGACCAAGAAACAATGTATTCCTTTAACATTAAGGCTCACAGCACTGAGAACCTATGAAGCTCTTTCTCTCTATAGGTCATGTTGGTTCCGAAATCTATAGATTGATAAACCCTAAAAGTATGGAAACTTTATGATCAGTCTCAACAAGTGATATGGCCAATGAATAGAATCAACCAGGATGGTTGGAATTTCCTACTCTTCGAACTCTATTATTCCTAGGTGGGTGTACCTTTATCACCAATGGTGTTTTGTTCTTTGGGAATGGTTGGTGGTAACTAAGCAGATTAAGACATTATACTAATTTGGAGAGTTTATGTGATTCATAATTTTTTCAATTAAATCATCCTCATAATATTTCCATTTAAATTATCTTCATGTTATCACAACTTTTCAATTAAATCATCTTCTTTCAATCTATTTGATAATGGAATGAGGTTTTAAAATATGTAGTAAAATATAGAGCTAACTACTACTCCTACTCCTACAATTGAAAATTAAAACATTTGTATAAATCATATTTTATGAAATATTATTTTAGAATGGTGATGATTGATGGCATCTTCTAGTTGGGAAATGGATTAAAAAATGGACTTATATGTGTCCTCCTTCTAGTTATAACTCTAGTTGTTTGGAACTTAGATGTTTATGAATTCCATAAATATGCAACGAAGTGATTATATAAGACTCATCTTATTGATCCAGATGACTTCCTACGTTATTAGGATTTATTTAAAAGGATTTATTTATTACTTGAAGAAACCGGTTAAATCAACCACAGAAAACATGTATGTGCTTTGACAAACCAAATATATACTTGATATTCTTGAATTAAATAAAAAGGAAAGATCAAACTAGAGAGAGAAACATAATCATATACAACAACTTCAACAAACAAATGAAACCAAAATTTGGCCACCAAATTATAACTTCATTTCCATTGATCCACTTCAAAATATTTTACAATGTATAACAAAAATTATCTTTCTCCTCACTATCAACTATTTTCTATTCTACTTCAATTGATCTTGGTTTCCTTATTATAGATAGATGAAACAAGTGACAAGATTTAGATTGTTACAAATATTCAACTACCCATCTGGTACAAATTTTCAATACATTTGTTATCTTTTGCAACTAATATATTTAATTTTAACTTTTTTTGTCTTTGCACCGCATGAAAATTAATGTTGATGATTCTTATCATCCCTCTTCTGTCATTTACAGTTACACAATTCCTTTGGTGGAAATGTTTCAATTATTAGTGAAATTATTTTACATTTACACATTACTTCTCCCAAAATAAATTTAATGTTGTGATTTTAATAAATTTCCCTAAATATAAAAATATTCACCATATTTTATTGTAATTAAATTTCATTTTATGACTTTGAAACATAGAAAAATAGGCTTTACCAAAATGAATGAACATGATGATAAACCACTAATTTTACTAGGGATGTTCCACTAAATTATAAAGGCCAAAAATACATAAATAACAATAAAAAACTAATCCTAACTATTATAGAAACAATGAGGGGAGTTTTGAGAGGCTCAAACAATGTGTACCTTGTTGAAAATTTATTATTTTTAGGTCAGAGAGGACCCAATCGCCTTTAGTAGTGAATGAGTCACTATCAAGCTTTCTAAAAAATGACTTCTAGGTTTTGTTCGTCTAAGTCTACAACTCCAAATTCCAGATGTTCATTGCTTCAAGCCTCACTGAGGACTCATTCACCCTTAGTGGTGAATGGGTCATGTTACAAGTTCATAAAACTAAAGTCTAGGTTTTTTCTCTAATGTCTGCACTTCTAGGTCTCAGGTTTTCAACTCTCGAAATTTTGAAACAAATACTTTAACCTTGTCTTTGTGTTCTTGTAATATAGGTGACAACTTTGCAACTTGACAAATTTTGACAAATTTTCTTCAAAATTGTTCTCCACTTGATCTTTAACCTATAAACCTACAAACACACATTCAAGAAGAGAAAAACTTGTTTATTGTTAGAGGATAGGGTTTGGCATAAGTCAAACCCCTTTTAGGTAATTAAACCTTAAGATGAAATAATGAAATAGAAGCATGAAACATGAAATATACAATGATGATACCTTGGAAATTGTCTTGTAATGTAAGTCTACAAACTACCATGAAGTGGCCATGACGAATATAGATCTAAATCTTGAATTGGATGTGCATCAATGTTTGTAAATGGATCTTCAATACTACATTAATAACATTAGCTCAACCGCATGCTTGATGCACTATGCATTTGACATGATGATATGACCTTTAATCGATAGAATAAAATCTTGATAATCTACCCTTGAATATCTTTGAAATTCTCTATAATTCTCTTGTGAATGTACTCTTTACTGATTGAAATTCTTAGGATTTCTTGCTATGATGAAACTATGTGAATTAACCTTATATTTATAGTAAATCTAAAAATTAACCCTGAAGGTCAAATAATCCAAGCTGACATCACATATAGGATTGAAAATCATTAAAATCACACCACAAATAATTTCAAAAAGGGGGGTCCTAAGTGAGGAGGACCCATTTTCCACGTTGGGATTCAAATGGGTCCTAGCAGAATTTCCTAGGACCATGCATCGGGGGATAAAATAACGTCAAAAAACCATTTAAAATATGCAAAGAAAGGGGTGTCCTATGTGAGAAGGACCCATTCACCACCTTGGTGGAATGGTTCCTAGCACAAATTCCTAGTACTCCAATTTTTCCAAGTTAAATGTCATGCAATATCATTGAATGGGTGTCGGGATATATCCTTAAACAATTCAATTAATAAGGCTTAGATTTGAATTAAAGGGGCTAATTAACCTCAATTAAACACAATTAATTAATTAAGCCCTAAATTAGTGTTAAAGTGTATTAAAACACTTTACAACACCCTAAATAAGGCACAATTAAGTCCATTTTATAATTAATTATTTATTCCCAAGCTAAGCATGAAATAGGGTTAGTTTTTTTCATGCTATATTTCCTCCCCAGTTTAGTGAGAGTTTTCCCCCATGAAAAACTCACACCAAAGTAGGCATTCAAGAAACTTAAGTATGCAACAATAAAATATATACATATTCATACCCTATCAAAGGCCATGAAAAAGAAAGAAAAATAAAGGATGAAGCACACCTATTCCAAAACAATGTGGAATGGGAAATTTTTCCATAACGAGAATCAAGCTTCCATAGCCTGTCCAAATCAATGTTGACCAAGTCTAGTTTGTTTGTCCATAACATAGGTTTCTCACTTTGGGGTAGTGTAACCTCAATCCGTCCACAAGGTGAGTTATCCTGAAGAGGTGTCAAATTAAAGAATCATATTAACCTCCCATAGCATACCAAAATTTTACTCTTGACAAATTCAACAAGGCACCAAAATTTAATGCCTTTGAACATTTTTAAATATCATGTTTGGAAGGTTTTATTTAAAGATGAATTTTCTTTATTCATGTAAGGTCTTCTTCTTAGGGAACACCATTCCTAATGTCTTCAAGATAGGACAAGTCAAAGAGTATTAGATTACCACATATGGAATGCCTCTTTCTTTGTATCATGCCACCAAGGGAGATTGTATGCTTAGAAATATCACACTCTTGGAGGACATCAAAACCAATGACACCACCAAGAAAAGGACATATCACAAGAAAAAATAAAATAACACCATTAAATATATCAAAATATGTCATCGATGTATGCCCCCACATTAAAGTGGTTGCTAACACCATTACTATGAGCAACGGATTTAAAGTATTCAATTTTTTCTCCTAAGACATGAGAGCCTTCCTCGGAAAACCCTATGCCAAGTCATATATTTCTGAAATAAAGATATGTCATGAAAAAGGAAGGAAGAAGTTTCCCCCAAAATGAAATAAATAAAGATAACTCAATACGTCACATCCGAGCCAATTTAATGCATGTTGGTCACATCCTAACCTTTCTCTTATATATACATGGAAGGTGGACAAGTAACCAAAAGAGACAATCAACAAGTGACATATGAGGACAAGGCTACCTAACCCCTTGCCCCCATTTAGTGCAAGACAAGAATGAGCCGAGATGATTTATGAGAAACATGCAAATTTGTATCAATTAGATGAACTAGGTGCTTTAACATAAGAGCACCACCATCCTTAAGATGTTGAATTTGATTTCTCAAAGCCTTAAATTCATTGGTAAAATGAGTTCTTGTAGTAAAATTGATTTCATGTTCTTGAAGGGAGAGATATCGATCAATCTTGGAGGAGTCTGAACAAGATACTTTCTTGGTCAATAGTAGAGAATGTTCATATAGTTTGTGACAAAGATATCTCTTACTTAGTACAAGATGTCATATTTACACAAGACTCTTTAGATTATGAGATTTTGTACTCTCTTTAGAGGATGGTCTAAAGGCTAACAAAATCCAATTGTTATTGTTTTGTGTGATGACATTGATATTAAGCGAGGATTTATATATTTCTTTCATTTATTTCAAAGGATAGTAATCAAGACTAAGTTAGTGTCTATTAGTTTAGGATGCACTAATGTCAAAGATATCTTAGAAGAATCTTTTGTGAGACTTTTGATATTAAATGGACTTTTTGATTCTTTTATTTCTATTAAAGGGAAATAAACAAGACCATGAGTTTTTTCACATGTGTTAGGATCTATAGGGAGACAAATACTTGGTTCTCTAGGACCAGATCCTTTACCACTATAACCAAGTTGTCTCATAAGTTCATAACCTCTTCCATAAGGTTTTTGATTTTTTTTCAGATTTGGTGGTTGCTCGTGATCAACTTCATTAAATCTTGATGTATAATTTTCTTGATCTTCTAAATTGGTTGAGGTGGATGCTTTTGAATTTTGTGTTGACATTGGTAATTTTTATTTTCCATTTCATAATCTTTTATTGTGATCTTGTATTTTCCCATGATTGTTGATGTGAAATCTAAGGAACCTCAATAGATGAATCTTCTAATAATCTAGTAACTTCCTCAATTTTCTTCTCATGTAATTCTTCTTGCACGGCTTCCTTTTTTGTAGCTGATTGTAGTGCTTACAAAGGATCTCATCCTTCTCTTTTGACAATCACACAAATTTTAGGTTTTGAATTAGATTTTACTATGTAAACCTTATTTTTATAGACATACTTCATTACACAATGTAATGTAGAAGGCACTCCATTCATTTAATGAATCCAAGGTCTTCAGGTAAGAGGAGATTGTAATAAAGATTGTCAATAATATGTGAACCAATTTTTTTAATGCTACTTTCCCTACATAAATATCTAATGTGATGAAACTGAGCGGTTGTTTTCCTATATGATAAAATTCATGAATAGATAAAGAATCAAGTTTAATTTTTCTTCTACTCATTTTGATCTTTTCTAAAAGGCTCACACTACGAACATTCATGTTTGAACTATTGTCAACCAGGGTTCACTTTATCATGGTTTGATTTACATACACTATTATACTAAAAGCTTCATGTCTCTTCTGAATTTATAAGGAAGTTAATTATCTCTAGTGAAAAAAAATATCTAAGTTCATGTCATTCGTTCCTTGAACTATCACTACCACAATGTTTGAACTAGTGTTAGGAGGAACCATAACTTGTGGCAAGGATATTTGAGGCATGATATGATAATTAGGTGAGGTTTGAATAAGATCCCATAGGGATATCATAACGAGAGTATACTTAAGTTATTCAACAAGGTTACGTTCCATTCCACTATTCATGGGTAAATGAGGAGTGCTAGGAAAGATTGGGTTAGGGAAAGTTAATGATATATGAGTTGTTTTTTGTTTCTTATTATTACATATATTATAGGTATGTGCAATGATATTAGAACTATTTTGTTGTGAACCATTACCATTGTCAAGTGAAGGCTTGTTTTTTGGTGGTTCAAGGATAAGCACGGGTTTGTTTTGAACTTGTGGTTTTTATGAGGGAGGGTAAATAGTTATAGGATTCTTAAGATGTCCCATAGGGTATTTAGGAGGTCCATTAATCAAGGGGGGTCTAATAGACACCTGTGCTGTCATAACCTAAATAGTTTTGATTTGATGTATTTCTAATGAAGGGGATTCTAGTGTCATATTTTCACCATCATCTAAGGAAGCTTCATCACTATTGTTTTAATCTTGTCATTTTAATCCACCATGATATCTTCCCTAGTATGAGAGTTTTTAGGAGAGATACAAACTAGATGTTCATGACATTCAATGTTTGGTTCTATAAAATAACTTCATCACAAGTAGGGTAGTCATCAATGATGGCATTCTCTTGTTCAATAATATTTTTCCTAGTAGGAGAGGTAATGGAAGAGAGAAAAATAGGACTCTCATAACTCTCACTGGTTTGATCTTATAAAACCATAATATCTTCATCACAAATAGGTGAGATATTAGGAGAAGACCAAATTTGATTGTCATGATTATCCACCATTTTATTATCTTTCACTAAACAATTCTCATGAGGGTCAGCGATGTGTGTTTTATTAGCATGCTTATAAAGGTAAGATACTAAAATTTTTTGACCAAAAATTAAAATTACTTCTAGCCATCTTATGTAATGCTTCACAAATATAAACATTGTATATCGAAAGACAGAGTAATTTTATCCAATTTATGCAAAGCTTTAAGAATGCAAACAATGTCTATCCAAAAAATGAAAAGAAATTTTATCAAAATTATGCAAAGCTTCATGAATGTAAACATTGTGTATGCAAAAGTAAAAATTAATTTGATCCATATTATGCAAAGTTTCAAAAATGTAAACATTTTCAGATTTTCAGAGTTAAAACAAGCTAATTTTTTTATTACACTATGCAATAGATTGAAAATGAATTGTAGTAAATGCCATTTTGAATTTGAACAAAGAACTAAATGAAGAAAATTAAGCTATATTCAATGAATTTAGTGAAATATAAAACCAAAAATATGAAACGTAAATGTAACAACAATAAACATAAGCCTAAAACAAAGATTTTAAATGCCTGAAAATTAAAATTAGGACCTTATCAGGGACTCATTCAATAGTAGTGGGGATGGGTCCTAGATGACGATTTTTGAAATATTTTTACTGATTTTGAAGTAATTTGTAATGAGTTTCAGATGACAAAAGATGCAATTAATATTTTATTAGGGACTCATTCACTAGTAGGGGCAAACAGGTCCTAGATTAGGGTTTTAAAAAGGTGAAAAATGTAACTTTTAAGTTGTTTAATGTGTGTTTTGTGCTTGGTTTCAAACTAAAACTCTTGTGACAAAAAATTATAGAATTTAATGACCTAATGCAAGTGAAATGAAGAGTAAATGATGATCTATATGATGCATTTTTGAAATGAATTTTTTACTAAATTTTGGATATAAATGATTAAAAGTATGCTAATATGCAAACACGATGCAAAATCAATGTAATATGCATGCAATTGTTTTGAATTTTTTAGATTTAAACAATGTAAGAATGAAAATTTAAGCACCTATATGCAATGCAAACTAAGGAAATTTAAAAAAACCATAAATGTAATGCAACTATTACAAACCTAATGAAAACTATTCAAAAACTAAGATCAAAGGTTTTAATGTACTCTAAATTAGAAATTGACATGTTCAAAGGGATTGAGTTCACCAAAAATAAACAACAAAAAATATGGTTTACAAAAATAAATGAAAAATATGATAAACCAATATTTTTTCTAGGGATGTTTCACTCAAGTATGAAAGCCACAAAATGCATAAATAAAAATAAGAAACTAATCCTAACTATTATAAAAACAATGAGGGAATTTTCAAGAGGCTAAAACAATATGTACCTCATTGAAAAATTATTGTTTTTAAATCATAAATGACTCTTTCACCTTTACTAGTGAATGATTCCTTGTTAGGGTTTTTGAAAACTAACTTTTGGTTTTTGCGTATGTGCAGGATCATGATGACCCATGTGGCTGACAACTTTTTCTTACCCAAAATTGATGAAACGAAAAGGTTTTTTAAAGGATATTCTCAACTTTCCACCAATATAAATTATGTCTTACTTTGAATTTAATAACTAATTATTATTCATTTTCTATTTGAATTACGACTGAAGTCTTAATTGATAGGCTGATTGATTTTTTTTTATAGCTTTCAAACAGTATCACATTCTATGCTTCACATACTATAGGATTAAAAAATAAATAAATTTCACGAAGTTTTGACCAAGTTAAGTTTGTCAGACATATGAGTTTTTATATATTTTAAAGGTTGTAATAAAAAATTCATAATTAATTATTCACTTGGAAAAAAATTACAAACAAATATGCATCACATCAGGACATGAGTCCTCTACTTATATCTAAAATATTATAAAAAAATATTATCATTTTATTGTGGTTAGGGTGGTTAGATAGACACCTACTTCTTATTTTTTCCTTGACATTTAAGTACTGCTACATTGAAATTTCAAATTTTCACCAAATAGATTTAAAAAAGAAAAAAAACCTAGTAGTTTAGAAACTAAATTCAATTTGCTACAAATCCTATTCTTACATATTTTTGAAATAATATAGATAACTTATTCAAATTTTTACTTCAAGTTTCCTAACTTTGATTTTTCTAAATTTTATCGCCACTTAAGGGCATATTTTTTCCATGATGATCCTACACATACCCTTCTATTCCTATCAGATTGTAACTCCAAATTCGAGATGTTCACTACTTCGGGCCTCACTGAGGACTCATTCACCTTTAGTGGTGAATGGGTCCTATTAGGGTTTCAGAAAACTAAATTATGGTTTTTGTTCTCCAATGTCTACACTTCTAGGTCCTTATTTTTTAGCTCCTGAAAGTTTGAAAAAAATCATGTAGCCTTGTTCTTGTGTTCTTGCAATATAGGTGACAACTTGGCAACTTGAAAATTTTGACAATTTTGCTTCAAATTTGTTCTCCACTTGATCTTAAACCTATAAACCTACAAAAAGACATTCAAGAGGAGAAAAATTTGTTGATTTTTAGGGTTTAGGGGTTTTCCTAAGTCAAACCCCTTTTAGGTAATTAAATCTTTAGATGAAATAATGAAATGGAAGAATGAAACATGAAATATGCAATGATGACACCTTGGAAGTTGTCTTGTAATGTAAATCTGTAAACTGACATGAAGTGGAAATGAAGAAAGTAGATCTAGATCTTGAATTGGATGTGAATCAATTCTTGTAAATGTATCTTCACTATTACATCAAAAATATTAGCTCAACCACATGCTTGATGCACTATGCATTTGACATGATGATATGACCTTGAATTACTACAATAAAATATTGGTAATCTACCCTTGAATGTCTTTCAAATTATCTATAATGCTCTTTTAAATGTACTCTTTATTTCTTGAAAGTGTTAGGATTGTTTGTTAGGATGAAACTATGTGAATGAACATTATATTTATACTAAATCTAAGAATTAACCTTGAAATTCAAATAATCTAAGTTGAAATCAGACCTAGGATTGAAAATCATTAAAATCCAACCACAAATTAATTCAAAAAGGGGGGTCCTAAGTGAGGAGAGCCCATTCGCCACCTTAGGTAAATGGGTCCTACCACAACTTCCTAGGACAATACTTCAGGGGGATGAAATAACACCAAAAACCCTTTTCAAATATGCCAAGAAAGGGGTGTCCTATGTGAGGAGGACCCATTCGCCACCTTGGGTGAATGGGTCCTAGCACAAATTTCTAGGACACCAATTTTTCTAAGTTAAATCTCATGCAATATCATCAATGGGTGTCAGGATATATCCTTGAAAAGTGTAATTAATAGGGCTTAGATTTGAATTAAATGGGCCAATTAACCTCAATTAATGACAACTAATTAATGAAGCCCTAAATTAGTGTGAAAGTGTAATAAAAAAATTTACAACACCCTATATAAGGAACAATTAAGTCCATTTTATCATTAATTATTCATTCTGAAGCTAAGCATGAAAAAGGGTTACTTTTTTCGATGTTAGAGCTTTAATCACAATAATACACCATTTTTTAGAGTTTATGTCTTGGATTTTTTTGTGATGCGATAAATTCCTTGAGTCACTCGCTCACACACTCTTTAAGTTATACTTAGGCGATTTCAAACTATTATGTCATTCCTATACTTATCCTGCAACCATTTCACTCTAGAAAATTACATTCATTTGAGACATTTTGTTTACTTTATGATTTTGTAAATTGTGCAACTTGTATGCTTCAATTATCACTTCAAATACTTATTCCTGGACAAAAATTATAGGTTTATCTAAAATTTATGATAATATCGTTAGATGAAGTGTGATTTATATTTTCCATCTCACTAATCTCAATTCCCATCAATCACATACATTTAGAAATCTAAATCGAGCCTTTAACCCACCTCAAGTGTTTTATTTGCATCAATTTATATTTATTGAATTTTGAAACTTCAAGGATAAATGACTCTACTCATTGTTGCTTCTCATGATGTACACTTCGGGACAAAATAGTACAAGGTGTTAATTCTAGATGTCTCTTTTGAAGATTATGTCATAAGATACAAGTGGAGTATACTTCATACCATAAATAATAGCATTAATCATTTATTTTGGAGATATTTTAAATTCATCATTCCACTAGAAGGCTTCAAATTAATCACCAAGCTTTTACTAGCTTGTCATTTAGACACAATTTTCAAAGACTAAATCTTGTAATCATATTATACTTCATGGTAATTGTATTTTGTGAATGCAATATCACCATCCCTTTGATACAACACCTTCATCCTATACTGTCATAGTGACTTCCACTACTGACTTTAACTATTGAAGAAACTATCCATATCTGAACATTATTTTATAATTTTTAATTTCTTGGAAGTTCTTCTCTTTCATAGCTTGACATATTTTTCTCAAAAGAATGCATATTCTTTGCTATATATATTTAAAGTTAAAATAATCCATAGTCTTCCTTGACGTGGAATCCTCTTTAGGATTCTTTGATTGTTTTAGATATATGGATTACCTTGGTCACGGTAATCATTATAACCTTGGCTACATACTATGTGATGAGGATTCTCTCCTATTGAGGGCAATGGGGAGCCTTTCATGTTGAGCAACAACTTTAGGTATAGTAGGAGTAACTTGTACATTTGAACATGAAGTGGGTTTGTTGAGAATGTCTTAGATAACCAACATAAGTCAAGAGGGTATGTGCAAGAGCATGATGGGCCAAAAAGTGGCGATATGTATGTTATATGATGGCCCATGTGGCTGACGACTTCTTTTTTTACCCAAAATTGATGAAATAAAAAATGTTTTTAAAGGACTTTCTCAGCTTTACACGAATATAAATTATTCCTTACTTTGAATTTAATAAATAATTATTATTCATTTTCTCTTTGAATTATGACTAAAGTCCCGATTGATAGGTTGATTAAAAAACATCTATAGCCTTCAAACGATATCACATTTTTTGAATCTGAAACATGCTTCACATTCTATGTTTTGCATACTATAGGACAAAAAAAAATGAATTTCATAAGGTTTTGACCAAGTTAAGGTGGGCAAACATATGATTTTTTATATTTTTAAAATTTATAGTAACAAATTCATAATGAATTATTTACTTGGAAAAAAATTACAAAAAAATATACATCACATCAGTACATGATATCTAAAATATTATAAAACTATTATCTTTTTATTGTGGTTAGGGTGGTTAGATAGACACATACTTCTTATTTTTTCCTTGAAATTTAAGTACCACTACATTGAAATTTTAAATTTTCACCAAATAGATTTTTTTTAAAAAATAAACCTAGTAGCTTAGAAACTACATGCAATTTGATACAAATTATATTCTTACATATTTTTGAAATAATATAGATAACTTATTCAAATTTTTAGGTGAAGTTTCCTAACTCTGATTTTCTGAATTTTCATCACCACTTAAGGGACTATTTTTTCCATGATGATCCTGCACATACCCAAGAGTAGAAATGATATGATAGTCACATCCTGCATGTTTCTTGCATAATCTCTTGGAAGATTTTTCTCCTCCTTTATGATTTGATTTTGGATAAAATTGATCAGCCTTTAAGTTAGGATCCTCCAAAGTATGTTACTGGGGAAGATTCCACAAGTGTATTTTTGAGTGTTGCAATCAATTTTCAGATCATGGGCACTTCAAATTTTTCCAAAATTTGAAGGTGCCAATAGGTTTGAGCAGATGTAGAGCCTTTTTTCATCTTTTATGGGACTGAGCATCCATCGATCCAATTTTGTAGGACTGAGCACCTATAGATCCTTTTTTCACCTTTTGGAGGACCGAGTTCTTGTCAAGCCAAATCTCTCTCTCTCTCTCTCTCTCTCTCTCTCTCTCTCTCTCTCTCTCTCTCTCTCTCTCTCTCTCTCTCTCTCTTTTGCATCAAGGTTTCTCTATAGGACTAAGAACCTATAGAGATACCTCTTGCATGTCTAAGTGTACTAGATTGAAGATCTTCTTCCTTGATGGTTAAAGTATATTATCTTCAAATTCTTTCTACTTTACTTCACATTTGCACCAACACACATGCTCACTAAAGTGGGGGAAAAATGTGATGGAGAAAATTTGCAACCCTAGGAAAATTCCCTATTTTCATCACCCCTACCTTAGAAAATGAAAATTAAATGATGCAATTTCACATCCACCACCTTTCTCCATCTACTTGGAAAATAATTTTGGTGTTAGTGGAGGAATCCCTATCACGGATGCACACGAACCACATCTACAGTTTTTTATGCTATCATCTTCATAGGATCTCTGCCTCTAGAATTCATATAGGCATTACATTTCTCCATTGGTGATGAACTATAACATCTCTACCTCCCTTGACCACTGAGAAATCAGCCTTTTGCCTCCCTATTTTCATTCAAATGGTTTAACTTCTAATTCCTTCACTCCATGATTTCACTTCATTCTCACTCAGTCTAAACTCCATTCTCACACTTTCAAGCTTCTACATCATTCTCTTGTGGCTGCCAGCTACTATTTTTTGGCTCCTACACCTTTTTTGTTGTGATATTGTTGTTGGAGGAATCGCAAGATATTTCCTTTCACTACTTTCCTTAAGTGCTCATGGGTGTGGAGGTAATATTGTCCATTTCTATTTCTTTTTTGCATCACTTTTTGTATTCCGTGTAGCATACTTTTTGGTGATTTCTCTTAGTACTATTTCCTTTCAGTTTCTACATCATTTTCTATATGCTATTTATATTTGGATGTCTATGGAGGTGGAAACACCAAAGTGGGGGAATCATTGACGTTATCCTCTATAAATAAATTCAATATTTTCCTTGGTCTTGTGTGTGTAGGTTTTTTCATGTGGAGCTATTTGAAGATTCGACTCGTGGGTAGAAAGGTCCTCTTTTCCAATTCTAGTTTATCTTAGATGTAGTATATTCTTCTTGTTGTACTTTATTTCTACACTTTCCCATTTTTCTATCATAGCATAAAACCCTATCAGTCAGATTGTTAGTGACTTTCCTAGTGTTTTAGTATATTTCTAAGACCCTCTGCATATACAAATCCCAACACCCATTTGAGATGAAAGCACACCATGATGGTGTTCATAGTCTGTGTTGTCATCCTCAAAAATTAAGTTGTCTAGGAAATCGATTGAACCCTCAAAATAAAATCATCTAGCCTTGAAAATCATGTGGTTTACTAGAAGGACAACAACACCTATATTTCTCTTCCTTTTCAACCTTAACATCTTAACCTTTCTAATATACTTATAAAACTTGAGGTAGATCAAGATAGCTTGTTGTTTATGACTCTCTTATGACCTGAAGTCTTGGAGCAACTGATCCCCCTCCTCTACATTAAGATGTAGAGCATGAATATTTTTCCTTAGACATAAAGTTATAAAACTTCATGTATTCAAATATTTAAGATGGGGTGGAAAAAAAGAATATAAGCTCGCATAGAATGAGGACCAAGAAGCTCCAATGAAGACATACATAATCTACATGAGCATCTGATTAGAGAAAACATTTTTTTATGGTGGCTAGGAATTCTTATTTACTAGCACTAGATAAAACCTTCAATGCCAACATTCATCAAAACATAGAGGTGCAATAATATATGAAATGAGGTAAATATATTTATAATAACACACACACAAATACACACAAACATATATTTCTAATCATTTATCAATACAACTAGATCATATGTTTGACCAAAATTAATTTTTAGTTAGAAATACTTAAATTTAGTTGTATTGATAAGTTGGATGAAAGTGTGAGACAACTTTGTACTTTTACCCTATGGTGATATGTGGTTTATCTAGTGGCATTTTCCAGCTATGTTATCCTTATAATCTCTAAATTTGTCAGAAGAATACTATAGTGTATTATTTATAAGTGGTAGAATACAAAACATACTATGATCTCCTTCTTATGATAAATATCATTTAGAATCTGACAATCCTCTAGGAGTGACATTTTGGTTCTTGTTGCATCCATGCACCCAACACCTCTTCATTATATGTGTTGTAGTAACTACAATCTATTTCTACTTCCCGTAGACATGAACAATTTACTCATGCATTTGATCATGCTTCATTCAGCATTATTTTGTCTATTAATTAAATAAACCAATTTAATTAATTCACTAAGCTTATCTCAATAATTAAATAAATCAAATTATTTAGTTATCTCCTAAAGTTTCCTGATTTAATTAAATCACATGTATTTAATTAAATGGCTAATATTCATTTTCATCTCATTTGATTTAAAATTTAAAACAAAAGTGCAAATCAAATGTCACACTACCTAATCACTAGCTTAATTAGTCAAATCCCCGATTAATGCTAAGACTAACCCATGTCCCATCCACTTGCACAATAAATCATTTAATTTGATTTATTAAAACACCTATTTTACTCACAAAGGCATATTCTCAAGGAATATGCCCTCATTAACTCTCTTATTTGACTTTTTTGTCCAAACAAAAATTCCCCCCAAAACCCTTAACCATATTCATTTATTGCTATTTTCAAATTTGAAATGGGCACATTGGCCAAAACTTGCACAAGCATGGGCCAATCACATTGAGACAAGTGGCTCTCTATTATTTGCTGGGTTTTAGTCCCACATTTCTTAATCTTGGCCTCTCCTCTCTCAATGTTTCCTATAAATTCAATACCTTTTCTCTCATTTTATCATTTAAAATTGGGAGCATCCTCATTATAGGAAAGTTGAGTTCACTTTGCATCTCATTGTCTATCATCTCATTTTTCTTGTTAGGGATTGGGAACTTGGGCTACCTCGTACACAAAGGATAGCACCAATCCATCATGGAATAGGTGTTGACATCAAGGTTGAGATCAAGGATGGCATAGAAATCAAGCATAAAAAATTAAACAAAGGAAAACTAAGCAAAGTTGAAAAATTTGAGGATGAAAACTTCAAAAGAAAAAAAGGAAAAGAAATTTTTAATGCTTGTTTTAACAATCGAGAGCTTCCATTTTCTACTCTCGTTTTCTATTTTAACTCAACTCACTTTTCAATTTGGGCTTAAAATCAAGAACTAATTTGATCTTTTCAAAGTGGGTTAAAAAGAACCTTAGACATATACTAGATTTTGATTTGGGTTAAAATTGAACAAGGCAAACTTCACATCTCATTTTTGTGCTTTAAAATGAATCAAAATCACTCCTTTTGAGGTCTAAAATGAACAAGTGTTTTTCATGTTTTGTAATATTTTTAACAAATTAATGTCATTTAAAAGGCGTATGTGCTTCTCTCATGCTTCACAGTGACCTTGAGAATCAAATTTCTTTTGGTGATATTATTTTGTTTAAAATATTGCCTTCACACTTCGGTTTGGCATCTAAAATTGAACAAAACTTGTTTAGTGTGAGAAAAAGGCATCGTGAGTGTTCTCTCTTTGTTCATGAAAACAAAAATGATCGAACTGCGAGTGAACATACTTGCTATTGTACAACTTTAGAGAGCCTACATTGGTGGGAAAAAGTACTCACCCCAAGGGAATGACTCAAACCATTAACAAGCTAAACACCAAGCTATTCCCAATCGGTATACAAATTTGAATGGTGAGGAAAGTTCATCATTACATAAGCTCCTACAGACAAGCAGGTGATACTCTTTATATGGGTTGATCTTGCCTCTTGTTTGGCCTTCTGAATGGGTACCCTGATTATGAACCAATTTGTAGAATCTAAAATCGTTTCTATTTGTTGGTGCCGAAGCTCATGTCCTCTGAAGCCACCCCACATATACATTTGGATTTTTTGTAGAGATGACAAGTATGTCATGGGAGATTCATGGGTACTAATGCTTGGCTGACCCAAGAAGTGTGTGCACTATAAGGGGGAGCCTGTGTGGTCAAGCATCTAGTCATCCGCATAGAATATGTGCAACTAGATTCGTCCAAGTGGGAACCCAACAAATATTGTCTTTTCAGCCTAGGGTTGTGCATGTCATTCAAATCAAAAACACTTTGCTTGGATTCAAAACTTTGGAAAAATAACATTTAGTGGGAACTTTAGAACTTCAAACCCTTTGGAGGAAACAAATACCATTGACAAATCTAAGTGCTCTTTCTTTCCCTATGGATTCTATCCTCAGAGGTTTTTAAGTACTTGGGTTTAATTGTCATTTTTTTTCACTAAAGTCAACTTAGGGAATTGTGCTTTTGAAACCCCAATTTTCACATAATGGACCTTGTGGAATGAAAAGGAATCAAGACATAGACATTTAGTTTGAAACCTTAATCAAAGAACTATTTGTGTTAAAAATAATTCATTAAGAAAAGATAAAGACAATCAATTCCACACATGTGTTCTCTGAAATGATTTCCTACAAGATCAAAATCCAAAAACCAAATTTCAAGAAGGTTAGTCTGAAATCTTGTGAGGAGCATCTTGAGAGACTTTTTGAATTTAGAGAAAGATTGGTTTATAAATTTAAAAAAAAAGCTTCAAGAAACAACCCTGGGTTGTATGCATTCTATTATCAACAAAATCCTGAGCTTTTTGAAAGGTTTTCTTTTCTCACATAGGAAGTCAAGTGTGTTCTTCAAAACCGAGGTCTTGTAAGAAGAAGTGTTATATAGGTCAAGTCTAGGGTCAAATTAAATCACCCTCATCTTCCTATCAACCATCCAAATCAGTCAAAATTCACCTCACCAACAACTCTTGGAAACTTTGTAAACATCTTTTATGCTAAAATTCTAGGAAAAATCGAATCGATTTGTTTGACTTAACACACCTAGTCAAACCATCATCTTGTGCACGATTTTTCTCTAGGATAACACAACTTCCTAGGGTTTACAAGTTCATCTTGTTTGGCTTAACACACTTAGCCAAATTATCAAATCAGTACCTTGTTTGACCTTAAACACTTAGTCAACCTACCCTCTTGTATGAGTTTACTCTAGGATAACACAACTTCCTAAAATTTATGATTAAATTATCACTCTTGTTCAACTTAACACACTTATTCAAACTATCAATCCATAAAAAATCAATCAATCAAAGTGCTAAAAGTTTAGCATTTCCTTCAAAGGTTCCTTAAGAGTTCCATTCAACCATATCACTCATCTTTCATTTATCTCATCTTCGTTATCACTTCAATGCTTCAATTATCCTAGTTCTTCACTTCTTTGAACCTAAGGTTTAGATCGATTTACAGGATTAGAGGTTCATCTCTTATATTTTTGAAAATTGATCTTCATTTTATGGTTTAAACTCGCTCTCAACACAAGAAGGACATGAAGCAAAACAAAGAATCATCCATTTCAATTGATTTAAGCCAGAATGAAACAACATTCAATCCGATGATAACAATTGAACTCCCAATCAATACAGCTCAAATGCCTCAAATGCCTCAAATTTCTCAAGAGGAGGGTCATATTGAGGACATCACTGACAATGGAATGACACAATCAGAAATTCTAGAAATGGTGCAAAATCCTGAGAGTCACCTAATTGTCAGTGCCATGCTGAAGTTGTATCGATCCCAATACATGTTATAGTTAGGAAAAGAAGGGGCTAAACTCCCTTCTGACTTTGATGTAATCACCATTGTGGAGAGGTCTCTCAAAATCATGCCCTCACATGCATCCATGCTCTCGCTTCAAAATGTCACTCAGGACATTCCCCAAGGTCATATCATCTATCGCTTCAACCCCGTCGGTTGTTAACAAAGGAAGTGCCATGTTTCACAAGCTTCAAAAATATCACCTTGTGAACAATCAAGGGTTGAACATAGGGGCCATATCATAAGAATTTGTCTTAGTAAATCCATTGCACCCATATGTCCCTCTCACATTTCATGATCATACCAGTTCATCCTCATTTCACACAACACCAAATTATCCTCTCGACATGCCAACTTCTCTCCCAATCTCATAAGGAGAAAGTGACTTGTTTGGAGTAGGGGGAATCTCAGATCCATCATCTTCACTTCTAGGGTTTGCACTACCTATCTTTTCATTGCTTCCACCCCTACCGCTTGCATCTACATCATCACTTAGGTTCATTCTCCCTCCTCTTCCCACCATTAACTATTCAAATCAAAGCACCTTATCAAATCCACCAACTATGTCATTTTTATCACAACAATAGATGGAAAATGAACAAGAAACCACAATGATCAATACATCCACAATTCCTCAAAGCATGGTTTCTCTGGGATCGAGCACCTCAATCGCACTATTCGTAACTCAAACCCCGATCATTAACATGATCGTTTCGCTCATCACAATGGTTGGCATTTTTCCAAATCCGCTGCCATTACCACCAAGGAACAACGCAACCAATTCATTCACCATGACATTGCAAGCTGCTCAAAAAGATGTCCAACAAAAAGTACTTCAAAATCAACATGCTGGACAATTAGCAGCTCAGCAAGCACAAGCACAACTAGCTACACAACAAGTCGCACAAGTCCAAGCCTTGTTGCAACAACAACAACCCAAAGAAGTTACACAAGCAGCTCAAGCTACTAAATTTGTACAAGCTATGCAAGCCACACATACCACTCTGATTGCACAAGCAATCCAACAAGCACACACTCAAGAACAAGCGCAAGCATAGTACCAAGCACAATTGCAAGTGCAACAAGGAGCGTATCAACAATCCTTGCAAGAATACCAATTATAACAGAAATATGACCAACAACAAGCATTGTTGGTGCAACAACAACATGACCAACAACAAGCGTTGTTGGTGCAACAACAACATGACCAACGACATGCGTTGTTGGTGCAATAACAGCAACAGGACCAACAACTGGCGTTGTTGGCTCAACAACAAGCACATATGTCACTTGCTCAACAAAGCTTGCAAAAAAACCACATCAACATCCCACTTGTCAATCCCACACATCAGAACGTATTCACTCCACCTCCTGATCCGCAAGGTGACGTAATGAGATAAATCAAATTACTTTCGCAGCAAGTGCTACATCTTCAATCCGGGAAGACAGTCAGGACACTGAGAAACTTGTGCCCTTATCTATCTGATAGAATCTTGGAAATGGTACCATTCCCAAAGGGATTTGAAATCCCCAAATTTGATAAATATCATGAGATGGAAAACCCTGAAGATCACATTATGGAATTTCCAGTACATTGCATGGAAGTCACCTACAATGACACATAACTAATGCAGATATTTCCTTGAAGCTTGGCTAGTCATGCTATGGAATGGTTTTCACATCTTCCTATGAGAATCAAAACCTTTCAAGAAATCAAAGATGCTTTCCTCCAAAATTACGCATTCAACATTTATGTGGATGCTAGTTTGGAAGAACTCTCGATGCTCAAACAAAGTAAGGGAGAATCATTCTCTGCCTTTCTCCAACGATGGCGAGTGAAAGCTAATTGAAGCAAGTGGGCCATGCCAGAAAAGAAACAAGTTTGTACCATCATTGCCAATATAGACAAAACCTTGGCATTTTGTTTGAAGATGCAATGCATCACTACGTACGATCAACTAATCCCCAAGGTGCTCAATATTGCGTGACCTCTTGTTACACAAGCATGCACACCCACTTATCATGAACATCAGGATAGTCACCCATCCACTAGTTTCAATGATAGACCTCACACATGGGAAAAAAATTGAAATGTCACAAACGATGGTGTAGTGGATGCCAAGGTTGTCATCAGTGCTCCCAAGAAGAATAATCAAACACCTTATCGCCAACCGCAAAACAACAACTGGGGTAAGACACAAAAAAAGGTGGTAAACTAGAAACCACCCCAAAACCAAATCAAAAATATTAATAATCAAGGACGACCACATCTACGAAACAAGTTTCTCCCAAAACAAAAATTCACAGCCCTTGGGGAGTCAATTGAGTCCATCATGAAAAATTTGGTCAATGAGAACATCATCAAGGTCCCCACCCATGATAACTATAGCAAACCCCCAGTGTGTAATGAAAAAATCCTTTGTGACTTTCACAAAGTCAAGGGGCATACCACCATGAATTGCATGAGGCTAAAGAATATCATCCAAAACCTTATCAAAGATAAGATCATTAAAATTGAACAACCAGCTGGTAAACAAGTTCTAAAAATATACACAAATCCAAATCCAAACCACAATGAAGGAAAAAGTCAAGGGAACAACAAAGGAAAACAAAAATATGCTAGTGATAATCTAGTATATGAAGAGATAGTTGCATGAAATGGTTACAGTAATTAATGTCAAAGGAGCCAACACCAACTGTGGATTCACCACACGTGGCAGAATGGTCACCATTGTAGGGGCACCTCAACCATCTAAGACCCCTACTTCAAATACAAAAGTTTTTCCCTATGACTACAATGTCATCGACTAGCTGAAGAGAACCCCCGCACAAATCTCCATCATGGAGTTGTTAAAAATTTCTACTGCCCATAGGAAAATTCTTGATGAAGCATTAGCAACATCCACCATCTCTGCCTCCCTTGACATAGATCAGTTTCAGGCTATGGTTGGAAATGTCATCACCTAGAATCTCCTAACATTCTTTGATCAAGACTTCCCCTCACAACCATCTCATAACCGCGCACTTCATCTTCAAGTGTTGGTCAACAAAAAGAAAGTTAAAAGAGTCCTAGTGGATGGAGGTGCAGGCCTTAATATTTTGTCTCTCAAGCTTATAAAGAACTTGGGGTTCATCGAGGATTCCATTAACAAGAAAAAGACTATCGTAATAAGGGCATATGATGATCAAGAAAGAGTGTCTCAGGGCACTATTAAAATCCCAATCCAAGTGGGACCAACAACAATGGAGACTACCTGTCAGGTCCTCGACCTCGACTTACCATATAAAATCCTCTTAGGACATCCATGGATTCACAGAATGAAAGAAGTGGACTCAACATATAACCAATGCATCAAGTCCTTGCATCAAAATGAGGAGGTCACAATACAGGGGGATCCTAAACCATTCATCTATTGCAAAAGCTTGGAAGCCAAGTTTTATAAAATCCCCCAAGTGCCAAAAAATGATGAAGGCCCATCCATTGCATACATCGACCCAGCTAACCTTGCCTCCACTTCTACGACAGAGACACTCGCCATCCCTAATATATCTAACATCAAAAAAATGATCAAGGATAATGGATGTGGCGACTATAGAATGAAGAAGAGTGCATTTTTGGTAGGATAGTTATTATAATCTCCTAGGTCACATGGGCAACCTCGACCAACTGAAACACCCATCCACACCCTTAGGGAGGACCCCTCTGAATTTCGCCATTAGGGAGACCTAAGTCGGGAAAGTTTTGGTGAGGAGGATATTTCAAGCATAATATACCATGATGCAAAACCCACACCCACCTTACCTATGGATGAAGCCACCAGAGGGCTACAATAGAAACCAAAGCCTTGGAAGGAATAGTGATGGATGACTATTTTCCATCATTGCAGAAAGAAGAATGCGGAACCTTGGCCTTGGATGTACCCGCCCAAGTATGATCGTATGTGGCAGAGGTAATCCAAGTAGGGCAGTCAAGTCCTCTCCTCAGGTACCGATAACCACCCTTAGACCACCCGTATGCATAGGCATCCAGCTTGACAATTTCACCTTTGACATCATTGATGTTTGTGCTAGTAGTGACGATGATGACACCATAACAGGCCTACCCATGCTTTTTGAGAATTCCTCCTTACTAATGATTAGTGCCTCACCCACTGAGTCAAACCAACAAACCCACCAAATCACCTTCGTATACCCCCAGCTCATCGATCATCACCAACGAGGACCGCCAATTCTAGACTCATTCAAAAATGATGAGGCTCTCTCAGAATTCATGGGACTAAGGGATACAGTTCCATGTGGATATCACAAATCAGGAATTGACATAGCTTTAGAGAGCCAAGCATATTACGAGGAGACGATTGAATCCTTCAGACACAAAAGAAAAATATCGAGAATAAGCTCAGAGTTATTGAGTGAAAACCACATTATGGAACTCTCTAAGCATAAAATAGTAAAAATAAAGGACACATCCAATGGTGAAAACCTCTCTAAGGCGCCTACCGATGAAGGATTCAATCTCCCCCCTACTGCACTACATCAAGAAAAATCACTAGTCCTAGTAGAGCAGTGTAATCCTATTAACTTGGGAATGGAGGCAACACCACAAATCTCTTTCTACGTTAAGTCTCTCCTAACAAGAGAACAAGAACTATTGGCATCATTTCTAAAGGAAAGGAAGGTAAATTTTGTGTGGACCTATGCTAACATGCTAGGTCTGGATCAGGAATTAGTGGTTCATCATTTAGCTATTTACCCTGGAGCTAAGACGGTTAGACAAAAGTTAAGAAAAATGCATCCCCAGATAGCCTTGCTAGTCAAGGTAGAGTTACAAAAACTCCTGGATGTTCGCTTCATATGCACGATTGACTATCCAAAATGGGTATCAAACCTTTTACCAGTCTCGAAACCAAATAGGGGCATCCATATCTACATAGACTTCAAAGACCTCAACAAAGCATGTCCTAAGGATGACTTTCCACTACCCAAAATTGATATGATAGTGGATATGATAGTCGAACATGAGATGTTATCCCTAATGGATGGCTTCTCGAGATATAGCCAAATAATGATTGCAAAAGAAGACCAACATAAGACAACATTCACATGTCCTTGGGGCACCTACTGCTAGAATGTGATGCCATTTTGGCTAAAGAATGCAGGGGCTACATATTAGAGAACCATGACACTAATCTTCCACAACATGATATACAAAATGGTCTAATATTATGTGATGACATATGGGATAAATTAAAGAACAGGAAAAATCACATAGAAACCTTAAGCGACATCTTTGATAAATTGGAAAAATACAAGGTCAGGCTTAACCCAAAGAAATGTGTCTTTGGGGTAAAATCTAGAAAAATATTGGGATACATAGTATCAATGAGAGGGATAGAAGGGGATCCTGCAAAGGTAAAAGCGATCCTCGATATGGGAGCACCAAGAATACTGAAACAACTCAAACGATTACAAGGTAGACTCCAATCCATCTGAAGGTTTATATTGCAACTGAAGGTTCATAGTGCAACTAGCACACAAATAGATTGTGTATTCACATCTACTCCACAAGGGCGTAGCATACAAGTGGGATAAAAAATGTGATAAGGAATTTAGAAAAATCAAAGAATATCTTCTCACACCACTTGTATTGATTCCACCCATTGCAGGGAAACAATTCATCTTATACATCTTAGCAACAACAGTAGATTTGGGCACTCTTTTGGCTCAACATGACGAGAATGGAATTGAAAGGTCTATCTATTACATTAGAAGAACAATGGTTGACCATGAGTTAAACTATTCATTCATTGTGAAACCCTCCCTAGGAGTGGTGTTTTCTTCATGAAAATTCTGCCACTACATGCTGGCACATAAAATCAAGTTTATCGCCAAGATAGATCCCTTAAAATATGTGTTGTCAAAAGCTATGCTCATAGGAAGAATGGCCAACTAGGTCATGATATTGTCAAAGTATGACATTGAGTATGTGGAGCGAAAGGAAATCAAAGGATGAGTTATTGCAGACCAACTGGGAAAAGCTCCCATCTACACAGATAATCCACTTATATGAGAGTTTCCAGACGAGTCCATTTTCAATCTCAGTATAGCCAATCATTGGAAACTATACTTTGATGGTTCCCATACACAACATGGATCAGGAGCCCATGTCTTCTTTATCACCCCACAAGGGGATTTCATACCAATATCTTACAAGTTGGCATTCCCCTGTATAAACAACATTGCAGAGTATGGGGCTTTAACCATAAGTCTCAAAATTGTGACATAGTGGTGAATAATGGCATTAAAAGTTTATGGAGAATCACAGTTTATTATCAACCAAGTCAATGGCGAATACCAAACTAAGGATGATAAGCTCACACCTTAAAAGAAAGTAGTAGAAAGCCTCAAAGAATCATTTATTGACATCACCTTTGAGAAGATAGCGAGGGAAAATAATAGAGCAGTTGATGCCATGGCAATGATTGGATCCTTGCTAGATATCCCTCACAATGTCTCAAAACATGAATTCTTGATAGAGAAGCTTCTCGTACCCACATTCGAGGTACCAAAGTCAGAATATGTGTGTGAACTCATTGGTCCTGGCAATCTTTGGTATCATGACATTTACACCTACCTGAGATTAGGAATCCTCCTAGCTAATATCACCCCGAACCTCAAATGAACATTTGTCAAAATGTCCTTATGTTTTGTCATCTTAGGGGAAACCCTCTTCCACAGAAACATTGATGGAACCCTATTACATTGATTAAAACCTGAGGAAGCCATGACTACTTTGACTGAGGTACATAAAGGCATGCGTGGTTCACATTCGAGTGGTGTGACCTTGGCCAAGAAGTTACTAAGAACTCAATACTACTGGCCGATAATGGAGAGAGAGGCACACGACTTTTTCAGAAGGTGTCTACAGTGCCAATAGCATGGAGACCTCATTCATACACCAACTCAAGAATTACATCCCATTATTACACCTTGGCCCTTTTCCCAATGGGGGCTCGATCTCATAGGTAAAATCTCACCCACCTCATCTAACGGCCACAAGTTGATTATCACCACCACTGAATATTTCACAAAGTGGGTCGAAGCAATTCCCATGACCTACATCATTGGAAAGTAGATATCCAAGTTCATCCTGAACTACCTCATTTTTCGATTCGATGTTCCCCAATCAATTATATCTGATAACGAGACACCTTTCAAGAATTAGAATGTCCATGACTTGTGCAAAAAATTCAAAGTCCATCATTTTTCCACACCATATTACCCACAAGGAAACAACCCACCATAAGCTACCAACAAAAACATTATGAAGATCTTTAAGAAAACCGTCAATCACTCCACTCATGACCGACATCTATAGTTAAATCCCACCTTATGGGCCTACCTCACCAGCATCTACATGCCAATAGGCGCCAACTCATTCTCCCTAGTCTATAGATTAGAAGCCATCCTCCCTATTGATATCGAGCTCCTATCATTAAGGATATCATTGCAAAACCTCATCACATATGAGGAATACATGGTGACAAGACTAAATGAGCTGGAGTTACTAGATGAGCAACGCATGGATGTCGTAAATCATCTACAGGTCTACCAAAATCAGCTAAAACGAAGCTACAACAAGAAGATCAGGCAACACACCTTCCAAGTCGGCAAACTTGTTATGAAAGAGAACCAAAAGAATGTGCCAAATCCAGAGAGCAAAGGAAAATTCGAGCCCAACTGGATTGGATGTTTCGTCATCATAGCTAGCTAAAAATAAGGAGCATATCAATTATCAACACTCGAAGGTGAGCCTCTGCAGGAGCCTTTGAACAACTCTCACCTCAAAAAGTTTTATGCCTAAAATATTGCAAGGTATAAAACCAAAAAATACAAAAAGATTAGAAAATGCCATCAAACAGGCATCTTGGCAACAAAAAAAAAACTAGAAAAAGGATTGAAAATAATAAAGAAAAAAAATTGTCCTCTAGTGAAAACCATTTTTGTGGCACTTTGGACAAGTACCTTGGTGAAAACCTGGCAAGTAGGTGCCAAGTGTAAATAAAAAACTCCTCATCTGCCAGGATCATTACGACTCACTCATCTATTCCATCACATTTCATTAATCATCCATCCACTCATCCACTTGCATCCATACCATAGTCTGAAATGATGCCCATATCATATTCCACTATAGTACTACTTGGCATATTCCTAAGGTCAGTTTGTCCTACCTTCACCAAAGTAATCTATTGCACCATGCTAGGGGCATGTTCCTATACCTGCATTGAATTAGATTCGTTTATATTCTCATGATCTTCCTAAAAATCAAAAAATCCAAAAACATTCAAAAATTCATCAAAAAACCAAAAACATTCAAAACTTCATCAAAAAACTCAAAAAAAAAAGAAAAAGAAAAAAGAAAAAACATCCAAATCATTCAAAATCCAAAATATGTCGAAAATTTGAGAAAGTCTTCAAAAAAATTAAAAAATAAAAAAAATCATCATTGAGTCTTGTCAATCTTCCACCTTGGCCAAACTACGATGTCTCTAAGCTTGAACATAGGCAAGGTTGATCTTTGATCATCCCGCAAGACATTTTAGGTCAGTCCTTTAGGTGTCTGTCGCAATGGCAATCTGTTTGCCCATCTATTTAACATTTTAGGTCAATCCTTTAGGTTTCTATTGCAATGGCATTCCATTTGCCCATATATTTCACATCTAAGTCAATCCTTTAAGCATCATTCACATTGGCAATCTGTTTCCCCATATATTTCACATTTTAGGTCAGTCCTTTACGCGCTTGTCGCAATGGCGATCCATTTTCCCATCTAGTTTACATTTTCGGATTTTAGGCATCTATCGCAATGGCAATCCATTTTCCCATCTAGTTTACATTTTAGGATTTTAGGTGTCTGACGCAATGGCAATTCATTTTCCCATCTAGTTTACTTATTAGGTCAGTCCTTAGGCATCTGCCACAATAAATTGGCAATCTGTTTTCCCATCATTCTTATCTTTAAGTCAAGTTTGTCGTAAGTCAAACTACGTGGCTTGTGCATGTATAATGTAGGCAAGGCTAATCTATGGATCAGCTCCTACGACCCCTAGGATACGTCTTTAAGCTAGTCTCTTTGTCATAAATCTTGAAAATACCAAAAACATAAAAAAATGTGAAAATACTGAAATATTTGCAAAACAATCCAAAAAAATCAAAACAACCTCAAAATATTTGAAAAACCCAAAATGGTGCACTCGTCTCATCTCACTTTCACCCGCAATAATCACCGTTCATAATAAATCAATCGTCTCTTTCATCCTTTGGTAAGTCAGTCTGAAGCAAGTCTAGTAGGTTTAAAAGTGAACGCTCAATCGTCAAAGTCTCAAGTCCAGATCATTGAGTCAGCAAGTTGGTCAACTCAGAGTATCAATATCTTATCATCCAATCAATCTCATCAAAACCCTGATCATAACATGTCCTAGGAATGTGACCTTCCTGCGATGGACATCAACATCAGGTAATCACCTTAGTTTAGTCTTTGGCTAGCGGTACAAAGAACATTAGCTTGTTTGTTTACTTTATTTCTATCTTGTTTAGACTTATCTTATTTTGTGCTCATTCCAAGGACCTCTCCATGATGCATAAACAAAATAGGTTTAGAGAGAAAGGAATGGGGCAATGATCATAGTCTATTTATCTATTGTGCTTGTTGGATATTCTTGTAAAATGACCTCATCATGCGTGCTTTTTTTTGTTTGTAGGGAGGATTTTTTAGATGTCTTGTTGACCACATAAGAAGGCTTTCATTTTTATGTTTTGGCCTGAGATGTTTAGAATATTTGAACTGCATTTTGAATAAGTTTCCATTTGTCAAGTGTTAACAAGATTACTCCTATCTGATTGTCGAGTCAAAGTCCATCACACTAGGCGCAACACCATCCTGGTTCTTATTAGCTTGATGCATCACACCTATGTGTGTTATCAAACATAAATAAGGGTATGCTCTTTATCTCTCCCATCCTTTATAAGTAATACATCATCATCATCATTCATTATCATAACTAATAAAGTCTCGACAACTGGTGAACTTGTTGGACTTATGCATCTTCTTGGATTTAAGGGTTGATCCCTCCCATTCTTCTATTTTTTTCATGCTAACAATGCATCCATCTTGCATCTGCACTTTCATCTTGCATATCATCATATGATGACATCATCCATCTCATCCTACATTATCACGTCATCTCATTTTCATAATCATTTACGTTGTTTAGGATAATATAAATTTTTTATTCTAAGCATATTTCAAACATCTCATTTACATCATAATTATCATATAGATCATATAGTCTAACCATCCATACATCCATTTTGAAACTCTTTATCGTGAGATCAACCTCAAATCAAATTATTTCGCTCGATCTCTCAAGGGGGAAATGTACACTAACATACTTCTTTTCACTAGGGCATCTGAAAAAATCAGAATTTTTTTTAATTTCGATGTCAGCGGTGTCATTCTTTGAACCAATGCAATGAGTACATTGCTTCAAAGAGGCACAAAATGTAGACATGTAAAAATTTACTCATGCATCTGATCATGCTTCATTCAGCATTATTTCATCTATTAATTAAATAAACCAGTTTGATTATTTCACTAAGCTTATCTCTTTAATTAAATAAATCAAATTATTTAATTATCTCCTAAAGTTTCCTGATTTAAGTAAATCACATGTATTTAATTAAATGGCTAATATTCATTTTCATCTTATTTGATTTAGAATTTGAAACAAAAATGCAAATCAAATGTCACACTACCTAATCACTAGTTTAATTAGTCAAATCCTTGATTAATGCTAAGCCTAACCCATGTCCCATCCACTTGCACAATAAATCATTTAATTGGATTTATTAAAACACCTATTTTCCTCACAAAGGCATATTCCCAAGGAATATGCCCTCATTAACTCCCCTGTTTGATTTTTTTTCTAGACACAAATTCCCCCCAAAACCCTCAACCATATTCATTTATTTCCATTTTCAAATTTGAAATGGGCACGTTTGCCAAAAATTTCACAAGCATGGGCCAATCACATTGAGACAAGTGGCTCTCTCTTATTTGTTGGGTTTTAGTCCCACATATCTTAATCTTGGCCTCTCCTCTATCAATCTTTCCTATAAATTCAATACCTTTTCTCTCATTTTATCATCTACAATTGGGAGCATCCTCATTATAGGCAATTGGAGTTCACTTTTCATTTCATTGTCTATCATCTCATTTGGCTTGTTAGGGACTGGGAAAGGGCTACCTCCTACACAAAGGATAGCACCAATCCATTATAGAATAGGTATATTTCATGTTTTATGTGCTTTGATCATTCTTGTCATTTTTTTGCATTTTGAATCATGGAGTATTATTTCATAAGGATATGTATTTTTGTTATCTTGTTTTTGTCATTTTACTAACATTTGGCGGTTTTCATGTCCACATTTCCCCTTCTGAGTTTAGTTCTTCAAAAGTTTCATTTAGGGGTGATTTTTATATTGTGTAAATATTTTAATTGTTTAACTTATGGTATTGTTTTGTGTTTATTTCCTTTATCTAATATTGCTCTAGATGGGAGTTGAGGCAAGTTTGCAAGCAACTTTGGATGGGAGTTTAAGATTTTCAGCTAACAAAGTTCTAAGGAGAGAATGTTACTCTCCTCGATGGAAATGATAATCATATCCTAGAATGTCAGGGGCATTAATGCCCCTGAAAAAAGGGCTTAGAACAAACATCAACTAGATGTTTGTGGAGTTGATATTGTTCTTATCCTACAAATCTAAATTGGTAGATGCTTGATTTGAAAATATCATTAAGAAATGGTCTAAATGGGAAGCTCTCTCTTCTCCGGCTAATGGTGCTTCTCATGGTCTCATAACATTATGGAATCCAAAAATATCCACAATAGAGCTAGTAAAGAATGAAAGAAGTTGGTAGATGTTGGGGGTTCAAAGCTTTGATTTAAAGTTTAAGCTCTTTAATGTTTATGATCCAACAACAATAGGTGATAAGAAAGCTCTTTGGGACATGTTGATAAATGTGATGGATGATATTGTTGATGATATATTATTACTGGTAGGGGAATTTAATGCAATTACTTCTCTTCATGAGAAAAATGGTGGTGTTTTTCCCCCTCCCAAGATAATGGAAGACTTTTCTTCTTTCATTCAAGAAAATTTTGTCATAGATGTAAAGCATGAGAAAGGTAAATTTATATGGACCAATAGGAGAAGAAATTTTTTGCAGATTGCAACAAGATTGGATAGGTTTCTGGTCTCATCAAATTGGTCGGTTGAAGGCTTCAAATTGGTCTTAGATATTCTTCCTTTTACGTGCTCTGATCATTATGAAATCTCCTTAGATTTATCATCTTCAAACTCATAGGCAAGAAAATCCTCTTTTAAATTTGAAAAGATGTGGTTTTTCCACCTAGATTTTTTAAACCTTTTGTATCAATGCTGTTTTTCTTCTCCTTTTGTAGAGGGGTCTAATATGTTTCAATTTTGCAAGAAGATGGACCATGTCAAGAAAAAAGTGAAGCATTGGAACATACATGTCTTTAATAATGTATTCCACTAAAAAGAAAGTTTTCTAGTAGCTAGAAGAAGTAAATGAGCATATTATTAAACATGGACTTGATCCTCAAACTTTTGATCTATAGTGTGCACTTCAAATAGAATGGGTAGAATTAATTGCAATCGAGGAATATTGGAGGCATAAATCTCAAGAATTATGGTTAAGGGATGGAGATCGAAATAGAAAAAAAATTAATATGTCTGCTCAAATGAAAAAGGCCACGAACTCCATCTTTTCAATTCAAGATAGTATCACAGGGGACGTCCTTTCAAAGGAAATTGATATTCAGAAGGAAGGAGTGAACGTTTTTTCAAATTTTCTTTTAGATTCTTCCATTCAAGATCATTTAGTAGATTCCCAATGTTAACAGCTTCTATCTTCAATGCCAAGTCTGATTACTGATAATGATAATGATACATGATTTTAAAGAATTTTACACTTTCAAAACTCTAACAGGTGGTTTTTCCTTATCTCCTAACAAGGCTCCAAGGCTAGATGGTTTTAAAAATTTCTTCTTTTAGAAGTGTTGGAAATTTATTGGTGTAGATTTACTAATGGGAATTGAAGAGTCAAGAAAAACTCGATCTATACTTAAGTAGTCCAATACAACAAACATTGATGTTATTCCAAAATTCAAAGATCCAAAAATAATTGCAGACTTTAGGCCAATTTCATTGTGTAACTCAGTGTATAATATTATTACAAAAGCTATTTATCTTCATCTTCAACCCCTTATTTCAAGTATAATCTCCCCTGAAAAGGTGGTTTTGTTCTAGAGAGAGAGATGGTTGAGGGTGCTATCATTATGCATAAGGTATTGCATTCTATTAAAGAGAATAATAGAACATCCTTTATTGTTAAGCTCAATATGATGAAAGCTTATGATAAAGTGAACTATAATTTTTTCATGCAAGTTTTGCAAAAGTTTGGTTTCAGTCACAAGTGATGCAAATGGATTTACTCATGTATTTCAACTACAAAGGTTTTTTTATTATTAATGGGGCATTAGTGGGTTTCTTCAGCTCAACCCAATGAGTAAGACAAGGAGATTCTTTGTCTCCTTCCCTCTTTATCATAATAGTTGAAGCATTGAGTAGATTGATTAAGAAAGTGCACTCCCAAGGCTTATGGTAGTGTATATTAATTCCCCAAAAAAATATTATAGCTACTCATAATTTGTTTGCAGATGATACTTCTTTATTTGAGAAATCTTTAGTTCAAGAGGCAACTCAGATGAAGTGTATCCTAGATAAATATAATTGTGTTTTTGGTCAAAAGATAAATGCAGCTAAATCAAAAATATATATTTTCAACACTAGTGCTCCCCTTAGAAGAGGGATTGTGAATATTTTGGGATTTCAAGTGGCCAAAATTCCATGTACATACTTAGGTATTCCTCTCTACATTAGTTCAAAGAAACCTGCATATTGGGGCAAGATCATTGAAATAATAAAGGCTAGGATAATTTCATGGAAAGCAAGATGGCTCCCACTGTTAGTCATAATTTTGATAATAAAATTATTCCTTTCATCCATTCCAAATTATTATCTTGCTATTTTAAAAGCACCCAAACTAATTGTTGCTTGAATTCAAAAGTTGATTAGAGGTTTCTTATGACGAGTGATAGCAAAAAAATTCCTTTAATCTCTTTAGAGAAAATGTGCATAGAAAAGCTTAAAGGTGGGGCAGGTTTGCATGATCTAATGGCAAGAAACATGGCATTTGGAGCTAAGCTGATTTGGTATATGTACTCTAAGACAAATTTCAAAGTGGTGTGGTATTTTGTAATTGAAATATTTAGATAATAAATCTCCTTCCATAATATGTTCCATCACAAATCCTCTTAATGGCTCAGCTATTTGGAACTTCATGTTAGCCTATAGACATATTATTATCTCATACATTTCATAGGAGGTGCACAATGCAGAGAATGTTCACTTTTTGAAAGATTCATGGAATGGTCAACTTCCATTGAATTCCTACCAAGAGGGTAGCTGTAAAAGGTTATCTCTTACTAAATTGGGGTATTAAATTGATTGACTATGTTAACTCTATGAATGGTTTTTCTAGTGTTGTGACATGGAAATATTTGTTAGGTTTACCCATTCCACCTAAAGAGATTAATATTTTGCAAAATATCTTAAAAAATATTGTTGTTCTTATTTCAAATAAGAGTGATGGGATATTTTAAGCCCCATCAAGGAATGGCCAGTATATAGTTAAGAATGGTTATGTAGCTTTAACTAGCAAGGGGCATCACTTGTACAAACAAAGAGATCACTTTTTTGGAATTCGATGGTGCTGCCAAAAGCTGGCAGCTTTGCCTGGTTGGCTTTAAGGCATAAAATTCTTAAGTTAACCAAACTGGGAATTGTGCATCCATTCCAATGTGTCCTTTGTGGTGAAGCTCATGAGACAGTTGACCATCTGTTTGTCTATTGTGCTTATGCATAGAGTTTTTGGGAGTTTATTCAGCATAAGTTGTCTTAATTTTTTGGTTTGCTAAATACACTTTGGGATTTATTCTTTACTTGGCCTATTCTTTATAAATCTGAATTGTTTGCTTGCATTTGGAGTATTATTTCACCAATGGTGATTTGGTTTATTTGGTGGGACTATAACAAGAGAATTTTTATGGATTCAAAGTAATTGATTGATCAGATTTTAATATCAATTGAAAAGGTAGTTTCAGAGGGTGTAAACTCTTATGTTCAGAATCACAAGTCATAACTGCTTCAATTTTTAGTAATTGGGATGGTCAAATTTTGTATATTTGGAAGTATATTGTGCTTCCATTTAAAGGTAATTTGTTGCAACCTATTAAGTAGGAGGTGGATAGGAAAAGTGTTAAATGACTACTCCCCAAGCCTGACATTAGTAAGCTCAATTTTGTTGGTGCTTCACAGGGTAATCTGGGTGTCTCTGGGGTAGGGATGTGTATTCGTGACTCAAATGGTTCTCTTCTAGAAAACAAATTTGTTCATTTACCTAGAGGTTCAAACAATTTGGAAGAGGCACAAGATTTATTGTAAATTTTGAATTTGACACATTCTATTGGGATTAAAAACATTCATGTTGAAGGCGACTCTCTGTTGATTATCAATGCTTGTAAGTTTCAATCTATTCCTAATTTTCAACTCAATTATATTCTTCAAAAGTGTTGGTGATTATTCTCTATCTTTGATTCAATCATCATATATCACACATATTAGGAAGGAAATCACTTGGATGATCTCCTAGAAAATCTAGGATGTGAGGGGAAAAAAATTCATATTTTTAAGGATAGCAATATTAAATATTTCCCATCTATTGAGTCTATTGCCAAGCACAAATTTTCACAATTTTCTTGTCAAGCGGATGTGGCCAACCTAGCACATAGGTGAATTCATTCATTTCTTCATTGGATAGTAGTTTCTTTTCAAATTTAAAAGCCAGTAATCTACTGTTTTATGGGGGTCAACACTTGGATTAAAAGCTAGGTATCTCAAACGCGGATGATGGAGGTTGTGTAGGATTTATTTAACCTTTGTTGGTTTTTATAATTTGCATGCAAATTATTTTCTGAGGTTTATCTGTGTCTTCTTGCCTATGAGAGAGTGAGAGCTTCCATTTACTGAAGTGAGTGATAATGTGCAGGTTGTGGAGGTTGTAAATCAAGCTTTGTAAGGGTTCGTAGCTAAGGTGGTTGAGGAATTGTCTACCAAAATTGTCAAAAGGGTTTGTGCAATTCTTCAACTCCTGTCACATGTTCTTTTGGAATCACCTCTAAGCCTTGTTGCTCATGATTTTGCAAGATCCAATTTCCTTCATCTCTTCCCAATTTTTCCAAATTTAATTGTTTCTCCTTCTATGCATTTTGTAGACAAAGTCTTGCATTATTTTCATGATAAAAATATCCTTGCAATTCAAATGGATGAGCAATATTGCTAGTAGTGTAGGTTTTCTTTCGGCTACTTCTATTGAAATTATCATAGTCTATTAATGCTCATATAGTTTGTATGTATGGGTGGGTTATTATTTTACTATGGTTGGCTTTGTGCATTCTTGCTATTTAGAGTTTTTTATCAGATTTTGTGTCAGAATTGTATGGTTAGTGTCTCATATAGCTATTTGAGAGCCATCAAAGTAGATTTTTCTATCATGCACAATGTAAATCCTTTATATATATTTATTAATATATGGGCTTTATGCTCTTTGTAAAAAAAAAAAGGGAATGCAGACTATTTTTATTTCACTACAAATGATATTTCTTCTTTTCATGAGTATGCAATGCCATTTTTTTGACAAACCATGAAAAACCATCTTAGTTTAAGTAATGTATTAAATGGATCAAAATTTCTTTGATGGCAACTACCTCAAAGTAAATGATTTGTCTTACTTCGATTAAACTTACATCTACCTATCTCCAGGTCTCCAAGGTTTTCATCTTAATACCATTCACTAGGTTAATTTTATATAGTTTTGTTCAATTTTGGGCTTCGCTATAGTTCCCATACTCTTGTAGGGAGCATATAATTTATGTTAGCTCCTAATTTTACCATCACATTTTAAAGCTTTTTATGGTTTATTCTAACAATAATCATGATGGGTTTGGTTTTATATTACTTGTTATTCTCCCCTATTTTTCTTATCTCTAGTGATTGAGATTATTGTTTATTCTAGTATTTAAAAATATCTTTAGTTTGTGTAATAGATCAAAGTGTTTCAAATTTTTTATTAGTTTTTTAATATTCCCACCTATTTCTCGAAGAAGTAGTCATTTTGCTCTACTTATTTATGTTGTTCCTTAGTAACAATTTTCTTTATTTGTTCTACTATTTGTTCATGATGGTTTTTGGTTGGGTGTAATTCTTCATTTTTTGTAGTTCTTTCTTTCTTATGGTTATGTATCTTCCATTTTTTTATATTTGTTACTTGTTTGGTAACCAATGTTTCTCTATTTTTCTTCTTGTGGCTTGATTTTGTACGAGTCTAGTTCTTCGGAGCTACTTGTCTTAGTAGTATCAAAGTCAATCCACTATACTTGTTTACAACTCCTAGTTGTTTGATCGGGCTCTTTTGGTACTCTTCTTAGAAGTCTTGCTCCTCTAGATAGATTTATTTTTTTATGTCTCATCACTTTTGGATTATAGTATCACATTATTATTATATGTTTGTCCTTTTCCACAATTGAATACATCATGCTCAATACTTCTAAAAAAATCATATTGGTTCTTCTTATCTCACCAATATTTTTTTGTGAAGAGACCCCATTTTCCACTAGTGAAGTAGGTGGCATTTGTATTACCTTCTTCATCTTTTACCTCAGCATCAATCTCCTGAGCATTTTCCTTTATCGCTATATTGTCCCTCATTTGATTAGTTTTGAAGGGTGTTTATATTTCTTACGTTTTCTCACTTTGATACTCTATATCCATGGTCTTTTAGGTAAAGTTTTCTTTCTGCCAAGCCTTTACATATTCCATTACTCTTTCCTCATTATATATTCCTACATTTGGATCCTCTCTTATTTAAAATAGTCGAGATGGAAAATATTTTATTTTATTTTCATCTTATTCACCGCAAACTTCATAATACATTAGGTTAATATTTTTAGGTAGTTCTTTCAGATCTATCCTTAATGCATTTTCCATATTTTCTCCTATTTATTTTGGGAATTTATTCCCCAAGTGACCTTCTCGAGCATAATATGTGTACCATATTTTGGGTCTTTGTGGAAGGGTATATTGTTTTACTATAATCTCTTGTTTGTGTCTCTGTTGCTCAATTTTTAGTCATAATCTTTCAATTTCTTTGTTTTATTTTTCTTTCTCATTTTTTTTAAAAGATTGGTTTTCTCTCTCGAAGGCCTAAGTTACTAATTCTTGATATGTACCGAAATTCCTTATATCTAGGGCCATTTTAAATTTTGGTGTCACTTCATATATAAACCATTTTATTTTCTATTTTTGATTAAGGGTTCTTCCAACCTTACTATTTTTTCTTTGAATCTCTTGTGAGATTTTATTTTTGTTTCATCTTTCTTTTGTGTGACTTCTCTTAGTTTTATTACCTCTTTGATGGGTGATTCAGGTGATTCAATTATTTTAGAAATTATTTTTTAGTATGTCCCATTCGTTTTCCTTTGTGGGATAAGTATTGTGCTACCATTTAAGGGAATCACTTTGTAATGTGCCAATGAAATCAAATTATTTAGTGTAATCCCTAGTTTTACTTTATCTTTTCTATATTTATTCCAAGACAAAGATATGTTTTGTGGCTTAATTATCATCTTTTCCAAAAACAAGTATCATCCTAGAGGTATTCATATCTTCTTGTTCTTCATAGTCACTATTTGTATTTTTGAAGTTGATTTTAAATTAGTGTGTCCCTAATATTACTATGTTATTTTCCTTGCCTTCTCTTTCTACCATCTCTTCATTACCTAATGTATTCTCTATTGCTTTTGAGAAATTATTCTTGACTTTAATGACATTCATGTTGACTCGTGGTCAAGGGGTTGTCTGTTCAAAATATTTTCATCCTTGGAAATGTTCTTTTGATGGTAAATAAAATTTGGTTAGTTAGTTGTGTAGCTTCATTACATGTTAAAATCAGATAATATAATTTATTTTCTACCACATTCTCTTGTATTTTAAGAAAAATTCTACTTACCAACTCATCTAAGTATTCCACATCAAATTTTATTGTTTAGAGATTTTGTATAGGAGTAACTATCGGTAACCAATCCTTATCTATTCTTAATTGATATTTTTTCCAATTCAAATAAGTATATGCTGTTTTGTTTATGGGTGGTGTCATAATTCTTGTAGCTTCTTGTTCTATTTTTTTTTTTTCTATAATCCTTGATTTCTCCTATATTTTTTAGAATTTGAATTCTCCTATCCATATGAAAACTTATGATTTGTAGTATATCCTTCCTATATATTCAACAACAACTGAAATTGTGTACTTAGGAGCACCTTCAGTGACACACTTATTCTCTTCCCTCATAGTTTTTATAGCTATATCTTTTTCGTGTTCTCTTTATTTATTTTCGGCTTCTTCCATCCTTTTATGGTACCTTTCCTATCAATCCTAGGTTTTTTTCAACCTTATTTCTTCCGCATTCATCTCCATTTCCAATTTAATCGTCTCAATAAACTTTGTTTTCCTTGTTTATCTCCTTTTTCCATGGGTCTTTTTTATTTTTCTTTCCATTAATCGTTATATATACCATGGTTACTTTAAATTTTAAACAGTTACATCTTTTTAGATATCTTTTCATATCCCTTCCCCCTTCCAATTTTTAATTCCTAATGTGCCTACCCCCCTCTTACAAGTGTTGTACCCAAGGGTTGTATTTGAAAATTAAAAAAAAATTACTTAACTGATTGTTGTTAACTATACTCTTTTTTTTGAGGTTGTTGAGACTTTAAAGTCTCTTGGTTAGTTTTGGTTGTGCTTGTTGTTGGCTTGTTGCTAGTTTTTTGCTGACTCTTGGTTGATGGCTACTGTCCTTTTTTGTTTCTTTCTTTTTTGCAGCCTTCCTTTCTTTGGGTACTCTGATGGTTTATTTTTATATGACTTGTAAACTCTATGGTTTTGGGTCCCTCTAAAACCCATTTTTCCTCTATCAAAAACTATACTCTTTTTTTCCACTACCACTTCTTTTTATACCCTGTATTTTCTTTATTGTTCTCTCTGAGTTCCCAAGAATAAAACAAATGTTGGCAAGAGGAAAATGGGAATTATAGTCTAGAGATTTGAACCCTATTATCCCTTATGTAATTTTTTTATACCCTAAATGATAAAATGAGAGAAAAGAGTAATTTTAGAAGGAGAGACTAGATCAAAATGCATTCCATATGTAACTTGAATAGGAATCACATTCATTCATAACACATATATTGATCAATCCTGATATCTCCATATATATTATCATATATCATACATATATCTTCCAGTTTGTATTTATCATTATCTTCAATTTTCTTCTATCGTTCTTACCTTATACACATTATTATACCTATTACATATATACATTTATACATTTTCTCTTAGTGAGATGTGACCCTTATAGGGAATCTCTTTCTTAGCCTCCTATATTGACCTTAGGTTCTGCAAGTTTTATGCAGTAGCTTACAGTAGGTTTTGGTGCTTCCCTATACCCTTCTAACAATAATCATCACTTGATTCACCTCTTATATGCACATTTCACACTTTCTCACACACTTATATAATGATCTCACAAGTGTTACATATTTTTAGGGGTAGTCATTCCTTTTCTACTACCTTCTCACCTCATTTACCTTGCATATATACACAAGGCTTATCATTGTATATTTATACTCTTCATTTCTATATTGATAGATATAATATTATTGTATATTCTGAGGGGTAATCAATCATTATCTTATACCTTCTAACATCACCTATCTTTCATATATAAGAAAGTCTCATCATTCTATATTTTTACTCTTCATTTTTATATTGATCTCTATGTGTTATTAATTAGCTTGGGGGTTTGTTGGTCGGTTTTTCTTTGTGGCACTTTATTTTTTCTCCCATTATCACCTGTTGTCTTATTTTCATGACGAATTTTACTCATTTGGTCCTATGAAGGATTTTCTGATAAATATGACTCTACTTTTACAGGTTCTATTATATGGTTTGAATTGTAGCATTGTTTTAACTAGTGGCTATTTATTGTTTCCTCTTTCCACTAAATCTTATATTTATAGTAATGGGAACTCCAACTTCAAATATAATAGTCATTTTAAGGGCTCTTAAACCAATTATGTTTACATTGGTTATACTTCTCCTTTGCATCATCATTCTTGCACAAAATTTGGCATTGCCCCACCTATATTAGGGAGCTCTATGTTTTTTCTTTCTCAATTCGTCAATGGAGGATTTTGGGGATGAAGTTTTAATAAATGAGTGTAATTTCTCATGGAAGGATTCGATATGCTTGATCCTTTTCTTTGTGATTTAAACAACTAGATCTATTAATAGTGGTGACCACTAATAGATGCAAAGTATGATATTTTCCCTTGCGCTTAAGGTTTCCTTGTGGTAGCATTCAATTTTATCTTTAAATGAGATGTTAATTTTGTGTCTTATTCTTAGTTCTACGATAATACACCCTCCTTCTCAAGCCATGGGTTTCCTCTTTTGACTTTCACTAAGTCCTTCAATTGGGTACTAATTTTGATTTATCTCCCTAAACTTACTCTTCATTTTTTTTGTGATTCTTGTTATATTTTTAGTTGTAAATGGCGAATCAAATCACTATTTATTCTCTCACACAACCTATGCATGTATTCTTATGGAGCTATATTTTTTATACCTTCCCTATTGGAGGTTTCTTTTTAGGATATTCATCACTCTTGGAGTTATAATTTGGATTATGAAGGCCTCCTCTTTTGTTGTAGGTAGTTCTTTGCTACAATTCATTTGGCTTTAGATATTGCATGCTCTAAGGTATCTTGTTATTCTTGCTACTGGAATAATGTGAAACATGAACACCTTACAATGGAGGTTGATGATTGTTCTAAGCTAAAATACTATTGCAATGACTCGCCTTGATCCTCATGAAAATCTTAGAGCTCATCACCAAATATTCCTCCCCCTCTTGTCTCCTCAACTACTCTTGTGGATGATATTCATGTGCCCCCTTTAGGCTATGTGCCTACCCCTCTACTATCATCTTCCCCTATTTTAAATTCCTCTTCTCATGTGTTGTTCCTGATTAGGGATTTGTAGAGAGTTTATCTTTCTCTTCCTCTCCTTTTATTGAGAATGAAAATAGTGAATTATCTTGGATTGTTGTATAAAGAAGAGAAAAAATTGTAATCTTGTATCTTTGTCAAATATGGTGGTTAAGGGTGTGTACCTTTCTTTGTCTAATTAGGAAATAACTTATTTTGATGTTGGTTAGGAGTAGCTTTGGTACAACTATGTTTAGAGTTTGATTTTGGTTTATTGATACCTTTGTAGAAGGGATTGATACCTTTCAAAAACCATTTTAATTAATCCAAAATATTTAATATTACATTTGGTTGATTAAATTATTACCAAAAATACAAATTTAGTTAAATCACCAAGTGAGCTCTATCAATCTTAAAATTTCTTATTTAATTTTATTTTTTTAATATAGTTATCCTACATTCCTCTTGTTAATCTTTAAAATCCTCTTTGATCATATTAATGAACCCTTGATGGATTGCTCTAGCATGACCTAAATAATCTATGTATATTTTTTTTGGTGTTTTATGTTCATTTTCATGCATGTAGCCTCAATCACATTCATGAAATGATTCAAGATATTATTAGATTTTTATATCAATTTATTATCATTTATTCTTGTAAAGAATATAAAATATGGGATACCTTTCCTTTAACCCAAGTTTCATATATTATTAATATTCTTGACTCTAGATATATGATAGTTAAGACCTAATACCATTGATATAAGTTAAACTATTAGTGTATTGCAAGAAACATTAAAAAAAAAAACACAACAATGATGATGACTACAAAACAATTTAAACTAAGAACTTATAAAAATACAAATAAAAAAAATGAGAAGTGTATGGATTTTGATTATCTTATATTCTCCAAATCTTCCTAATATAAATCTTTACTATATAAGAAACCATTTTTTTTCTTAAAAAATATATTAAAGTTCTTTATAAGAACAAAAGGGTTGTCACTCTTAATTTTTAATGATCCATTAAATCCTTGAAGGTAGAAATGGGTAGTTAGATACATAAAACCTTATCAATTTTTTTTTTGGTTGAAGTTATAGAATTTTAAAATCACTACTTCTCATGGTCATAACTACTAATGGTTTGCTAAAAAATCAATGCTTATATATTCATTAGAAATATTAAGTCATTAAGTAATCAATTTATATTAAATTATATATTGGGAAAGACCATTGTTAAAGTGTTAAATTTAGCTACCATACCTTCAAAGTAAAAAGTACATTTAAAAAAATAAAAAATCAAATTCTTGAAAAATATATTGAAAATTTATAAATAAATAAAAATTAGACATTTTCTACATAAAATCATCTATAAATATTTAATGTATAATTTTTGTAAGATATAACATGTTTTAAATCCAAAAATATAAAATATTTAATATGTACTAGAAAATTAGATTTAGAAGATAATCTATATTTAACTATATAATAAATATATTCTATTTTATTATTTATAAATTAAGATTAAAAACAAATACCATTTTATAATTTGAAAATCCTTTTTATATTTGAAATATTCTCTGTCTTTTTATTATCTTTAAACTTTTACACTAACATTTATTTTAGTGAAGACTCTTTTATTTAGCACAACTAATGATATAAATCTTATGTAAGTTGAAGTTAAAGAGAAGAGTATATGTAAGGTTCCATTGGTTGTTAAAATAGGTTTCATAATGTTTGACATATATGAATATGTCCCTCAATAGCCATTAAACTAGTACTAGATATAACTATTAAATGTGAGGCTATACCAATTTTGAAAGAATCTTTATTTGACACTCAAATATTTATTATGCTTTAAATTATATATTAATTGACTAATTAAGTAGATAGTTACATGTAAATTATATATTAATTGGCTAATATATGTGTTCTTATCAACCAATAGTTTTGTTATGGTCAATGTATTCAATGTCCATTTGGCAATCAAACACTCACATAAACAATAGGTGCTTGACCTTAATGTGACAGTTGTATAAAATCTTTCCACATCCTTTATCCACCGTAATGATTTACATTCATGTTTACGCGTTTCTTTGCAATGAATGTATAATCGTTTTGGGGAATATTTGTGAACATCCTGTTGATAAGACCGTTCTTTTCCGGGCAGCTACGTGTCTTCCCCTTCCCTGCTTCTTCGTAATAAAGAAAAGTTATGTAACAAATAAAATTTTCTCCCATCCTCGTAATTCTTCAAACCTGGAAACCTCATCTTCAAAGCGTGTTTTTTTTCTGTAGAGAATTCCTTAAAAGTCACCTCGATTATCAATATAAATATGCATTCAACTCCATCAGTATGTAGAACGCTTGTCATTGGTGAAGGCGAGGTGTAGTGCATTGTGAAATAGAGAAGTTTCTTCTTATCATTTTTAGGATGGAAAGCTATGAAAGAGGGAGTAAGAGCTCAATGACCAACATCACGGAGAATGAAGCAGGGAGTAAGAGTTGTTTGGCCAACATCATTGCGAATGGAGCAGGGAGTAAGAGTTCTATGGTGGATGGAGGAGGGATTATGAATTCCATGGCTGACAGTCTTGGAAATGAAGAAGGGAGCAAGAGTTTCATGGCGTACAGTATTGAGAATGAAGAAGTGAGCAAGAGTTTCATGTTTGACAGTAATGGAGGGAGTGAGAGTTCGATGGTGGATAGCCCTGAGAACACTTGCACCATTTGTCTCAGCTGGGGAATTTGTAGATATCATTTCCCTGAATCCAACAAACAAGTAAATTTTTTTTCCTTTTCTTAATGTGTCTGTTGTTCTAGATTTTAAATCAGCATTTGCGGATTGTGATCTATTCAAAAATAATAGTTATGATCTTTGTTCTGTTTTTTTTCAACAAAATTTGATTTGTTTAGACGATTCATTTGAAATCACACTAATAAATAAGTACTATTGAAACAATAAATGTAATTTCAGATGAACTATTTATACAAGTAAAACTCAGAATGCATTGTTTAAACCTAAAGACAGTAATCTACGTTGTAATAATGGCTTAGCTGTCCAATCCAAATAGCCACGCAGGCATAGTTTTCTATATGGAAGAGGTTAACCATCCAGTTGTAGATGCAACTTCGATCGAAATAAGATTGAGAAAAGTTCGAGTACATTTTTAATGTGCAGGTGTAAAGGCGTCTGTATGATACTCTGGTTGTCCAAAAGAAGGTCACGGGTTCAAATCGTGTAAATCATTTATTTTATAGCAAGCATTGATTATCTATATGAGATTAGAGGTTTTGAAAATTATAACCTTTTTGCACCGGTTATGTCCTAGTAAGTAAATATCTGTGTTCTGGTTGATTCAGTTATCAGTCTATTCAAGCGTGTGTGAAGATGTGGGAAAGCAAAAGCAGGAGCTGTATTCTGAAGGGCATCAAATGGGAACTACTACTAAGCGCGTTGATGGTATTATTCACTGTCATATATGTTTCCACGTTTAGAAGTCATCGTTCAATATCATTTGTTCTTGTTATTTAGGAGACTTATCCACTGCCCTGCAAGAGGACAAGACTCTTGTGTGAGAAATCATTTTGTTCTCTGCGGACTGGGCAAAATATCTATAGCAGGAATTTTCAAAATATCTGATGTAAATTTGGTTTGTTATTGACTTTACAAATAAATTTGATTCCATATTCACACATTAAACAACTTTTTAAACGTAGTCTTTTTTTTCCAGTAGCTAAGATCCGGTGAGTACCATATTCATAAAGGCATCTTTAAAAGGGTTTGGACTTATTCGGATTCAGGCTGCTTTTGGGAAAAAATATCTTAGATATTTACCCCACACGGACAATACTTGTACAGTACTAAAGTGTATTCAGCTTCGTCTTAACAGCTGTCAACATTTCTTGGTTTCAAACAGCTGTTAAACAGGACTGATCATACTACCTCTGGTTAAAAGGTTTATTCCTCGTTTCTTTTTTCTCTGTGTTTCTGATGCATCTAACATTAAACTGCAATTGACCCAGAGAAGCAGGAACTTCAAATACTAAAGCAGGACAGTACTTCAGAGCAATCCATTCTTGGCTCTTCTGTATGGTATGGAGGACCTGAAGAGTATTATGATAGTCTCAATAGAAGAAAGAAAGAGACAGATAAGGTAAGATCTCAGCTTTTTCATTGGGAGAACATATGCATGCAAAGAGCTTCATTTATTGACCTAATATTGTTCCTCACAGATTAAAACGGAAGTAAGGAAACTGGAAGAGGCAGCTGACCCATTTAACCTTGAATATACAATAAGGGGGAATTGGTGGAAAGGTAAGGAAAACTAGGTCGTAGAATAATATAAATGTCCACAAAAATGTCAAGATGTTATTGATTATTGTTTTAGGAAAATTCATCGCAAGCAATTCACCGAAGGAAAATTCACCATCAGCAATTCATCGTCATGAAAAATTCACCCCGAAAATTCATGACGATGAATTTGCATGATGCCATTGATTATATATAACTATGCTTAATGATCTTTTTACAGCAATTGATGTTTTAAAAGAAAAGTTGCTCTATGTTTGTTATAGGTTCTCTGGATTACTAAATTTATGGAAGGCTTTAGATCATTTTTTTTCAATACATTTCAGGTATTTTGATTATACATTTTAGAATTCTGACTTAAATATTATATTTTAAGTTTTCATTTGTTAAATTTTTTCATTTGAAATTACACTAATAGATATATGGATTCTATTGAAAAAGTTAATATGATTTAAGATGAGCTACCTAAACAAATCAAAGCCATCTCAACTGAATGCATATTATATTGACAATAAAATGTTCTTCAATTTAACTGAATGAAAGTCCTTGCTGTGTTTCTCAGGCAATGCTGGAATCTGTTATGGGATGGATTTAACGTGGAATATGATATGTCTGGAGGGAAACTTTATACTTCTAAAAGTTTCTCTACATAAATAAATTTGTGTCAGTTTCATTTTCTTGTGTTAATTTTCTCTGAGATTATTTGATGCATTACCAATCCTTTTCACTTAATCTACAATCTATTCCTTTTTAAGTGAGCTCCTTTTTGAGGTGTAGGGTTTACAGGGTAGGTTATCTGCAACCCGGAGCGTTTGATGTGTGAACAAATGTGGCATTTATTAATATTAAGGTGGAATATGTTTGGGTTTGAGGGCATAAACCAAATACAGCAGAGATTATAAAGCTGTTAAGTCCTGATGTGATGTACTGGTGGAGGAAAGTGGATTGTAAAGAGAAGTGGGAAATACTTCTAATTAAGGTAATAATTTAATAGTTTTGTTAAGTAACGTTTAATACTGTCGCTTTCATATATATGGGAAAGAAGAGTCTATGGGAAAAAGAGATAAAAATATATATAGATAGATTTTATTAAAAATGTAAAGTTATACAATTAAATTTGTTACTGTTAGAAGAAGCATATGATAAATTTAAATATCATATTATTTAGCAGTCATGTATAGGCATGCAATGACGAGTCGATAAGCTGTACGCAAATGGCTATTAAATGGGCAGTGTGCAACAGATTTTTCTTTTCACGAGCAGGAAATAAAAATAATATGTAATATTTGTAATGGTATGATTGATGCAAGGAAAGGACAAAGTGTCAATAAGGTAAATATGAAATAATGTGACATTAGTGTATAGTATGAGGCATATCTTATAAATTTGGACTTTATGTAGAATTCAAAGTTAAATTTGAATAGCCTAACCTAAACATATTATAAATCAGATATTTTTGACACATAGATTATTTTATATATATTCATTTAATATGAACATTGTAAGGCATTAAAAACTTGATGTTATAGTCCACTTGTTCGTTCTTATAATGTCATTAAGAACGATTTGCAGAAAAATGAGAAAATAGTCTTTGTGTTTTGTAATGGAAATATATCTGCTGAAAAATGTTATTATTTGCAATCTATTCATTAATTTTAATTTGAGGTAATTAATCATCAATAACTTTTGTTTTATTAATATGTAATATTTAATAAGTTTAGGTAGAATAGTTGTTTAAAATTCACTTTAATGACTAATTTTAGGTATGAAAAACAAAAAAAAATCCTTATAAAAAGAGAATTGAAAAATTAAATAAAATATAAATTTTCAATAATTAATTTGTTAAATAATAATAATTTGTTCAACATTTCAGATACAATATAATTTTAGCTCTTTCATAGTTATGAAATTCTAGAATAAATCTATATGTCATGTTGAACGAATGTTATTATTTTCAATCTATCTATTAATTTTAATTTGAGGTAATTAATCATCAATAACTTTTTTTATTAATATGTAATATTTAATAATTTTAGGTAGAGATTTTTTTAAAATTCACTTTAATGAATAATTTTGGGCATAAAAAAAAAATTCCTTATAAAAAGAGAATTGAAAAATTAGGTTAAATTTAAATTTTTAATAATTAATTTGTTAAATAATAATAATTTGTTCAAAATTTGAGACATAATATAATTTTAGTTTTGTCTTAGTTTTACATTTACTAGATGATATATATTTGAATAGATATATATTTACACACACATATATATACATACATATATATATATATATACATGCATATATATACATATATATACACATATACACATATATATACATATATTATAAATTTGAGCTCCATTATTTGACACTAAATATTATAGAGAAATAGGTAGATTGTAAAAGAACTATTCTCAAAAAAATGAAGAACCACATACGCCTAATTCTTAAGTACTATCCTAATACCTCTTACAGCTATTACATAGCCTACTTGTCTTGTACCAATATGTTGCATGATACTCTTTTTACCTCATCTATTTGAAGTTGCTTATAACAAACTCTTAATTGATGTTATTTTTTGTTTGTATGGCAATAAAATATATTGATTAAGATGCATTGCCAAAAGAGCCATTGCGGTGTTGGTTTGGTATTAGACTATTGTAAGAATCATCGCCCTTGAGTCTATTCTATAACATTTTTGAGGGTTTTTAAATTTGTTGTGCTTTGAAATTTGTAAGTTGTTTTACATGGGTATTTTGCATAAATGATTTGTCCATATTATTGAACATCAAGCAATGTAGCTCAAATTTCCAATTAAGTCTTTAGTGTTATACATATTTTGGATAGGTATTGAATCATAGAATTGTTGCCATAACATAGAGAAAATAGGTATTGTCATAAAGAATTGGTTTTAAATAATTGATTTGGCAAGTTGAAAGGATAGTTGTATAAGCGTGGACAAATGTAGCCGACAAAATAAAGTGTGTTTTTTATTTGTAGTAGTCAATATATGATGATGCAAGGTAAAAGCATAAAACCCATGCTTGTTCTCCTCCCTACCATATTCACATGATAAAGCCACATGGGTGCTAGCCAAACCCTTGAGCAAGAGAAATTATGAAAGATCCATAACAAATTTAATGGAGTGATATCATATATAACGCAATGCAAAACTGAGGGAGATTTTGGTGTTTTCATATATGATTTCTTCTATTGTTGGTTTTTTTATTGGTGCAACAACTTTACGAAGGTGGGATGGTGATAAAAAGTTGCCTAGAAATATTTTTTAATTATGTGGATTGGTGGTGGTCGAGTTGGTGTCCTTGATACACAGAATCTGAATGGTAAGTGTTTTCTCATGAGAGTGTTGGTGCATTTTGTCATTTTTGTACGATGCGGGCAAGTGAAGTAAATGTAGGCAGACGAAGTAAATACAATCTTGAGTGTTGTAGTGTGGGAAGTATACTTTCATTAAATTGTATTGTCAGAATATCTATTTTCTAACAATTTTCCTAAAGTTTCCACCAAGTTTTTTTCACCCTAGTTGAATTTGTATTTGTTGGTGCCAGAGGTGCCTCGATATGTTGAAGCTAAATGGCAAGTGTTTGTTCGTGGGAGTGTTAATGCATTTTTTCATTGTTATATGATGGGGGCACATAAAGTAAATGCAATTTTGAGTGTTGTAGTGTGGGAAAGTATACTTTGATTAAGTTGTATTGTCGAAATAACCATTGCCTAATAATTTTCTTGAAGTTTCCACCAAATTTTTTGTTAGCCTAGTTGTGAATTGGATTTTTCGACATTGTAGATGTCCCAAATGGTGGGGACTTGACCAAGAATTTTTATGGTGGCATGGAGCTTGGTAACTACATGGGTTGGCGATGGTGGAGTTGGTTTCCTTGACACATGTAAGCTAAATCATTGTGTATATAGTATTTAGTAACAAATAAGTGTTATTCTAAAACCTCTCACACAAATAATCTATGGTAATTACATGGTTTGGTGATGGTGGAGTTGGTGTCCTTGAAACATGTAAGATAAATCATTGTGTATAGTATTTAGTAACAAATAAGTGTTATTCTAAAACCTCTCACACAAATAATCTATGTGTCTTCATTATATATATGCACATATGTATCTTTCTATATCTCAAAGGATTGATTTTCGCATATAGTTCATATTGTATGTAAATATATATACATATATATATATATATATATATAATATGATAGTGAAAGGAAAAAGTGCAAATCACACAGTTTTTGTCCTCCCCACCGCATCGACATCATGAAGCCTTATGGGATCATGGAAAACTTTCAACCAGGAAAAGCATGAAACACAGATCACAAATTTGATGCAGTTCCATCCTATATCACACAATGAAAAAGTTGCTAAAAAAATTATGTGTTCCAATATATGGATTGCTTTTCCTACTATTTTTTTTTGCTGCAATAACTTTTTTTTAAAAGACAATGCTAATAAAGAACCGCAAAAGATGGAATTTGTCTGTAATGTTGATAAATATAGGAAAAGGAGAATATATAGGAGGTCTTGTTTCAAAGTAGAATGAATTCCCTAGATAAAATAAATAGATATCATTAGAAGGAAGACATCAAAGAAATAGAAAAGGTTTTGCTTCAAAGCATACAATGTATACAAGTAACTTTATAAATATACCTGATGTTGGTATGTATTTGAATGTAACCAACCTTATAGAAACAAAAGGGGTGAATGTATAACTTTGGTATGTATTCGAGCATATCTAGCCTTCCAGAAGGAAAATTGGTGAATGTATAAGTTAGCAAAACATAAATTTATAAAACAAACCTTGATTATGGTTACAACTATGGGCATCTTTTAGGCACTGATTTTTCCATAGATGGGCTTCATATCTCCTTATCCTTCTATTCTTGCATCGAGGCCGACATCTTATTACTGTAAAGCGACATTTTATTTCAATCTATCAAAATATATATCAGTGGTTAGATGTCTATGGAATGGTTAGAAAGGCAGTGGGAAAACAACTTACAACAACAATAGGGGGAAGAGATAGTGAAGATTGTAGAACATAACACTTGTTAAACCATCCAATTTGTGAGCCAGTGGAGGTGCATGACAGATTTTTACCATTTTGTACCTGTTGAGCGAGGAAACCAACTCCACTACCACTAACCCATGTGGGAAAAAAACTCCACCATTTTTGTGAACAAGCCCAAGCAAGGCCTCAAAAACTGCATGGAGTCTTACAATACATTAAGCAAAAAATGTAATGTACAAAATACTATATATTTCTAAAAGAAATATAGAGGAAGAGAGAAATCATAAAATACTCAAAAGACAATTCTATAGATCAAGATTATACATATACATATATACATATATACATATACATACACATACACATACATATACATATACATATACATACACATACCCATACACATACACATACACATACACATACACATACATATACATATACATACCCATATAATTTTCACCCTTTTTTTATTGTTTGTCGTTATCTTTGTGCATCGTTGGAATTATACTCATTACCATATGAGAAATTGCATTTAAATATTCTTTCTTTCATCAAAAAAATATGGTTAGGGTTAGTAATGTTTTCACCTTTTCTATTCTCCATGTAGTTGGCACTAAATATTATTGAGAAATAGAGAAGATTCGTCGAGGCTTTTTAATGATGACCTAGAGATTACCTCTTCAAAAAAGGATGTTCCTAAATGTTTCTCATTGGTGAATAAGGATTGCAAAACAATTATCAAATTAGAATTGACAAGGAAACTGTTACATATTAAATGTCTTTTTAATAGCTCTTTTACATTTTCCTTATTTGTGTATAATATGTAGTTCCAAATAATGTAGGTTGAATTTTTAATTGACAAATGAACTGTTATATAGATTGCTTTAGTTATGATATAATTTCACCTCTGTCTTAATTTTATATTTATTTGACCTTTCTCTCTAGGCTAATCAATGAATTGGTAGATTACTATTTAATTATTTTAAGACACACATGCATAGAAATACATTGCAAACTTGAAGTTATGGATTAAATAATATTTATGAAAAATATGGAAGATTAAAGGATTATCCTCTCTTAAAGAGATATTATTCATATCTTTAATTACTAATATTCAATAAAAAAATAATTTTTTAAAAAATCACCAGTCCTTAATTTTAGGTATGGCATATTTTTCCCAATGCTTATGGGGCAGCAGATAATTTATTACTTTGATGTTATTTATTTTAATTTATTTTAATTTCAATATTACTTATGATGTTCAAATTAATTACACACAAACATATAACAAAATATATATGTATCCTTGTGTATATAAATGTATATCTATGGATGATCACAAGAGGAATAACATGGCTTCAACATTGTAATATATAAAAATATATATACAAGTATTGTACAAATTTCTTCGTTAACCATTTTCAATATTTGACTATTGTTATACATTTTTCATTGAATATAATACTATTATTCAATGATTATAAATGTAAGAAAGAAATTTAGTGTATGCATAGAAGGACTAAAAAATCCACCATATAACAAGAATCAAGAATCATAGTCACAATGCAAAGTAAACACAATCTAGGCACCACATTAAAATCAAAAGGATGGTAGGTCAATGAATGTGCAAATATATATATGCAAATGTAGGAATAAATTATATTCATATTTGTAAAACATAAGTCTTAGCATCCCATAGTGAGCATTAAAAAGACAAAAGTATGAGAAATTTTGGAAAGTGAAAAAGAGCAGTCAGAGTGTAGGCTCGATAGTGGAGCCTTTTCTAGAGTAGGGCTAGATATCTTTACTATGTTTGAAAGAAATAGTTTACAATTTTCTTCAAAATCAACTCTTTTTTCTTTCACAATTGTTGTTTTAAGCCGGTCCTCAGAATTATAAGTATTTGTTCTGATGAAAACAATAAGGATATATGGTTTAAAAAAAAGGCCTTTAATAACAACAACAACAAGATATGTTGTAGACTTAGAGCTTTTTTGCAACATGTAGAAGTATTTTGCTGGAATTTGTAGTAAACTAGTGGCAACTTCATCAAAATTAATACACCAAAGACTAGCTAAATTGTCTTGCAGCCTTAACTGCAAAAGATAGAAATATTTTCATTCCTTGATTTCCATCTGGCAACGATCAAGAAATCAAACATCAACATGGGGGTGTGTTCATTTTCTTTTCCATTCTTTCTCATTAACCAACAAAGGGAAAGCGAGATAACACAAAGACTTTGTTTTTGCAATTTGAATGGTTTCTTTAAAAATGGCTTCAATAGTTAATGGCAAACCAAGGTAGTTGTTCAAGATAAATGCAATAGTAACTCTATCATTTGAAGTATACAACCCATGAGCTGAAAAAGAAGATGAAACCATTTGTTCTACTTTGATTGGGCCCTTGGATCTAAGAGTGTTTGCCTCAGGAATAGAAGGGTTAATATCAAGGATTGTTGTTGATGATGTGTTGATAAGTTTAGCATTAAAGTAGCCTACATAGCCATCCCGCACAACACTTATAACTATATCACCAGAAATGTACATCTATTCTAAGGAATCACCTTTTCCTTGCCAACTTGGGCCCCACAAATTAACATCAATGAAAGAAGAAAAGATATCATATAGTTTAATAAGTCACATAATTGTTTCCTATCCATTTTCCTATGAGCAGTTGATATGTACCCAACACGTACTACAATTCCAATAATATCAACCAATCTATTATCACTATAATTTCTTATGTCACTAACTTACACAAATGCAGAGGTTTTTTTTGGCATGGAAATATCATCTCACACCATTTTATTGTTGATTTTTCATCCAAAACAATTTCGAGGTTACTATTTAATTTATTATATTTTCTATTTGCTTCCTTCACCAATCCTCTTGATATTAAATAAGTTACACCCACCTCAACTTGACCATAATGTAGTTCAGCAATATCATCAAAACAAGTAACACGTATTTATGTCCCCTCCATATCTATAATGTCAAACCTAACAAGTTGGCCTTCACCTATTTGTTTGTGGAATGGTACATCTCTCTAATATGTTTTACACATCCTTTCACTATCCAAAAATTTTGATAAATTTTCAAAGCTTTAGCAGGGATGACATTTGGAGGGTTGCTTTATTTTTAGGGGACAACTGCAAACCAAATTTAGGGATTTGTTTAGAAGGAGAATGCGAGCTTGGCCCAAATATTTTCTCTTCTTGCTGCTTGAATAGATACCTAAGGCTCCCAATGACTTTACAATCAAATTTAATCACAACTAAGATGAACATGATTAAGGCCCTAAAGAAGAAGCAAAACAATATATTGGACACATTATATTAGGCACATATGAAGGGGAAAGCGAATTTGTAAAAATAGACAACAAACAATGCAACCCACCATGAATCTTTGACATTCCTATAGGTGCAGTATTTTAAACATGTACAAGGGACCCTATTTTCAAGGCACCTGAAAAAAAAAATCATTGCATTTGGAAGGTATGTTCCTATTTTCATATGGTGTCCATCAGAAAAAACTATCTTGTATCGCTCAACCTACCCTTCATCACCGACATGTTTTTTGAAGGACAGAAGATGAAGGACTGGAGAGATAATGACATCTCTATCATTGATAGAATGAATTGCAAATGAAGTCAAAGTTGGTTGTTTCTTTGTAGCTTACAAATATAAGTTCAATCAATGAAAATTCACATCACATGAAATGGATAAAATGAGTAAGGAAAACAAAGGATGGAAAGAGATATTTTTATCTGTTCTAAAAGATCAATGCATATGTACTTCCACATCTATATTCTTTACTAGGTCCAACCATCTATGTATACACCTAAAGGCCAATAAAATTGGAAACATAAATAGTAAAGCGTATGCACTATATCTTTTTGTATTTGAGAATCCTAAAAGTAAAGAAATTGAAAGGAAATGTTCAAGCTTATTACAAGGGAGAAAATAAACAATAAAAAAAAAAATTGTAGAAGGTACAAGGAAAAGGAAACACAAACTTATGAAATTAGGATCTGGAGCTGGTGGATTTCACCCTCAGAGTTGTACTTTGTAGAGAAAACTTTGGGATGTGTCACCAATTCAATTTTGGGGGGCTCTGGAGACCCATCCAGAAAGCTTGATCGGGCAAACATAGTTTTGGAACCTTTTAGAGGGAGGAAATGTTTCAACTATAGTTGACGTCAATTGGCACCTCTATTTCATAACTAAAATAAAAAATTAATGTATTCCAAGATACTATGCCAACTAGTAGACAACTTAGAAATATTGATAATCTACCAAGCATTTTACTACTTTCCACTACAACACCCATGTAAAATGACTTACAGATTTCACATAACAATAGTTTTAACATAAATAATAAATAAATCATTTATGCAAAACACCCATGTAAAATGACATACAGATTGCAAAGAACAATAGTTTTAAAACCCCCCAATCTGCTATAAGACCAACCATGGAGTGAAGTATAGGTTACTACTACTCATTGGCTTTACAAGCACTATTTAATATGGGTTTGGTGGAAAAGAATCTAGCTCAAATTTGGATCTGACAATCCAACTCTTACATATATTGCTTGTCTTTTATGAATATGTTTACTATGGGTTTTCGATCATCTATGATCTACGTAGATTATCATTCTTAAGTGTTTTTGTAATAGCTATTTTTGTTGTCTTCATCTTTTTAATGCAAACAATAGAATATACAATAGAAAGAATGAAAATGATTAAGTACATATATGAATGTAATTTTCCCTTTGTCTACACATTTAAAAAAACACATATAACAAGATATATATATTCATATGTACTTCTAGTGGGGGGTTTCTAGGGGTTGTTTATAATAGCATGGAGTTTGCTAATTATGTGGTTTGGCAATGGGGGAGTTGGTTGCCTCAATACATGGAAGCAGAATGGTAAGTGTTTGTTCATAAGAGGTTTAATGCATCCTAGTGCTGATGTACCATGGCACTATAGGAAGTAAATACAATATTCAATGTTGTAGTATGGGAAAGTATACTCCAAAATTTATGAGAAAATATAGCAACTAAGTTGCATTGTCAAAAGAGGCATGTGGTCCTTTGGTATTTTCTACTCTTTCTAAATCAAAGTCTAGATAAATACGAATAAAGATACCATACACATATGTTTCAATATACATGTGAATATATAAATTACTATTGGATTGTCAAACAAGCCACACTTATCCTGGTCTGTATACATGGATATATATATCTACCTATATGTATATTTTTAAATATAAAATTAGGAATTCAATACATATATATATATATGCATATATGTATTTTTCTATGTACAAGATGCAAGCATACCAAAGGTACAGATCAATGCCATGGTTGCAGTTTCTAGCAGTCTACAAATTTTCAGAATTTACAAGAGCTGAACCACAATAATGAACACTTTATTTTGAAGAACATTTTGTTATCACAAACTTCAAATAGTTTCAGTAAAAAATAACATCATGAAACATATTGATACAAGACATATAACATGTTCCATCCAAACAAAATAACTACAACAAATGTTCTAGAATTTAAAAATTGAAAACAATCCTTGTTACAAGAACAATAGAATAATTTGTTAGAAATGAGGGAAAACGAATATAATGAAACACATTGATACAAGAAAACCAATCTATGTAACAGTTGTCTTGTCAATTGTAAATTCATATTTCTTTTGCAATCCTTATTGACCAATGAGCAAAATTTAGGAACATCCTTTGATGAAGAGGTAAGCTCCATATCATCATTAAAAACCTCGAGCAAGTCTTCTCTATTTCTGTATAATATTTAGTGCCAAGAAATGTAGCTCGAATTTCCAATTAATGTTGTGTCCTTACAACCATTTTGCACAAATTATTGGTACCCATTGTGTTTATAAGTTTTATTTAATGTGGGTTAACTACCAAAGAATGTAGCTCAAATTTTTAATTGACAAGCCAACTCTTACATACACTTATTTACTTGTATGAACAAGAAAATAACAAATGATGAAAAACTCAACCTTAAAATATGGAGTATAGAAAAAAGGAAAACCACGATAATGATCAAATTGCTATGGGAAACTAAGAAAAACAATATCATGAAGATAATTTTTTTATCATGAACTTCAAACAGTTGAGTAAAAAAGAACATCATGAAACATATTGATACAAGACATATAAAATGTTCCATCCAAACAAAATGACCACAAAAAAATATATAGAATTTTAAAAATTGAAAGCAATCCTTGTTTCAAGAAGAATAGAATAAATTTTCATAGAAGCTTCAAACTCATGACTGGAAAATAATATCATGAAAAATATTGATACTCAAAAAGATGAGGGAAAAACAATATCATAAAACATATTGATAAAAGACAACCAATCTATGTAACAGTTGCTTGGTAAATTCTAAATTCATAATTTTTTTACAATCCTTATTGACCAATGAGTAACATTTAGGAAAATCCTTTTTTGAAGAGGCAAGGTCAATGTCATTATTAAAAACCTCAGGAAAGTCTCATCTATTTCTCTATAATATTTAGTGCCAAGTAGTGTAGCTCAAATTCCCAATTAACTTTGTGGCCTTATAGCCATTTTGTACAGATTATTGCTACCCATTGAATTTAGAAGATCTATTTAATGTGGGCTTACTACCAAAGAATGTAGCTCAAATTTTCAATTCACAAGCCAACTCTCACATACATTGCTTGACTTGTATGAATATGTTTAATGTGGATTCTCGATTATCTATCATTAACCTCTCATTTTTATGCAAAATACGATAATGGATAGTTCATCGTGGGCAACTAGGAAAAGCATATCATGAAGGATAGTTTTTTATGAGTTACTTGAAAGAGAGGCAGAGGCAACAATTTTTATAATACTCTGCTATCAATCCAAGATGACAATGGCCCTTTCAAAAATGAAACCTAATCAATATATTTTCTCACACATTTCATAGTATACTTTGCTATAAATATATATATATACATACACATATATGTATAAATATGTATACATATCTATATTATATACATATATATACATATACATATACATATACATATACATATACATATACATATATACATATACATATGCATACATATATACATATACATATATAATATATATATACATACATATATACACAAATATATACATATATACATACATATATGTACATACATATACTATAAATTTGAGGTCCATTATTTGGTGCTAAATATTATAGATAAATAGGTAAATTCTAAAAGAGCTATTAAAAAAATACTCAAGAACCACAAGAAAATGAGAGATGATTGAAACCCAACATTAAATAGAACTTTTAAATAGGAAGAAAGAATATCATAAAACATATATATACAACACAAAAAATCTATGTAATAGCCATTTTATCAATTCTAAATTGGAGCCTCATTATCTGGCACTAAATATTATAGTTAAATAGAGAAACTATAAAAAAACTATTACAAAAAAATACATACATACATGAATATATACATATATACATAAACATATTAGTATATACATATAGACACACATATATATAGATATATATATTTATATATGCATACATATATATATGTATACATGTATACATATGTATATATCTATACAACCCATAGATTCTAAAGCACAACAACTTTTAAACCCTACAATCTGCTATAAAATAGACATGCAACAAGCAATTAGTATAATAATCTACTATCAAACCAACACAACAGTGCCTCTTTCAACATTACAACTTAATTAATATATTTTCTTGCACATTTCAGAGTATGTTTTCCAATACATACATATATATATACATATATAGACACATATATAAAAAATGCATCTATGGTGTTATACAAATTATGTACAACTAGTTCCTTGTTATATTTCTAATTTATTTAACTTTAAATCTTTATAAAGAGAATGGTGTAGATTGTGAACGATATGTGGAAATCAATGCTTTAAAACATACACAGATTCATATATGCATATATATTGAAGACAAATAGAACAATTGTATAAAACCGATGACAATAAGACTTAAAAACCACTAAAGTAATAAAGACAATTTAATTTACAAAAAAAAAGAAGCATACATCTAGGCTATGTGTAGGATCATCATAGAAAAAACATGCCCTTAAGTGCCAATAAAAATTCAGAAAATCAGAGTTAGACAACTTGACATAAAAATTTGAATAAGTTATCTATATTATTTCAAAAATATGTAAGAATAGAATATGTAGAAAATTGAATGTAGCTTCTAAACTACTATGTTTATTTGAAAAATAAAAAAATCTATTTGGTGAAAATTGGAAATTTCAATGCAGTAGTACTTAAATTTTAGGGAAAAAAATAAGAAGTAGGTGTCTGTCTGACCACCCTAACCATAATAAAATGATAATATTTTTTTATAATATTTTATGTATAATTAGAGGACTCATGTCCTGATGTGATACATATTTTTTTGTAATTTTTTTCCAAGTAAATAATTAATTATTATTTTTTTATTACAACTATTAAAAAATATAAAAACTTGTATGTTTGACCACCTTAACTTGCTCAAAACTTCATGAAATATATATTTTTTCTTTTAATCCTATAGTATGTGAAGCATAGAATGTGACACATGTTTCAAATTGAAAAAAATGTGATATCGTTTGGAAGCTATAGATGCTTTTCAATCATCCTATCAATCAAGACTTTAGTCGTAATTCAAATAGAAAATGAATAATAATTATTTATTAAATTCAAATTAAAACATAATTTATATTGGTGGAAAGATGAGAATCTCATTTAAAAACACTTTTCTTTTCATCAATTTTGGGTAAAAACAAGTTGTTAGCCACATGGGCCATCATATCACTTACATATCGCCACTTTTTGGCCCATCATGATCCTGCACATACCCTCTAATTAGGTTTAATGCATATATGCATATATGTATATGCATATGCATATTCCTACACATTAGTACACAAACAATGATATATGACTAAATAAACTACTAAAAATTGCATATATATGACTAATTTTGGTCATGTGACCATTAGTAGTTTATTGTTGGTCATTTATAACACGACCAAATTTATTACTAGACTATTTTAGTAATTGATTTTTACTCATTAATTTGGTCATTGATTTGGTCATTGATTTAGTCATTGATTTAGTCGTTAATTTACTCATTGATTGTTATTAACTGGTCATTTATTTAGTCATGATAATGATTTATTTAGTCATTAATTTAGTCATATATTTAATCATTAATTTAATCATTAATTGTTGTTAATTGGTCATTTTTTTAGTCATGGTAGTCATTTATTTAGTCATATATTTATTCATTACTGTAGGCATATATTTATTCATTATTGTAGCCATATATTTAGTCATTAATTTAGCCATTACTTTAGTCATATATTTAGTCATTATTTTAGTCATTACTTTAGTCATATATTTAGTCATTTAGTCATATTTAGTCATTAATTTAATCATTACTTTAGTCATATAGTTAGTCATTAATTTAGTCATTTTATTTACTGGTTTCCGTTAATTGGTAGTAAATATAATCATGAAATGAATAATTTATTAAATACCATAAATTTAATAATGCAAAAATAACATAATATTAAATTTGAACTAAAACATAAAAGTAATAAAAATATTACATATGTGTACAAGCTACAACATACTAGAATTAAAAGATTGATTCAACATCATGATAAATAAAGGTAATCTACAATAAAAAAAATTAATGTAAATATATATCAAGTTATAAGTTGTCAAAGTTGTCTAAGAGTATAAATGTAAATATAATAAAATATGTCAAAGTTGTCTAAGAGTTTTCAACTATTTCAAATACACCATGATAATTAAGACCCCTGAACAACATATTCAAAATACTACATAAAACAGTGAGCCAAGTTGTCTAACAAGTAGTACATGATAAATATGTTCAACTATGTCATTTTTGCAAATACTTTAGTTGCCATCGTGTGAAGGTTCATTATTTCTCTTTCAGATGAACAACTCCATCTATTTTGTCTTCATTAACAAGGGGTATGTTACTTGTGACCTTTAAAATGTTTACATTTGCATCCCTTGTTCCTTTCAAGTTGACTCCATGTACAATAGATAGGGAGTGAAACCGCCCAATGCCCACAACATCACCATCTAATGGATCCATCACCTTAACTATATCCCCTTCTTTGATTTTATCAATACATTTATGAAAAAAGAAAAAAATAACACATTATATTACATAGGTATTGATTAACCTTGTTTGCATAATAAAACAACCATTACTTACTTAAATAGTACTTGCATGTGTGTGTTAAAATAATTGCAATGCTACCTCATGAATGTCTTACCCTGAAAATTACCTTAGCAATCTCATATTTTTTCTAACAAGAGGCGTGATAGTCTATATTATTATTATCATCCATAGGGTATAAAGTCAACCAGAAAGAGAATGGAGGAGAGGGATTAAAGTAAGAATAGATTCCAAGAACCATTCATCAATCTAATTTACTAATAAACTAACACTCATAGCATTTATTACAATGGTACTATTAGCTTCATGCTAATCATATACAAAGACCACAAATATAAACACTACATTACCATGCAGCCTTTTTGGGTATATGGTTTAAATTATGTTAACTTGAATCTTGCAAGGTCAGTAAAAAATGATGCACAAGGCAGCCAAAAATAAATCCAAAGCATGATGTTCAACTTATATTATATTTGATCTATAGCAATCCTTGGAAGATATGTTGAGTTTTTATGATGTTAAAAATTTGCACTTCATCCATGTTCCGAATGAACTTGCATAAAGGCTTCCAACATTTTTTTACGCATAATAACATAAACTAATAAACTTGTACAGTTTTCTCTTTAGATTATAGCAACTACATGCACCTCAATCAATATCTCATTCGGACAAATAAAAAAATGTAATATTTATTATTCAATACCATAGATCAAATAAAATATGATAAAATGTGTTCACTGAGGTCATCACATAACTCGTCATTTTTGGAGAAGCAAGTTGCTTTCCACTCAACATACTAGTAGTTGATCTTTTTCAAAACCCATTCTCATTAGCCTACTTGTATTGAGAAATGTACCTCAAACTCACTGGTTGAAGCTCTGATATTGTCTTTGAGCAACAAAGTCTCTTAATGGTTCAGATTATGTCTTCACCACTATACCGATAGGTGCTTATAACTGAGGTGTGATAGCGCAGTTAACGCCATACCACCAGACACTTACAGAGAAGGCATGGTAGTGTGGGGCCACCACCATATAACAAATGACTTGTCACTAAGGTGCGGTAGTGTGGTTACCATTATACCATGGAGCCTCTCCTGGGTCATAGCGGTTAAGCAGTGGAACCATCACACTGCAAGGAAATTCAAGACATGACACGATAAAGAGGTTATCACCACATCATGGGGAATTGTCCCTTGAGCTACGGCGGCGTGGTTACCACCATACTAAAGATGGTCGACGGGTGAGGAGTGGTGATGCAGTGAACATTTTTGGTTTGTTTGACAGTCTACCACCATACCACTGATGGATTGGAATGACAAAGTGGCAGAGTGGTGTGTTACTGCCACACCATGGGCATTATCATCTTGGCCTATGATAGTGAGGTAAACTGCCTCACTACGAGAGCTTATGGAACATGCAAATATAGCGTGGTATAAAGGACAAAAGAACGGGTTGAGTCTCTGATGAGGTATGTGTTGATTATTGAAGGTCATTGTTGGCTTGGCTAAAGATCGTTTGAATGATTGGGAAGTTCAATGGTTGTTTTGTTAAGGATGTTGAACTGAACTGACTATATAGAGAATGAATCGGTCATGGAAGTTGTTATACATTGCAATGAACAAGAATAGTAATGGGCCGGATAGTTCAACAGATGAGTGGTTAGAGTTTTATGAATTTCATGGTATGCTGAATGAAAGCATTGTAATAGTGTAATTTAATACAAGGTTGATCAGGGAAATTTTGCTACTGTAAAATTGTCATCTGAAAAGAGAGTCTGTAACTTGCATGTGTTTTGATTACTATAATACAAGTGATCTTTCTTTGGTGTGGTGGGTTTTTCTCCTATAAGTGTTTTCCCACGTAAATTTGATGTCAATTGTGTTATGTGTTTAATTCTCCATTTTGTTATTTTCTTTCATGTGCATCTTAATGAACTGTAATTATAAATATTAAAATGCATATCTCTCTTCTCCTCGAAATCTTGGCATTAGGAAAATTTGTTCCACAATCAATTTTTTTCCTAGCAAGTGGTATCAGAGCTTGGCCAGTTGTGTTATCCTTGTGGGTAGGTTTTTGTGTCAATTTTTGTTCAGTGACAGTTTTGTAGAAGTCTTGAATTTATGCTAATTATAGATTGAGATGACAATGACAAGTATGTCTAGAAAGATTGAAATTGAGAAATTTAATGGCAGCAATTTTGAGTTGTGGAAACTTAAAAAGGAAGACATGTTGGTGGATCATGATCTTTGGATTGTTGTGTCTAGAATGAAACCTATAGGCATGAAGCAAGAAGATTGGGACCTCATAGACAAAAAAGAAAAAGGGTTGATAAGACTCTATCTGGCAGACTCAGTTCTCCTGAACGTTCATGAAGAGAAGACTGCATCTTTGTTGTGGAAGAAGATTAGAGATATTTATCAAGGTAAATCCTTGGTAAATAATTTTTTCTTAAGGAAGAAGTTATACTCTTTGAAAATGCAGGAGGGGGCATTTGTGGCTGATCATCTAAATACATTTAACATGCTCATTTACCAGTTACAATCTATGTGTGTGAAGATTGATGATGAAGATCATTGTATGTTATTTTTATGTTCTTTTCCAGATTCTTAAGATCACTTGGTGGGGGAGATTGGGAGCACAACAACCAATTTCAAGATGGAAGATGTAGTTGCTTCTTTGTTATAAAAATAGATGAGAATGAAATATTTTGAGATGGAAAAGGAGGCTCTTGTTGTTCGAGTAAAATCAAAATAAAAAGGCAAGAAGAAGGAAAAAAAGTCCAAATAAAAATCAGAAGGGAGATTAAAGTCTCCTAACAAGAAGACCAAGGTGAACTACTGGAATTTTGGGCAGCCTCGTCATTTCCAAAAGGATTACAAAGAGGAGAAAAATAAGTGGAAGAGGAATTCTTCTGATAATGATTCTTCTCAGAGAGATGCAGATTCCTTTATTGCAGCCTTGGAAAATTAGGCATCAGATGATGTCTGGCTAATTGATTCTAGAGCGTCTTTCCATATGACATATCATAGAGACTGGTTTACAAAGTATGAAGAATGCGATGGTGGAAAGGTGTATCTCACAAGCGATTCATCTGTGGAGATAGCTGGTCATAGAAGAGTCATAATTTATTTTCTTGATGGAAGAATTAAGGGAATTGATTGTGTAATGCATATACTAGATCTAGCTCAAAATTTAATCTGAGGAGAATTCGAGAAGCTCTGAGAGTTCTGAACAAGAAGAAGAACTGCAACTTCAACCTCAGCCTAGGAGGAGGTCTACATGTGGAAAGAAACAACCAAATAGGTATGCCTTCTCTATGATAGATTCTAGTTGTGCATATGCTTTGCTTACTAATATTGATGAGCCTAGAACTGTAAAAGAGGTAGTTGAAATGTCTGATTCAAATTCCTGGTTGGAAGCCATGAATGAAGAAATGGCATAATTAAGGAAACATAAAACTTGGGATCTGGTTCCATTGCCTGAAGGTAGAAAGCTCGTGGGCTGCAAATGGGTATTTAAAAATAAAAATGGTCTGGATGGTAGTATTGAGAAGTATAAAGCGAAATTGGTTGCAAAGGGTTATTCCTAGGTAGAGGGAATTGATTTGGGGAATTTGTTTCTCTAGTAGCAAAGCTGACATCTGTTAGATTTTTTTTTCACTTGCAGCAACATATAATTTGGAGATTGAGAAAATGGATGTGAAGACATTGTTTCTTCATGGTGATCTTAAAGAAGAAATTTATATTTCCTAGCCTGAGCACTTTGTGAGAAAAGTTAAAGAAAATTTGGTTTGCAAGCTGAAAAAATCTCTGTATGGTGTGAAACAATCGCCCAGAATGTTGTACCAAAAATTTGACACATTTTTTTTGTCATTGGGATTTATAAGATCAAAATCAGATCATTGTGTATACTATAAGACTAAAAATGATTGGGTTCTTATTATTTCCCTTTAATTGATGATATGTTGTTCATAGGAAATAGTAAGTTAATGATTTTTGATCTAAAGTCCTAGTTGTCTGCAAACTTTGAAATGAAAGATCTTGGTGCAGCTAGGTATATTCTGGGTATGGAAATAACTAGGGATAGAAAAATTAGAAAGTTGTGGATCAACCAGAGTAAGTATATTAACATTATTTTGGAGATATTTGGTATGAATGACTACAAGCAGCTAGTTGTTCCAATTTTGTAGGGAACGAAGCTATCTCTTGAAGATTGTCCAAAATCTCCTACTGAGATGGAGGACATGACCAGAGTGCCTTATGCTAGTTCACTTGAAATTTTAATGTATGCAATGGTTTGTACAAGGCCAGACATTGCCCAAGAAATGGGAGTTCTTAGAAAATTTATGGTTAATCCAGGAAGGACCCATTGGGATGCTGTGAAAATAGTGTTCAGATATCTGAGGGGCATTTCAGGATATGCTTTTTTTTACCATGGAAATTTTTTTGGATCATAGAGGAATATCAACATTCATGGATATGTAGATTCTAATTTGGAAAGGGACATTGACAACAGAAGATCCACCAATGGATATATTTTCATGATGAATGGTGGTGCAGTTAGTTGGATGAGCAAGCGGCAGGTTGTAGTCGCTTTATCCACTACAAAGGCTCAATACATGGTAGAAAATTATTACTATAAGGAAGCCATTTGGCTTAGAAGGTTGTGTTCTGATATTGGTTTTGATGCAAGGAAGATTGTTAGTTATTGTGACAGTCAGAGTGTTATTTTTTTGGCAAAAAATCCAACTTTCCATGCCAAGACAAAACATATTGATGTATAGTATCACTTTGTACGACATATGGTGGAGGATGGAAAGATCAGTTTAGATAAGGTGGATAATCTGAAGAATGTTTCTAATGCATTGGCAAAGCCAGTGAGCACATACAATTTCAGATGGTGTGCAAGTTCGATGGGCCTTGGGGTCCTTAATGTTCAATGACTTTAGTTATTGAAAGAGGGTTCAGAGATTTTTTTGTCAAGTGGGAGATTATTGAGAAACATGCCTCAAAATCACTGGTTGAAGCTTTGATATTTTCTTTGAGAAGAAAAGTATCTTAATGGTTTTGATTATTTCTTCACCACTGTATCATAGGGTTCTTATAATTGAGATGTGGTAGTGCAGTTACTACGATACTGTTGAGCACTTACAAAGAAGGTGTGGTAGCATGGGGCCACCACCATACCACGGGCAACCTATTCCTAAGGTGCGGTAGTGTGGTTACTACTATACCACGAAGCCTCTCCTAGGTCGTAGCGGTTAAGCAATGGAACTATCACACCATGAGGAAGTTCAAGAAATGACATGGTAGAGCGGTTACTGCCACACCATGGGGGCTCATCCCTTGAGTTGTTGTGGCATGGTTAGTACCATATTGTAGGTGGTCAATGGGTGAGGAGCAGTGACACAGTGAATTTTTGTGGTTTATTCGACAGTCTATCACCATACCGCTAACGAATTGGAATGACGAAGTGATAGAGTGGTGTGTTACTACCACACCGTGGGCATTGTCATCCTGGCCTGTGGTAGTGAGGTAAATTTCCTCACCATGAGAGCTTATGGAACATGCAATGGTAGCATGGTATAAAGGAAAAATCATAGTTTGAGTCTCTACTGAGGTGTATGTCAATTATTGGAGGCCATTTTTGACTTGGATGAAGGTTGTTTGAATTCTTGGGGAGTTCGACAATTGTTTTGTTGAGGAAGTTGAACCAAACCAACTGTACAAAGAATGAATTGGTCATGGCAGTTGCTATACATTGCAATGAACAAGAATAGTAATGGGTTGGATAGTTCGACAGATGAGTGATCAAAGTTTTGTGAATTTCATTATATGTTGAATGAAAGTATTGTAACAGTGTAATTTGATACAAGGTTGATCATGGAAATGTTGCTGCTATAAAATTGTCATCTAAAAAGAGAGTTTGTAACTTGTATATTTTTTTTTTATTGTAATACAAGTGATCTTTCTTTAGTGTGGTGGGTTTTTCTCCCATAAGGGTTTTACCATGTAAATCTGATGTCAATTGTGTTATGTGTTTATTTCTCTATTCTGTTATTTTCTTTCATGTGCATCTTAATGAACTATAATTGTAAATATTAAAAGGCATATCTCTCTTCTCCTCTGAGTCTTGGAAATAGGAAATTTTTTTCCCCAATCAAAATTTTTCCTAATAGCTTATGCATACACATCAATAATTTAAATATCAATAAGCATTCCATATTAATTATTTTTCGTTAACCTTATTACAAACCTTCCTTATAACATAGAAAACAAGTGAAAATTACAAAATGGACATTTTTGCTTAGGTTTGAGGAGTCAAAAACTAGGAAAGAATAATTTCTTATTGAAAACATGTGGATGATAGTTAATTTTTGTTCAAAATTTCAATTCAGCTTATAAACTCGTAGTTAACATTTTGAAAAAATTATCTGACCAAGTATAAGGTTTGTTTCCACCGACACATAAGGAGATTAGTAAAAAAGGATGCACAAGGCAGGCAAAATTAAATCCAAAGCATGACGTTCAACTTATATTTTATTTGATCTATAACAATCCTTAAAAGATATGTTGAGTTTTTATGATGTTCAAAAGTTTCACTTCATCCATGTTCCTATTGAACTTGCATAAAGGCTTCCAAAAACAAATTATGCATGAATAGCATAAACTAATAAACTTGTACAATTTTCTCTTTAGATTATAGCAGCTACATGTATCTCAATCAATATCTCATTTAGACAAATAAAACATTGTAAGACTTAATAATTAGTGCCATAGAATAGAGAAAATATGATAAAATATGGTCACTAAGGTCATCACAGAACTCACCATGTTTGGAGAAGCAAGCTTCTTTCCACTCAGCATACTAGAAACTAATCTTTTTACAAACCCATTCTCATCAGCCTACTTGTGCGTGCACATCAACAATTTAAATATCAACAAGCATTCCATATTAACAATTGTTCAATCACCTTATTAAAAACCTACATTATACTAACAATTGAACCGGGGGGGTTGGTGCAAGGGTAACACTGATAGAAAACTACATAATTAATGAGGTGTTTGAAATAAATGCAATCTTCGTTGTAAAATGTACAATTTTTTTGTAAAACATATTTGGTGATAACTATGTGAGTGAAATACTTGTAGCTATTTTATTTGTGGTGAACATTGGTACACCAAAAAATATTTAGTTGGAATAAATGTGAAATAATTCTATATCTACATGGAAAGCATAAGATACCATTCTTGTTTTAGTTTAATCAAAAAATCCGAAAAAATGATCTTTTAAAAACGTAAAACCCCTTAACTCTTTGGGTATTTCTATAAATTGAAAAACCCTCAATTTCCAAAATCCTCAAAAGCTCATAGGAAAAAAGAGAAGTTAGTGAATGCATTCCACACATTACCCTGCAGTGAAGAGAAACATTTTTTACTCCTTTCACAACTGCTAGTTGTATGCATTGCTCGATGCTCAGTTATATTCATGTATCAATATATTCATGCAGAATCTATAGAGGCTAGTTATTCAATCAAATTTCAAATAGAATCTATAAGTTCTCTGACCAATCTTTCATTTCTTGTATAATTTGACATAGAAAGACAATTATCTACAGAGCAGATGAGTTCCTCTCAGAAATTGATAAAATTCGGATTGCTTGGAAGCCAAATTAGTTTCAAATACATTAAAAATGGAAATCTTATACATTCTATGAAATAATATATCCAAGTTTCTTTATACTAAACTTCAATGAGCATGAAAGTGGAGTGATTACACAAACTATGTCATAAGGTTCAAGTAGGTACATATGAAAAGAATAATAAATAAAGGCCTCCAATAAAGTTATACGAGGGTCTTAAATTTATTACCTTAAAATTCAAGTGGGAAAATATCAAAGCTAAGAAAATGTTTCCAAAAATACCAAAGATAAACTAAAAATATTGTATAATTCATTTATTGCAACACATTGAACACCTCACAAATTAAATTGTAAGAATGCAAAATAAGAATATTTTAAAGTTGTTGTCTTTGGGTATCTAAAACAACTACAATTTTACCACAATATCATTTAAAAAAAAAAAATAACAATGAAAGATACAATGGCATCTAAGTTTTTTAACAATGATTGTGTTGCTTATCTCATTTGCAACATGACAATAATCTCATTGATGGACAAGAAATAAGGATCCGAGAAAAATCTCTTCCACTTGGAATGTAACTACATAATGTCTGATTAAAATAGAATTTTGTTGGATGAAATGCGGTTCTTGGAGAAACAACATTGGATCATAGGAGTGTGCATCATTGAATCAAGAATCGATTGTTGTATATCCTGTATGGCTATCAAAAATAGAGTTGAAAAATCATGGCACATATTTTTAACATGGAATGGATTCAACCAACCAAATATCGAAATAAAGTTGAAAATTAGAGCATTCATTCCCAAAATGTCACCCTTTATTAATATAAATTCCACTTGTTTTGTAATTGGACTAGTATATGCAAGCCGAAAAAAAAACCAAACAAAAAAAACTAACACTAGATAAAATAAAAAATTAGAAAACACATAATATATTTTAAATTTCACTTCCTCCCCTTACCCCCTCCCCAAAATATCTAATAAATTCCTATTTTATGATGAGAAAAATTGTATTCCATGATTGGTACTTTCGATGAAAAAAAAAACAAAAAATGTTTGAGGAATGCTCCCCAGTTCTGAAGCTATGAAGAAAAAAATAATGTTGTTGCAAATTAACCCTTGTTTTGTAGTTTTAAAAGTGATTAATAAGAGTGTTCCTTAGCTTTCTGGGAAATACATACACTGCAAGCCTATTGGGGGGTATGGCATGGAAGATTCATGAGTCTTGCACAGACTTGGCCAAATATTCCAGTGGGCTCTTTTTGATAAGATTTGTACCTTAGGAGTACAAGTAGAGCCATGTAACCATGTTAAAGGCAATATAACCTTGAAATGTCTCCCAAATAAATTTCATATAAAGGTATCACATGTAAGTACAAATCTTGGTGGTCATACCCAAACCATGGATTTCCTGTCTCAAAAAGCTTCAGAGTATGTGCTATACCCATGTCATGTAACACAATCATCATCACTAAATTTCTCATAACTACTATACCAATTTAAATTGATGATTAGAAGAAAGTAAATAAAATAATATATCATGGTTGTTAAACATTCTATCATATGGTGATACTTTCCTCACAAATAAGCTGCTACACAAGTATTCTATACAATCTTCTTTTTTTTTCCTATGGTAGTGGGAGGAATTGGTCAGAAAGTAAATTTTACTTGATGAGACCCGAAGAGGAGTGGGTGATGAGGGGCAATTAGATTTGGTTGGTGGGAAAACCTTTTGGTAGTATACAGAACATCCTATAGTCATCCTATAGTCCAATACACATTCTTTTAAAAAAAAATTGGTTGTATTTTTTAATGGATTATGTCCCTTTACTAAATGTTCATCAATCCACTATAAGATTTTATTGTAGCTGGTGATGAGCTTCTTAAATTGGCTTAATTAAACACATACTTTGTGTTGGGATACAAAGTAATCATGGCCAAAAAAACTCTTCGGAAGAATACTGAAATAGTTGCCTAAGATTATAATGGCTTTGTACCAAGTTATAACAATGGCTCCCACTTTTATAAAGAAGACACATCAATAGTGAAGTTGAATGACCTGCAAGATGGATGATCAACCAAAGACTACACACAAAATTGATCATGATTCATAATATTAGTGTGGTCTCTTGTTTTTTGTGAGTTTTGATTGTGGATTTATTATGGGATTCTCAAATTTTATCATAAAACTCTTGGGATGGACATAGGGGCCAATCTTTGTGTTTATTGTAGTTGTTTTTTCTTAGATAAGTATGAGAAATTATATCATATTAGAGAAATAAGAACATTAAAAAGGTTTCTGCAATAGAAACAACTGTGAAAGCACAACTAAATGAATTTTCCACTAGCATTGTTGTAAAATCAACAACAATATAACAGTATATGGAAAATTCAGAAATGCCACTGAGAGCACAAAGCATAACAACCAAGAACCAAATGTGAAGTGGAGACCTCCAGGGTAGTTTGTACAGACAATCTCACTTTGTTCTTCTTATAGTTTGGTTTTAATTAAATACCGTTGCACCAACAGGGTCCTCAAAACAAGAATTCAAATGGATTTAATGACTTTGTCACTACCCCTTCTCCTTACAGTATCCCTACAAATAAATTAAATGGAACTTGAATGACTCTAACACCCATGCCCATACCATTTAATATTGAAAGATATTAATGACTTTGGTTATATAGAAGGCACCATACAACATTAGGGACTATTATACCTCAATTTCATTTGATGGCAACACATATTGACAGACATATATGTTACAACATTAAAAATAGGATTCTAAGTAAACTAGAGGGTATAGTGCTTGGCATAATTATTTTTAGTATTTTATGCAAAAAATTACATGGCTAACAATGATGCTTAAAATGAACTCATTTCACATACCAAAAATTTTATATTTAAAAGCAATCATAAATGAATCTGATATACAATCCTACTTGTGACCTATGTTCAAATCCAAAGTAGCCAAAATTAAAAAATAATCTATGTCATGTTGCTGAAACTTCAAATAAGATGAACTGATAAGTTATTTAAAATAAAAAAAATTGGTACATTAAAGAATTCCTATATCTTTTTTGCTTCTCTCTCACTTGAAGGGTTTTAGAATCAAGGAAAAGTAATGTTTCATAGCACTCACCTCAAGTTCAACACCAATAGTAATATAAATATCGTGCACACACTCCTTGAATTCAACATAATCACTATCAACATTTTCCTGAAAGTGTAGCTTTGCTGAGAGCTCTATTGATAGGGTCTTGTCATTTTCATTATGATTTCATATAATTGTTCTACAACTATAGAAACATAAAAAGTAAGACAATTATGAAGAGGGTGGAAAAGAAAAAACAACAATAAGAGAAAGAGTATTCAAAAAAATGATATAGTTGAGAATCAAAATATTGAGGGATGGCCTCTTATTTGATTTGAATCCATGGAATTATGATCATTCCATGTAGAAACTATAGGCTTAATAGAGACAACCAACTACGAAAATTTCTTGGTGAGACCATGTAAGCAACTCATTATATCTTGGTACTCTTCATTTGAGTTGACATGATTTGGAGAGGCCCTCACTGGGCGTTCAACAAATGGTTGTGAAATCTCTGTTGATGAACTAGATTTACACTTCATACTACTCCTAGATTTAGTACGATATAATGTTTCCATATAATTGACAATATCTTCTACAACTGCTTCTCTATTATTGTTTTCCACCTAAAATAAAACGCCAATTTCAACATATAGTTAGTTCAATAAAAAATTGAAATAAATTACACAATGTAAATTGAACAAAAATTCCATACACTTACTCCAAATTTGTTTATTTTTGCATGCAACCCTCCTTGGCTAAATGTGTATTTAGCCCTCACATTATCTCTTGCTCTCTTGCCTCTATTACTCTTTTTCAAGTATTCTTTAGAACACATATTCTCTTTCAATGCTTTCCACTATTTGGGAGATAGAGTGGAGTCTAACCTCTCTTTTCCCTCCATGATTATTTTGTGCAATTGTATCTAAAATTTTTCATGAGAAGTATCATCTTATGCTTGTAATATTTTCTAGATATTTGTCCACCAATAGTGTCAAAGGCATTTTCCATTGTTTCTATAACATATTCCACATTTCATGGATCTTGTTGTGCAAAATTTGATTATAAAATATCTAAATGGGCCCTACATCTTACACCTTACTCGAAGGCCCACCTTGTAGAATTTTTCCCAATGGGTTCACCATCTCTTGATACCTCAACCAAGAATGGCTTCTTCCCTTCTAATATTCTTTCTTTTGCATTCCTCTTTGTAGATTTGTATAAATTTTGACTCAATATTTGTCTTTTAACAAAATCAGGAACATCTTTTATTGAACCACTACCAATATTTCTAGTTGATCCACTAATTCCATCAAAAGTTGTAGATACAACAGGTGCACTCTGGGGTACATCAGATGCAAGTAGACTCTCTTCATGACTTTCATTAACCATAAATTCATGCTCCTTGGCCACATTAGGTGTGGCATGAGTAGGTAGATCAATATTGGTCTTCATAGATTTCACTTCAAACACATCTTTATGTGTTGGCTTCTACGAGCTAGCAACATTGTATCTTTACTTTCTTTTTGTTTTGTTTCTACATTTTCCGTCCACTATTTTAAATCTTGCATGTAAAATATATATATATATCATATCATGTCTTATATACATAAAGCTCTTGCCTATAAAATTTCATTAAACAATATTAAATAAATAATATATGACTTATTGGATTTACAACTTTACTATTTGTCAAACCAAGACACGATAAATATTCATTATTCTTGGCCACGCATTCTTCATGAAAGTGCTCATAATCTATCATTGGAATTTCAACATTATGATCAAATCATCTAATTTGCGCCTTAAATTTTTTTTCCTCATTTCCTGATGTCCAAAAAACAATAATTTATAAATTAGCAACTTGATACAGAGATAATTAACCATAACAAAAATTGCATAAATACAAGTTTATGAGGTCTTAGTTTGAATGAATAGTCATTAAAAAACATAGGAAGTCTAAAACGCTACAAATAACATCAATCATTAGATGTTGTGGGTATTTCAATCAATATATATTAAATAATGGTGCCTTGCAGAAATGCTAGTTGCATAAAAATCTTAGCAATATATTTGAATCAATCCATCAAATACTGGTATTGGAATGAGAAGTCCTTCATATTGAACGTGGATTCACCATTAGTTTAGTGATAAATTTGGTGTTTCTGGTCTTTTTGCTTCATTCCTCTATTCCTTTGTTTAATATACAATCTAATCTATGTGGGAAATGAGTAGTTATATCTCAGTCTCTATGGGATGAATGGGCTCAAAATGGGAAAAAATGTAAGGGATAAAATTTTATACTCTCCCTTGTTACTCCATTTTATACTTACTTTTATTCATGCCATGAATACATAGTCATAATGTTCATTTTTTCTTGTTTACAAATTGACACTTTGCTTCCAACCCACCTATGAGTGACATGCCCACACCTAAGACCTTATCCCTTGTGTTGAATTTTTATTTTTCACGTCTTGATTAGACTTCACTAGAAATTGATCCTTATCTCATAATTGTCCATCAAAACACATTTAGTTGAGCATCTAGGAATTGCAGTTATAAACATCTTCTTAGGTACTTTTTAGGATTAGAAACTGGGGGAAGCTAATAGACTCCTCTATAGATGAAAAGATGGGACAAAACATGAAGAAGGATATTTTTGAGAAAAAATAGTATCCTTAATAGTGAAGGTATGGATAAGGAAGATAGGGAATATCACATGGAATATCTGCAAATTTGACTTTTTCCATGCCTTCACATAATGAAAAATCATTGTAACTTGATTTATTTTTTAAGTCCTCATAATTTTCATACAATTGTTCTAGAGTAATTTAAATCTTTGCTAGGGATCAGACTCAGTACAACATAAGAGAACATGAAATGATCCAATTCAATTTTTGTTTATTGCAATAGTGGCCATTCCCATTCTAACAAAACACAACTTCAAAAGTAAGTTAGGTTTAAAGGGTTTTAATTCATGCTAAGACATTAATGTAGTAAATTTGGGAGAAACGAAGTCCTCTTCCCAATGAAACATCCAAGTTTTAAATCCAAAAGAGTTAATTTTTTTAGTAACCTTTGAAAGAAAATGAAAGGAGGATAGTTTGTTAAGTATTTTGATTAACTTTTATTCTCAAATTGTCACGAAAACTTTATCAAGGTTTTTTTTCATACACATGGTAGTAAATCATGATCATTTAGTATCAACATAAAACAGTTTCCTTTGTAATTACCATCATGAGACACCTCACTACATATAGTAGTTATCCTAGGGAATATTCACCATATGCATTAAAGCATGGAACAACTTAACTAATTATAAAGTAGATGGGAAAAGGTTATACCCTGTGAATCAATCAAGAAATTTGAAAAATTATCAAGTTTAAGGTCTCTGAGTTCGAAAAACAAAGTAACTGTATTGGAAAAGAATGATCCTATACACAATATAATGTTCATGACTTGAGTAATGTAAATAAATCTCCTCAAACTTAAATATTTTGTCATAAATAATACAGAGCATTTGAAAAAAGTGTTGGCTGAATGAAGCCATTTACCACTAGACATTGAACAAAGAACTATTTGTTAAATAGTAATGGACATTGAACATGTTTATATGGGTTTGTGCTAGTATAAAGGGTGAGGGTTTCTATAGAGTGACCAACCTCTAGTGACACTTGAAAACCCTTGTTGGAGAATTTGTCTGCAACTGAAATTTTATGGCAACATCCTACTATGGATGGATCAGTGTTTAAACCTTGAAACAAAAGCTCAAAATCAAAATGAGTTGTCAAACTGGTTTAGGTGATTGTGTGAATTTGATAAGAAATCAACTCATTTTGACCTTTTATTAATGAAAATAAGCTTTTAGATTGAAAATCTGTGGAATGAATCCATTATTTTAGATTAACATTAAATATATAAATTCTCGGTGTACAACCTTCACAATCCAAAACATAAAGTGACCAGTTGTGAGTGTGAGCATTAGAGCTCTTTGATTTATAATTATTTTTTTATATAGTACATACACATATCTTAGAGAATTTTTCAATGTTAGATTAATCCATCAAAAACAATATGAAGACTAAATCAATACAAAATTTTTGGCAGAGCTTCAAAGAAACATGTGAGATAATATAAAAAAAATAGAAATTAAAAAGAAAAAGAAATAAAATATGTGTTTTCCATAAACATAAACACCTGAGAGAGAATGCACATATTTATTTCAGGATGGTTCACAGATAATGTTGGTCCAGGCATCAACTTGCCTAGGTGTTGAAAGAGAGGAATGTTGAGCTAAGAGATGGTCAAGATGAGATAATGTGGCAGGCCTTAGAGAAATCTAGTAAATACCATGTGCAAAAGGGTTGTAACTTGTTATTGACAGAAAAAAAAAATCTCTCACTTGTCGAGGACAACATTTGGAGTAATCTCTAGGGTGTCAAATTAATTCCAAAAATTGATTTGTTCATATGATATCTTTCCCTCAAGGCAATCTTGACAGATGAAAACTTGTGCAGGTAGGGTATTTGTGGGACTGCAATTTGTGTTCTTTGTTTTGAAATAATGAGTTACAAGTCATAGTCATTATTGTCACCACAAGGATTTATAAAACTATCAAGAAAATGAGGAATGACATTGAGAGACAATAAAAAATAGCGATGTGAAATGACAGTGGAAGAAATAGAGAGATTTTGACCAATCAATGAGAGCAGTCCTAAATACAAAGGATGAGCATATGACATTGAATTTGGTATCCAAATGTCTTTTGTTGTGATTTCTCTTCCAAAACATGTATGTTAACAATAACCTAAGATGTTGTTCCGAAATCTCAAGAAGTTCCAAGCCACAAAACCCAAGTAGTGTCTCAAGTGTGTCTAAGTGATGGAGTACAAAACCAATGTCCTAATAGATTGAGAACTTTGAACAACCCCTACCTTTTCATCACATACTTAATGAGTGAAGGTTTTGTTGTAATAAAAATGCATCAGAACAGTACAATCCTTATAACAATCATAGCAGTGAGTCAAAGTATAGTGGTCAAGGACTATTGTAACATCCTATCGTGACAATGGAAGCAATGATCTAGAGGAGCTGTCAAGAAACGATCATTGTCAAATTAAATAAATGAGGGTATACATATTCATATTTCATTCATATTCATATTCATATTGCATCCTCATTTATATGTGAAAACATATGCATATTGCATCCTCATTTTTACATGAAAACATATTCATATTGCATTCGTATAGCAACTTTGTTCAACATTAATGCTTTAAAATAGGTATTATTCTAAAGGTCCATGTCCTTAAAACATAAAATAGTCTTAAAACAACATTAAATTCTTAAATAAAAGGTCATAAAATGGGGCTCATCAATAATCATCTGCATTGCCTGCAAGATAAGAATCCTGATCACTCGTGTCTGCATCTACTTGATTTTCTTCCTCATCCTCATTTGTGACATGCAATACATTATCTCTTCCAATTTATTCATTGGTAATCAAAATATATTATTCAAACAATCCCTCATTGTCTTCATCCACTTCGTCGAATGTCTCTTGTAAATTAACATATGGCCCATCAAGCATTACATCAAAAACTTCCATGAATTTCCATTTCAAATGAGACTTTGTTTGAATGACATATGACCAACCTGGGATTTTTACATCATCAATTAGAAATGATTGGATAATTTAAAGGGAAACATATGGCTCATTTGTCTCTGAAAAACATTTTCGTATATTTAAATGCACAAATCCGTACTCATGAAATTGTACTATAGATGGTTAGATCCACTTACAATTTAATAATATAGGACTATCTTCACCAAAATCCACTTGAATAATTTCTTGGATGAATCCAACATAAAATTTCTTCTTAGTTTCATGAAGAAATTCAACACTAACAACACAATCACAATTTGTCATTCCTTTTTCTTTTTCTTCAACTCTTAAATAACTACCATAGGCCCACATTCCACTAAAACGCACAACCCATAAATGTGGACGTTGTGAAATATCACTTTCCTTTGTTGTTATATCTTGACCTTGTTCTTTTGCATCACTGATTGCATTAGAAATCCATTCTTCAAATTTTAAGATTAATAATATAAATGTGTAAATGCAATTGAATAAATATATTATTCTATAATTTTTTTTTACCTGCGCCACTTATCAAACGAAGATGTGTTTTGAAGAATAAAGGCATGTATTTCACTTCTTTCTTGATATGATAGCTTGAAGCGACATCCATTGCCTTCTAATATTTCACGTGTAACTCTCTCATCTTAATCATCATCCCATACATGTCAATTGAAATTTTTAAAATACTTCATATATATTGTGCAAAATCCCATGGCCTCTTACATTGAATATCCCTTAGACATGCTACCTTCTGGTTTTTCCGTAGTATGAAATTATTTTTTTCAAAACCTTCATATATCGTTCTATAGGATACATCCATCTCATTCTTACTGGACCACAATGCTCTAGTTCATATTGTAGATTTATTAAAAGATGCATAGAAATGTTAAATATTATTGGTGGATATTCTCATTCCAATAGGCAAAGGACTTCAACAACAACCTCCCTCAAACTATCAAAGTTTGAAGGATCTAATACATGTAAACTCATTCTCTTTAATATTAGGCCCAGCCTTATAATTTCTAATCTTGGCCCCTTTTCCAAACTCGATATATTTACCACAATAGGTAGAATATTCTCAATTATGACATGATAGTCATGGGTCTTAAGGCCTCTTAAGCTATTAATGTTAGTATGGTGTTCGATTCTACTACTTACATATCTAGTGGGAAAGCAAGTCTGAGACGTCAAGTATAAGAATCGTGCATGTTGTTCCTTTGTCTAGACATAAGAAGCACTAGGTTTTCTATATTTTTTATTATCATATTTTTCAACCCAAATATTTTGATGAGTATTTATTTCTCAGAAGTTTTCATGTGATGAAATAGTATCAAAAGCACCAAAAATATCCCATCATTTTCAATATATGACACTCTTTTTTGTCCATTCTCAACAATGTAATCACCTGTTATTAGCAATGGCACTTTGCGATTCTCTTCTTGACCATTCAAACATGTTTTTTTTTTATGATATGGATGATCCATTTTAGGGTAAGCATGATGTCCACAATAAATACACTTACATAAAATTCTTGAGTGCCTCACAAAATCCTTAATGTTGCAAGAAATACATCCATGGTATCCATGAATAGAGAGACTAGACAATATGTCATATGCAGGAAGATCATGAATCGTAAACAATAAGGAAGATATTAAATTGAATTTGATTGAATGACCATCCCTTAAATATTGAATTGCTTCAATTCCTTTCCACAATTCCATTAGCTCATCATATAATGGCTCTAGATAAGCTTCTATTGTATCTAAAGTCACATTTTTCTTTCCTTCTATAATCAATGATAACATTAAGAAAATTGGTTTAGTTGCTAACCATGGAGGCAAGTTGTGATTTATTAGAAACATTGGTTAAGCTGACCATTTAGTACTTTGTCCTGAGAATGGTTTCACCCCATCTAGATCCAAACCCAACCTTGTATTCTGAGGATCTTGAGAAAAATTAGGCCATCTATTGTCAAAATCCATCCACATTTTAGAATTAGGCACATGTCGTTGTTTTCCATCAGTGCTCTTATTTTTGGAATGCCACTACATAAGTTAAACAATGTCTCTGCACCTATACATTCAAAGTAATCATGGGATTATTGGAAAGTGGTGAAGAACCTTTCTAGGAACCACAACTGATTTCAATCCTTGTTTATACCTCACTTCATGAAATTTCAGATATTCACTCTCATTTGCAAGATTTTTGTGAAATAATACACAACCATTCACACATGTGTGGATGTTTTCATACCCCAAGTTGAGCTTATTGATTTTCTTCTTAAATTGACTTCTTTTTGTTGGAAATGTGGAGTCAGCTGGTAACAATGAACTTAATAATGCCAATAAAATATCTACACTCTCATTTGTCGAACCATGTACCACTTGCAAGTTAAGAATGTAAAGGATTTTTTTCAAATGAATTAACTTGCAATTAGCATATACAGGCTTTAAAGCATCCTCCATTGACTTGGCCCAATCATCATTTAGACCCTTATTCAGCATTCTATCAACTTCAAACCCATCACAAAAAAATTATGCCTCTTCATATATGTTTGTTGTCTCTTCATCCCTCACAATATGAAATTATATCATATCTTCATAATAATTGTAAGCCCAAGGGCTTATACCACTATGCCCATATATTATTATATGTCGATAAATCACATTTCTTTTTTTCACCTCTCCACCAAGACAGTTTTTACATGGACATGGATATTTGTCAATGTACCTCTCATCATCTAATCTCTCATCATATGCATGATATTGATCACTAGTCAACCTTTGATGTTGATCCATCTATAATATTTTTCATTCCAATATTAATTTATTTTTTGATTTAAAGAAAAAAACATAAATCTGAAAATGGAGATGCCAAAAAATTGTTGAAAGTAGTCACTTTTAGTAGAGACCATAATAGAAAGAAGAGGATATAATGAGTCATTGTTCTGAGATATATCTTACATTCATTTGAATTTTACCTACTAAGAATGGAATATGTCTATTTTTCCTATCAACTTACTTTTGGCAATGAGGATTTGAATTACCTCTGAATTCACTACAAAGGGCTTTGTTGACTTCAAATTTGTTGCAACAAACTCCGAATTCCTTGCCTGCCTTTTCAAAAGTCTCTAGGTCCTATCCAAACAAGCATTATTTCCCATGCAAGTGCTTCAATTCTTGTCCATGATAATAACAAAAATCAACAAAAATCAAATTTCATTCTAATGCCAAAAATTATACATATTACAAGTTGTCTGACTTATAAATATAGACAAGTTATGTAAAACACTAGATAAATAGCATTTAAAAGAAATAAGAAATGGGTTATCGAGATTCATGAACATATAATAAGAAGTGGATATGAGTCTAATTTTTTTGTGACAAACACTCTTCTAAAAATGTATGCAAAATGTGGTAGCCTAAAGATGGTGTCTAATGTGTTTGAAAAAATGTCTGACCCAGATGTAATCTCTTGGATTAGCATGAAAATGATAATTTGACAGCTCCAAAGAATAAAACAGAGAAAAAATAACCTACATTGAAAATAGGAGGAGATTTAGCCAGATCAACTTCTACAAGGTCTCGCAAATCTCCTAGTGCACGTAGGTTGGATAACAAAACAAATGGAGTAATTTTCTGCTTCAAAAATAGAGAAGAGAAAAGTTTTCTATATGAAACTAAAAGAAAATATTAATGCTAAGGAAGCTGATATAAACCAAATTTAAGCAAAAACATAGGAGGAAATGGAGGCTGAAATAAAATAACTACATAAAAGGATCACTTTCAAAGCCACACCCATGTCCACCTTCTACAGGGAAGCATCATCAACAAAATTAGAGAACAAAAAGGTGCAATATACTAGGACAGAGCTTCCAAACTTTTAAAAAAATTCTTCTTTGTGTTTTTCATAAATTAATTTTTGAAATATAATTTTTGAATTTTTCTACAAGTGGAAAATGAACATTGAACTTTCCCATAGCATCATATTTTCAAGGCCTGTATTCTCTAGTTACTATTCCACTCCTTAGAGAGGCAAGGTGAAAATCATGATAGTTTGATTATTACTATCTTTGAGCTCAGTCATACCATTGGAGTTACTGGTTCATATTTCTATTTTTGTGTAAGAATACATTTTGAAAAGAATTTAGTGATTTTTGGGGGTTTCATAGACCTTTGTAAATTCACAAAACCCTCGAAAGAAGAGTACTATTCACAATACAAATTCATATTCTAGCTTTGTACCTACTCACAAGATAATTTCTATGCAAGGGACCAAGAACAACACAAGTCCATCAAAGTAACATAGGGAAGCTCAACCAGATACTAGTGTCACCTCCTATGTTAACAATGCACAAAAGGAAGGAAGGTCAAGAAACCTTTCCCCTAGGAATCCCTTAAAATAAAAACTTATATTCAATGCCAATCCTAAAATAGATATCATCCATCTTGCTAGAAAAGAAAATTCTTTAGCAATTGATGGATCAAAATCAAAACTAATAGAAAATCTATTTACAAATGAAGAAAGCAATAAAAAAATTGCTTCGATCACCCATGAAAAAGCATCAATATTCATTTATGAAAGTTCATTAGATGGCAAGCAAGAGGATTTGATGAATGGTAGTCTTGACCCATCTAATTAAGTGCACAATGTCTCACAAGAAAAGAATGAAATGAATATTGATGAAGCTGAATCAAAAGATAATAGCTCACACTAGAGTTAAGGATGCAATTCAAAATGCCCACAATGTGAAAGATGCTGACAATAGCAAAGAAAAGTTGGTTGCATAGAAGGCTGAATGGGTTAAGGATAAAGACAATAACATTATAGGTAGTTTTGTGTTAAGGATCAAACCAAAATCTCCATGACATGCTTCACTAAGCATTGTTCATGAATCAAAGGGCAAAGCAATCAAAGCGGAAAAAATTGATCAACAAAAGATTACAATGCCTATTGAAAAGGGAAAGAGTCAAGCCCCACCAAATGCCTCAATTAAGCATGGCATGAAAGGAAATCAAAGATTGTCTTTCTTAATTGTAGATGTAGTTGTAGCGTGATTAAGTTGATACAAAATTGTAAGTTTCTTGTTAGCCTATGAAAATAGAGTCTAAGAATTCATACACTCCTTCCCCAAATTTTATGTGGTATGCACTCTACATCCTATTTGTTCAATCAAACATTTGAAGGTCTTTTTTAAGTTGTCAAAGGAGTGGTAGAGATAATCAGGTCTATTATCATAGGGATATTATAAATAATATATAGGTTCTTCAAAGGAAGACATAAAAAACCCTATATATTGAACTATCATGCATATAAATAAGACTGAATGTATGTTTTCAATGGTTTAGTTTTGAACTTATGTGCAATAGAAGCTTATCATATCACATGTATCCTAACATGAATGATCTAGATGAATACAAATTGAGTTTGGGAATAATAGTGAACTTAACTACTGATGTAGCCCATGCCATAGAATATCTTCATGAGGATTCTTCCTTACAACAGTTGCACTGTAACACAAAAGTTGCAATTTTTGTTTTGAATGAAGACATGATGGCTCATGTTACAGTTTTAGTATAGCAAGATAATGGTGTAGTATTCACAATTTTAGTTTCTTCAACCCTATTACTCAATGGTTTCTCCATAGGCTACGTTTTCCCATAATATGGGATAGGTTAGAGGGTTTCTACATAATGATATTTGTATAGTCATGGGTTTCTACTGTTAGATCTGAAGTCATAGAGAATAATAGAGAGAGAAGATAAAATGACAAGGTACTTAAAATGTTAGTAAAAGTCTTGTATGAAAACTCTATATCAAAGTCTTAAGGTGGAATGTTCATGGTATGCAAAAGGGACAATGTTCATGAGTCTACAAGGAAATCTACAATGACAACTAGAAACACTAAAATCTTTCAACAAAAACTCATGACATATACGATGGTCTTCAAGTCAACATGACCTGTGGATACCTAAATAGAGGATAGTCAAGCTACGGTCATGAAAATCATGGGACAGAGTGTGAATGGACTTTTTTCAAAACTTAAGTGCTAACTGTGAATGCAAATGATAAAGGTGGTTGAAATTGAGTATAATGATTGTTAACAAATTAGCAAAAGGCAATGTTCAAGACAGTCAACAAAGGTAACTAAAGAAACAATAAAAGATAGAGTAAATGCAATGGATATGAAGTATTTGTAGTAGTGGATTGCCCTCTTTTCCAAGTGATAGCAAAAATGAGAAAGATGGTCACAAAAAGAAGGCATAAAGACAGACTTTATGTGAAGTGTTTGATGAGCTTAACAAAGAATATATAGTTTGTTTGGTGCTGAGATGAGGAATACGATACACAACTATAGCCTCTATGGTGAAAACTAAGGTTATTGATAATAAATAGTGATAGATTGAAAGAGGTTGGTTATGATCCTTTCTTGTCTACAAATGGAGTTAAAACTTGTGTTCCTTCCAAGCATAGCTTGGGTAATGACAACTGCACAAATGAAGAAAAGCTTGAAATTTTTGATCATAAATTCTTTGATGGTATGTTACAGCTTGAAGGAGACCAAAAAAATGTAATAGAAGATGCCTTGTTTAAATAGGAGTTGTATGTCTCCCTTTTTATAGCCACATCAAAATCGACTGCAAATGTGTTTTAGCCATTGCACAAAATTGAAAAGTTTTTTACTACTATCAAAATTGTGAAAACCTTTTTCCAAGTATCAAGCATAATAACCATGTGTTATCAAAGGACCAAGGAATGAAAAATAATGATAGTAACTTAAGGACAGTATGGTGATCATGTGCCCTACAGGATAGTCATGAATAAAGGAAGTGGTTATTAGTTTAATGTCAAGAAAATATAACAAGGAGAAAAATCATGATAAACATGAGAAAAAGATATAAAGGTTCATGGAATTTCCTTGTGAAGATACAAGACAGAGTAAGGTATTATAGCATGTATAGAGGCTTGTGATTGAAAATTAGTAAAGAGGTAAAGGAAAATATTTAAAGGGAAAAATGAAGATAAAGGGACTATATAAGAAACCTCTACATAGACAAGGTGGTTAGTTCAGACTAGTTGAAGATGCATCTAAAGAGAAACTTAATCCCATGTGGTGCAGGAGCACCTAGAGCATACATTGATGAAATTTCATCATTTGAAGGAGGGCATTGGGATAAAAGGGGTAATTTGAAACATTTAATGTTAAATTAGTCTTTGAGACCATTATTCATGTAAATGGGGGGTTTTTAATGTTATCTAGTTCAAAAATGAAAAACGTTGCATAATAATGTAGTTATTGTCAACAAATTGTTAAAAGTGCAAAACTAAGCATTGTAAGGGTCTAGTTGGTTGGATGGTTAGTTGTAGGTATTCCATAGTTGGTTTTTGATAAAAAAAAATTGTATTTAAAGCTTCTTGAAGGCTCAATTAAAGGTGGTTGGATCATTTTGAAGTAAAAACCAATTAAAAAAGGCTTCTTTTTTTAGTTATTTCCTGAGTTTTCTTGCATTCCAACCCTGTGTACAGGTCTGTACAGAATGGATTGGATCCAAAATGCATTGAATTGGTTTTATAATAGTTTTAGCCTCATTTATAATCTATTATTGTAGCATCTTATTGTGTTGGAGCAATCTAGTGGTTGATTTCTTGTAGGCAGGTGTGAAAATAGGGTATAAGGGTTTGGTTGCCTAAATGAGCTAGAATTCCATTCCACCTTTTTGTGACCATCGTTCCTTGGTGGAATGGACCAGTATAATATAGTATTAGTTTTAGGATTCAATTAATAAAGTTTGGTGAGGGTTTTTAGGAGAATCACAACGCTATCCCTATAAGAAGTCAAATTTTGTGCCTTTTAAGCATAGCTAGGGCATGGGTTTTCGAGATTTTCAAAGAGAATAGGCTGGAACTTTCTTTTTTCTAGGTGGTTATCTGTATTTTGATGTGTTTGAATAGTTTTAGAGGTTGAGAAATATTTTGTGTGAATAGAAGGTTGAGAACCCTATTGGAAGAAGGTGAAAAAGAGTGAAAATTGTTTAATTTGCAAAGGAAGTGTATAGTAAACATGAGCGAAGCCTAATGCAGTGTTTTATTCATCATTTATAGGAAAAATGATGGAGGATTCAAGTGGTTTCAGGTTGGTGAGCAATTTGTACATGGGTAAATCAATAAGCCCTAGTTGAAAAGGTGAAAAATTAGGGTTTAAAGGAAATGGGTCTAAGTGAGAATGTGAGGACCTGAAAGTTGTGAAATCTTGAATTTTTCAAATTTATTTAAGACTTTTTTGGGGTTTTACAAACTGGTGATAAGTTTAAGATAGGGTTATTTGCAAAAGAGGGCTAATTGGAGCCTATTTTAGCCTAAAACGTCAGATTGAGTCTTGATGTTTTGAAGCACCCTATGGTGGGTTTGTGATATGTTTTTTGCCTGGATAATGGGTCCCTAGAAGTTTAAATAATTAATGATTTAGGTTGATTTATTGTATGAAAATGTCTGAAAACTGGTCTTGGAGTACTACTAAGAAATGATGGCTTGAGAAGGTGAACTTGCATTTAGAAGTTCTTGGGGTTTTGAAGTTGATTTATCCTTGTTGTATTTGGAAATAAAATCTTATTAGATGCCCCTTGGGGTATTTGAGGTGTTCTAAACCAATATTAGTGTGGTTAAGCCATTTGGGTGCCTTGTGCACTAAAGGAGCAAATGGGTGTTCTTAGAGCCCTTTTAGCATCAAGTTGTGAGTTCATGGTTTGAGGTCTCCCTTGTTCCACATCACCATGCCCTTCAAAGAGATTTGACCATTTCAAAGCTTTCTCACATGTCATGTCTTCATGCAAAGGGCAGTTGTGGCATTTATGAGGGAGGTTGGACAATTTGGTGGTCTTTATGAGAAATCAAGGACAAAAGATAGAGATTTTCAAGGAAAATTTGCAAGCATTTGAAATGAATTTATAGTCCTTTTTTAGCACTCTATATCACCCAAGAAAAAAGCCTATTCCTGAAAAGGATAAGTCATTCCCATGAAATAAATATATCCCTGTATATTCTACCAAGGAGAATAGTAAAAAAACTAATTCTTTTGCCCCAAGAGGGACAATAGTTATGATCAATATAGTATATCCACCACATATTTTTAACTGAATACGTATCACCCAAGAATCATGCCTATTCCTGAAAAGGATAAGTCATTCCCATGAAATAAATAGATCCCCTGCATATTCTGCCAAGGAGAATAGTAAAAAACTAACTATTTCCCCAAGAGGGACAATAATTATGATCAATGTAGTAGATCCACCACATATTTTTAAATGAATATATATTATTTTCTAAAAAAATAATTCCTAGAGGACAATGGTTATGATCCATGATGTAGATATGGTGCAAGAGCACCTTTGCAAATCATGTTTTCACCATGTAAATTCTTGGAAAAAATGATCAAGTTTGATATCTTGACCTTGTCACATGGTTAAATAAGTTACTTTGTGAATATTTAGGTCATTATGAGGTCACTTGGTGTTTATTAGGTCCAAAAAGTGCAAAAAGGTTTCCATAAAATTATAAAATTTTAAAATTAAGGCAAACTTAGGAGGATGAAAATTCAATTGATACTTAGGAATCAGTTAGGAACCGACGAGATAGTTTGTAATGCCTTTAAAAATGATTTTCTATGCATTTGTACATATGGATGATTGATCAAAGGATTTTAAATGAAGAAAACTTTGTTTTGTTATATAAAATCATTGTTCTCAGGATTTGTACAACCCTTTATGGGCATGAAGAGGTTTCTCATTGATTGTAAGAGTTAGATATTTCAATCACCTTCCTTTTAGTTCAAGTTTCATGTAATTTGGTTTAATTTTGTGCGAGTTATTGTGGATTTACTTCAGACTGCTAAAAAACCTCACTAGGCTAAATAGGGATATTTGAAATTATGTTTCTCTTGATTTAGCCACTGAAATCTTCTAAAAATTAGTGAAAGGAGACTTGCTAGCATGAACTTACATATTTATAGGGTTTCAATTTAGAAGAGCAAGGATAAGGTGGGGAAAAATCAAAATTTTGACTATAAATTCTATTAACAGTCTTATAACACAGAGTTGTGAAGCATAAATGCTAGGGTTTGTGGAATTTTTTTTGGAATTTAACTTCTAATAGACTCATAAGCTTGAGAACATTAAATTAAAGAGGTTTGAAGTTTTTGTAGGTTGGAATTATGTATGGAAGTCAAAGAACCAATAACCCCCTGTTGTATCCAAGGGCTAATTAAGCCTATTATAGTCTAAAACAAAAAGTTTTGATTAACATATGACAAATAACCTTCATCCAATGTGTGATGTGTTTTAAATAGGTTTAATGGATGTCTAAATATGTGATTTATTTTTATTTTCAGTGCATGAGTAAAAAGAAAACTTCCGATAGTCTCATGTACAAACCTACAAGCTTTACAAATAGTTAGGGAAGGAAGTGCAATTAGAATAAGAATTCTATGTACCTGGGCATAAAATGAGTTTATTCATGTTAATTCAAGCCTACTAAATCCATTCCAATTGCTGAAGAAGATATTTGTGTCTTGGAAAAAAAAATTGTAGTTTGGTGGCTTATAGGTGTTATAGTTGCACATTATGGACAGTCATAACCAATTGATGAAATAAGAAATGGTTGAGGTTGTAATTTTTTGTTTTTGATAAATTGATGCTTACCAATGTGTCCTGAAGGCCATTGGGGGTTGGGAAACTCTAATTTTGCAATTTTGAATATTTGAATCAATTGATTGTGAAGGAAAAGGTGAATGAATAACATAAGAATGTTTTGAGTTTTGATAGATCAGATTGAGAGAGTGAATTGTCTTCCTCTGTACTCTACATCAAGATCAGACCCATATGAGCAATAGTGAAAATATCACAAGAAAATGAAATAAAATTCTGACCTAAAAGGGTTTCTACCAGAAGTTCCTTGTGAATGGCTAAACGAATTTTTAAAGAATCAAGAGATATGAAGGAATATTTTGAAAAAGTTGATGTTCATCAAGAAAAAGGTTTTAAATCACAAGGAAGATAACAAAAGATGGAGAATACTGATTACGTGGGGATAAATCTTGAACCTAAGAGAGTGAAGCGGGATACAGCTAAATATTATCTCATCAATAAGGCTCCAAATGTTTTAATTGTACACTTAAAGAGATTTATGGAAGATTTGTGGGGTCGTTTAAGAAAATTGAGTGGCCATGTTACATTCCAAGACAAGCTTTATTTATGCCCTTATCTTGATCCCAAGTGTATTGAAAAAGAAAGCTCCATATATAGCTTGACTGGAGTTGTGGAATACTTGGGCAGTATGACAGGTGGTCACTATGTTTCTTATGTGAGAGGTCCTCAAGATGAAAAGGAACAAGATATTGCTAATGATGACTGTATAGATCAAAGTAGATGGTATTACATCAATGATGCACATGTGAGTAAGTCATCCTTATCAGATGTTCTTGGAAGTGAAGCGTACTTGTTGTTTTATCAGAAATTATAGCATTGGAATGAATTTATTTTATGCCTGATGTTTGGCATGATATTTTTTATTCTTAGATTTGTTGCTACAGTTCAAAATGGAGAAAGTAGTTAAAAAATAGGTTTAAAATAAAAGTGTTATTTTTTTCGATTGAGAGGCACACAAATCTTGTTCTGAAATCTTCTCTTTTTCCTTGTGGTTCTAAATTCACTACTACAACTGATTTTAAGATCACTTCTATGTGTGCATTTATAAAAATGAGAAATTGTTGGAATACTAGGAAAACAAATTATTAACACAGTGAGGTCTTATGTGTGTTGAGTGCATTTTCAAGTGGATTGTTGGGAAGATGGAATTCGAGCCTAGTGAGGGTTTTTTTAATGTCTGAAAAATGAATTTTCAAAAATCAAACCTCAGAAGAGTAGATTTGGATTGTACCTATAGATGTAACGGATTATCAATACCTAGTTGAGTTATTAAGTATGTGTATCAATGAGAAAAATACTTACAGAATGTATTATTTCGGTGTAAAATATAGTCACATAAAATTTAAGACCAAAAAAAAAAGTGAAATATATCTTTATTTCTTCTTTTGTAAACCTACTAATTTCTTTGCTAGTACGGATTAAGTTTACACATCCACCATTTTAGGACAACTCTTTTAGGTTGTGCATAGGAGACTTGAACTTGGACATAGCTTTTACAAGCTCATTCAAACACCAATTTTCCACAATCCTTGAAAAGACTTGCATACCCACAAAATAACAGTAGAAGAAATATATGTCGAATGTATTGTTTTCAAGGGAAAAATCCAAAAAAATGAAAAAATAATTAATCAAAAACCCTTAGCCCTTTATCCAAAATAATTTTTGGGCAGAATGAAACAACTTTTTATGGTTTTTTTAAGTTCTTTGAATTTCAAACTTTGTGGATTAAATTCAGTGAACCCTATGACTTAGGTCTCTACTGATGGAAATAACTAAGGGATTTTCTTACTACCATTTTCAAGTAATCTTTCTTTCCCAAAGAAAACAAACAAATGTGTTGGACATAGTAGGATGCTTGTCTTGTGCTTGTCTTGTGTCCCATGTTACACAAATGAAATATGCAGTGTCGTTTACAAAGTTAAATTATGGTACACAAAAATAGAATACCAATGTGTCTATTTCACATACCATAGCTAAATGAAATCCAAGTCATGGCTGTGTCATGCATACAACTTTTGTAGGTATTTCTAGAGGTCCAAAAGCCCCAAGTTGAAGTACAAGCTTCTAGAGATATACCAAAAGAATGCTTTTCTTTCCATACATTCACCTGTGTTCTATGTAAAATTTCAGATCTTTTTCATCTTGTCTAGTGTGATATCAAAAACAAACTTGAAAATAAATGTGAAAAATTTGAAGGTTCTTATTTAAATTCACCATTCTCATAACTCAATTGCTTGTGTATTCATAGTCACACCACAATATAATGAAATAAATAGGAATTATTTTATAGTTTTCATCAGTAGGTGGAAAATTAGTTTTAGAACACTAATTGTATCGAATATACCAAGATAAACAACAAAAATAGACTATTAATAGACTATTAATTTACAACAATCTATTTTAGAATGAGTTTGTTTTGCACAAAGATATGGGGTTTTTAACAAAATTACATGTTTTCTTGCAGACGACCCATGGGTTGAAGAAAATGGTAGCTAGGGCATAATATTTTCTATAGATATTGATCATTAAAAATCCAATACACTGATCACTTCCCGCCATACCCATTGTAAGCCTTCCCACTAGAAAAAACTGCATCCCAAGTGCGATTTCATGACTATAGTAGAGACGAGAGAGCCAACTTAGAGCCATTGAAAAGATGGGGGAAAATTAGTTGAATTTTTTGGGAAAAGGTAGTTTTTCTATTGTCCTAATTTGAGACAATATAAAATTTTAAAAATAACTTAAATATGTTTAATTTCTATTGTCTTAATTTGAGATAATGTAAAATAAAAATATTACTTAAATATGTTTAAGATAAAATTGAGCAATTGCACCTTGGTGTGCAATGGGTATGCCAAAGAGGTGTGGAAGGTCATTAAGATAAAATTTGGATCTATTATTTCCATTCATCAAATGGTAGGGTCTTTATCAAATGATATTGTTTGTGCGAAAAAGGTTTCAATGTATTGTGAAGATTTCAATTTTTGTTTCTGCAATTTTGTATAAATGTTTGAAAGGATATTTTATTTTCTTGGTACAAATAAGGACCAACAAAAGTAGAAAATTTTAAAACATTCTAGATCATTGAAGAAACCCATGATATTCAAAAATCAAATGAACTATATGATGGATCTTAAAGGTGTAGTAAATCCACCTAGACAATTGCCTTTGAAGGTGGGAACACAAACAAAAACACCAAGTGCAAAATCAATACAATTATCTGATCCAATAAAGGAAATGAGTAAGATATGATCTGGATTTGATAGGCCTATTATTTGGTTCTTTGCAACACAGTATGGACAATGCAGTAATGACAAATGGTGTGCAAAGTAATAAGAAAAAGGCTCCTTCGATAGTTTCTAGCGAAGTTGGAAATGATGAGCTTCAAAAGTGAATAATGCCATGTCCTACAAGTGTGAAGAAACCACTTAATTCAAAGACTCCAATGCAAAATCCTCACTAGATCAAAGAAATATTTCAACTTTTGTAAAGCCAATACTAAGACTTTTGAACAAATTTGAAGCAAGGTTAGTACTGAGGCCAATGCCAAAACCTAGACTTGTAAAAGTACTAGATAAAATTCACTTGTCCCCTATTTAAAGGTACCCAAAAAAAACTAACTCACTTCTATTAACACATGTATAATTTTAGTCTCTACTATCTTATTTTAGTTAATTTACATACTCAACTTTTATATTAAAAATGTCACTTACATTTAATTCATTTTAGTCATTCAACTCACATTAGATATCTTAAAGGAGATGAAATTTATTTTTTGAAGTGTATTCTTAAAAATGATTTTATGTAAGAAATATATTGTAATATGGGTAAAATATCATTTTTAAAAAATTGGCATTCGTAATTAAACACACTTATTCAAATTATACAACATATGTGTATGACAAAGACTATTAAAAATTACAAATTTTTATTTTAAAAAATTAATTTAAATTTACAAATTCTGGATAACTCCTTTAACAATAAGTATTAAGTTAGGTCTAGAATATAAATGAACTAGAAGATCCAATTTGTATATATAAACACTAAAATGTTAATATTAAAATTTATAATAAGATTTTAAGATATCAAAAAAATTTATCATTACAAATATACATGAAAACAATTCATATATATATTCAAATTTACTATGTATATAATTTACTTTCATATTTATTTTTTAATTATTATTTATTTGTATATAAACTTGTTTTACCCAAATTAAAAAATTATAATTATATTTTAGAAATAGGTATTAATCATTGTACAATATTAATCTTGATATTTAGTCATTTTTATTTGTCTAATATTAGTCATTTATTTAGTCATTTAGTTGTGATTTTATACGATGACCAAATTAGTCACTTATAAATGACCAAATTACTCATTTATCTGTCAAATTATACTAGTGTTAGTCACGTGACTAAACGTTTTAGTCATGTAGTGATTTATTTGCCAAATCATACTAGTGTATAGAATACATTTTACACATAAGCACTTGAATGAAAACAATAAACTTGCAAATGTAAGTCAAGATGTATATGGTTGCCATGGATTTTGAATTGGCACCCCCTCTATAATCTAGGTACAAATATGAAGTCATATTAAAAACTAGGAAAGAATGTAATTTAAAAAATTGAAACTCTATAATATATGCCCTTTTCTCATTTCCATAGCATTTAGAACACGAGATAATGATACATATTTTAATAACCGAAAAAACATTATCAATTTATCATGACTTTAAAAATTCAATGTACATACTTACAAATCAATCCAATGAACAATTTGGGTCTACTCTACTACTTATTGTGTCAAGTATTGCTTCGTGAACAGACTCACACGCCTTCCACAAGTTCTTCTTGGTAGGTCTGCCTTGATATTTGATCAACTAAACATTGGCTACCATGATAATGTTTGAGTAGTGAAGGATATTTGGATGCATGTTTAAGTCATCAAACAACTAGACATCTAAATTCTTATGAGGGTAGCTTCTAACCTATATTCTAGTAACAACCATCAAACCTATCATATATTGTATGTTTTCTCCATCTATAATTGGGGCCTCTAATTTATTTTTGGCCTTGATACAATGACACGAGTAATAATTTGTTCCCTCTTCATTGTCTTCATCTCCAATCACTACATAAATATTCCTTGCATTGATATGTGCATCCAGTTATATGAATTTAACAAACATTACAAAAAAACTAAAAATAAAGATATAAAATGGAATTTTGTAAACTATGCAAGAAGATATATTACTGATGTAGGAGCATCCAATGGTGTCGGGAAATCTTGCATCACCATAAATAATTTTTACTTTAATTTCTTTAGTTTTTCTGAGTTCCATGATGGCACTTAAGGGGCATAAGATAGTCAGGAGTCAAAAACAGAAAAAAATAGTCACTTAAATTTTTTAGTAAGTTAGCCTAAACAAGCTCATATGGACCTAAAAATTTACTCAAAGAAGAGCTAAAAAAAAAAATCTGGTCATCAAAGAATCACCTTAATACCCTAAAGGATTTGGGAGAAATTAAAGTTTCCATCTCAGGAAATTTCTCCAATGCAGCTTCAAATTCAAATATAAAACTTTAGAGGCCTTGAAATGGCTTGAAAAGTGGCCCAACCGACCTATGGTGCATTTATGCATTTTAGATCTCTTTGAGATATTCAAGAGATTTACAATTATATGCAATAATATAAAATCAGACACCCGACTCAAAATTTATGTCCCTGTGAATTTTCCCCTCTAAAAAGTTAATTTCATTAAAATTTCTCCCTAAGCCAGATATCAAATGGTGGGAATTTTGGCAGAAAAAAGAGAGGGTAACTTTACACTTTCTAGCACATTCTAGGGTATTTATTGGGGTAAAATGAAAGGGTTAAGTGGGGGGTTGTAGGAGGTCGCTCCATTAGTGCAGATTATGAATCTGAATAATAGTTTTTCTTTCACAGTTGATTTTGTTGTAATGAATCAAGCCCATGAGGATGTAGCATGTAATTTTTGAATCTATAATTTTTATTTTTTAAAAATAATTGAAAGTGGGTTGTTTTTATCTCACATCTTTTATTTTGGTATCTATTTTTGTGTTTTGTGTGGTTTGGGCGGTGTAGCCTTTATCAATTACCCGGTTCTAGTAGATCTGATACATGGTCAAAGTCAATAGATGATTATATCATTTGGAATTGGAGATCCATGGAGAGCCAATATGTTTCAAGTGGGATTATAATTCTTAACCCCATTCATTAGCCAACTCCTTTGAGTCACATTCATTCCATGTTTGAACTATACATGAAGAAAAAAAGTATGTCATCTTTTGCATATGGATAGTCCATGAACTTGCATTGGAGCTTCTATGTAATGCCCCGCCAAGTGACCTTAAAGGAAGTTGCAATTAACGTCTTAAGCGAACCAATATTTTTTTATAAAGTGCATTTAACATACACATTCACTTACTAATTAACAACAACCTCTAAGGCTACAAGGTTAGGATTACTTAAACCCACACATACATATTACATATAATCATAGCATTATGAACTTTATGAAATAAACATCATACCTCATAAGAATACCACATAACATAATAAGATAATCAACCAAGATACAATCTCATAATCATTAACTTAATCCAATGGTTACATCACTCATTCCCAAAATGAGGCAATAGTACATAAGGTTACAATTATAGAATTCCACCTCATAAACATAAGAGTGATAAAATAACTTATACAAATTGAAATATTATAATGCAAGAAATTACAACAAGAACCGTGAGTTGTCCATCTGGATATCTCGCCACCAAGTACTGAAGATAGATGGGGACCCAACGGTTTTGGTGCATGTTCCACCCAACCAAGTGGTACCCAAAGGCCCACCCCCCATGTTAGGAGATAGTAACAATGTAACATGGACAAAGATCTACAATCCACTAACCAAAGCCAGACTCATACTGACATAACCAAACAAATGCCATAAATAAGTACAAATCCAGTACAACTCAAGTACAACATTCACATCACTGACATAGGTCACATTGCTTCCTGACATAAAATAGATCAAGTATGTTCACAAAACCATACACATAAAATAATTAACCACAATTGTCCTAGATAGAGTGTCATCGCATAGTAGTCATGAGATCTCCTCTGGGCATCCTTCATAGGCTCCGGTAATCTTGGTGGCCTCAACCGAATCTCGACCCTCATACTCACTCATGCAGCATCAAATACCTCTCGTACTGACAAGGTAAATGACTATGCCATTCCAGGCCTTCCCACTCATCCCAAGTCTAAATGAGCCCTTGTGTCTATGAGTGATGATTAAATTATATTGATTAGTGTGAATGCATCCTAATCATATAAGTACATTAATTTAATTATCTCTTGATTAACTCACTTCTGAAGTTTACCCGATTTACCACTTTGGGCTTTGGCTCCTAACAAAAGCCACTCTTCTATTCGACAACACACACCCAAACAATCCACCAAGGGAAACACAAGTGCATACCAACTAGGCATCATAGTCCACTCCAACACAATGAGGAAACAAAAGATAGAACTCACTCCAACCATTTTGGAGGCAACAAACATATAGTCCACTCTTTTCAAAGGAGGTACAAAACATCCCCGTTCATGGAAACCGGGTAAAACTAAAAAGACGCCATGCACTACCCAAGGGAAAACAACTGGATGGCATAAAGATTCAACAACCCTTATCTTCTAAGTTCTTCTGGAAGACTTATAATTTAGGACTAACACTAAATCCCAAAACCCATAATGTAACTTGATGACATACCAACAAAAGCATTCAAGTCATTCATCAAATCTAATATTTGGATTTTCTAAATCCATATTCATTCAATAGGTAACGTTAACAAGATCAAAAACACACTTACAGGGTTAATTCAAATGATCATATACCCATATTTCTATTTCCATTATAGGAAGTCTCAAACAATTTAAACTTACATCCCTTTATGAAATACAGAGAAACTAGAACATTTAAGACAAACACGAGAAAATTACTATCTTTGGATATTCTATAACCATATTTCTTTCATATTTCATTCACAATAAATTAATTGTTCTAATCGAAATAAAATGAATTAAAATAGCTATTTTCCTCATCAATATAAACAACTTCATAATCTACTTTTAAATCAACGCAAATCCATGCAAGTAAACTCTTTCCATTTCCTAACCAAATCTTACATCTCATTCAATTTGCTATTTAGAACATGCAATCACTTTAATATAATAAAGTATTGTTTCTCTATCCATTTTCCATATACACTAATCAATCCATTTTTAAATCTCTATTCAATAATATATTGCATGCATCTTATTAAAATAAAATGTGATAATGAATTTACACTTAATATATATATATATATATATATATATATATATATATATGCTTCATATTATATATACACCAAATATATATATTGATAAATTTAATTATATATATTCTTTAATATTCCAATCACAATGATTAAATTGCTCTATGGAAATAAATAAAACATAATAATTATTTGCCTTTTCCAATATAATCATTTCCTAGATTTACTTCTAATACAACTTAAACTATTGCAATTACTATATTCAATTTCTATCCAAAATCTATATCTTTTCAATTCTCTATCTAAGACATGCCATTTTATCAATGTATAAAAATATCTTTTGGCTTATCTATTTAACCACGCATTCATATTGTTTCCAATTAAATCCCATTAATTAAACAAACATTCAAATATAAATATTTCTACAATTCTTCAATATATATTTAAATACCCCTTTTCTTAACAATTCGCCCATGCATTCAAAACCAACATAAATACACTTCTAATTGGATTTCCTTCATTTTCTAACTAACTCATATAATTCATTTAATAAAAAAATATCTTTTTCCTATCAAATTGAATTTTGCATACTAAAGAATTCCAATTTAAACCTCCAACAATACTAAATGGTATACATAATAGGATTAGATATTAAATACATAATAGTATATAAATGCTCATACAATATATATATATACATTCATTATATATTGATATATATTTAATCCTAAAAATACATTTAAATATAATTTCTATCATATTCAAAAACTATCAAATTGTTTTATTCAAAACAAAATGAAACTTTATTAACTTCCAGACATATATATATGTATTTTATTTTACCAAATTTAGTCATATTGAAGTAATATGCAAATAACAATATACTACAAATATACCGTATAAATATATTTACCCCATTATATAAATTCTATGTTTACATAAACTATATATATATATATATATTACACCCTACCCTTAACATACTAAAAATCAAATTAAAACAAAACCAAGTAATTGAAACCCATTTAAAATACAAAGAATTTTTATTTTTTTATTTTTAATTTCCAAATGCTGTAATGCCCCGCCAAGTAACCCTAAAGGAAGTTGCAATTAACATCTTAAGTGAACCAATTTTTTTTTTATAAAGTGCATTTAACATACACACTCACTTACTAATTAACAACAACCTCTAAGGCTACAAGGTTAGGATTACTTAAACCCACACATACATATTACATAAACCATAGCATTATAAACTTATGAAATAAACATCATACATCATAAGAATACCACATAACCTAATAAGATAATCAACCAAGATACAATCTCATAAACTTTATCTTAAACCAATAGTTACATCACTCATTCCCAGAATGAGACACTAGTACAAATGTATTATAATTACATAACTCCACCTCTTACAAAAAAGGGATAAAATAACTTATACAAGTTAAAATATTACAATGCAAGAAATTACAACAAGAACTGTGAGCTGTCCATCTGGATGTCTCGCCACCAAGTACTAAAGATAGATGGGGACCCAACGGTTTTGGTGCATGTTCCACCCAACTAATGTGGTACCCGAAGGCCCACCCCCCATGCTAGGAGATAGTAACAAAGTAACATGGACAAAGATTCTACTACCTCTAACCAAAGGCAGACTCAAACTGACTCATACTGTTATAACCAACCAAATGAATTAACAAGTATAACTCATTCACCATACAAGTATGAATCAAGTACAACTCAAGTACAATATGAGTACAAATCAAGTACAATACAAGTACAACTCCAACATCACTGACATAGGTCACATTGCTTCCAGACATAAAGTAGATCAAGTATGTTCAAATAACCATACACATAAAATAATTAACAACAGTTGTCATAGATAGAGTGTCATCGCAAGGTTTGTCATGAGATCTCCTCTGGGCATTCTTCATAGGCTCCGGCACAAGTAATCCTGGTGGCCTCAACCGAATCCCGACACTCATACTCACTCATGCGGAATCAACTACCTCTCGCAAGAACAAGATAGTTGATCTTGCCATTCTAGGCCTTCTCACTCATCCCAAGTCTAAACAAGCCCTTGTGTCTATGAGTGAGGATTAAATTATCTTGATTAGTGTGAACTGCATCCTAATCATCTAAGTACATTAATTTAATTATCACTTGATTAACTCACTTCTGAAGGTTACCCAGTTTACCACTTTGGGCTTTGGCCCCTATCAAAAGCCACTCTTCTAATGGACAACACACTCACAACCAATCACTAAGGGAAACACAAGTGCATACAAACTAGGCATCATAACCACTCCAACACAAGGAGGATACAATAATAGAAACTCACTACAAACATCTTGGAGGCAACAATCACATAGTCCACTCCTTTCATGGGAGGTACAAAAGATCTTACTCCAAACATCTTGGAGGCAACAACACATAGTCCACTCCTTTCACAAGAGGAAACAAATAAAAGAATTCACCCCAAACATCTTGGAGGCAACAACACATAGTCCACTCCTTTCATAGGAGGCAACAAGATGAAACCACATAACAAGGTCACTCCATACAAGGAGACACAGATCCCATAATCCGCTCCTAAACCAAGGAGGTGCAAACATCCCCGTTCGTGAAAACTGGGTAAAACTGAACAAACGCCATGCACTACCCAAGGGAAAACAAATGGATGGCATAAAAATTCAGCAACCCTTATCGTCTAAGTTCTTCTGGAAGACTTATAATTTAGGACTAACACTAAATCCCAAAACCAACAATGCAACTTGACGACATAGCAACAAAAACATTCAAGTGATTAATCAAATCTAATATTTGGATTTCCTAAATCCATATTCATTCAATAGGTAGTGTTGACAAAGTCAAAAACACGATAACCAGATCATCTAAAATAATCATAACCCCTATTTCCCTTTTCATTACTGATAATCTAAAACAATTAAACTTACTTCCCTTTACTGAATACAAAGAATTAAATCCTTTAAGATAATCATGAGGAAGATACTACTTTTGGATATACTAAATCCATATCTCTTTCATAATCCAATCACAATGATTCAATTAATCTAAATAAAAATTAATAAATAACATAATTGATTGCCTCATCAATAAAACAACTTCTTAATTTACTTTTAAATCGACACAAATCCATGCAAGTAAACTCTTTCCATTTCTTGACCAACTCTTACATCTCATTCAATTTTCTATTTAAAACATTCAATCACTTTAACATAATAACATATTGTTTCTCTATCCATTTTCCATATACACTAATCAATCTATTTTTAAATCTCTATTTAATAATATATTGCATGCATCTCATTAAAATAAAATACAATAATGAATTTTACACTTAATATATATATATATATGCTCCATATTATATAGACACCATATATATATTAATAAATTTAATTACATATATTCTTTAATATTTCATTCACAATGACTAGATTACTGTATGGAACTAAATAAAACATAATAACTATTTGTCTTTTTCAATATAGTTAGTGCCTAAATTTAGTTCTAATACAACCTAACACTATTGCAAACAATCTTTTCAATTTTCTATCCGAAGTCTATGTATCTTCAACTATCTATTTAAAAACATGCAATTTCATCAATGTATAAAAAATATCTTTTGGCTTATCTATTTGACCACGCATTCATATTATTTCTAATTAAATCTCATTAATTAAAACAAACATTTAAATATAAATATTTCTATAATTTTTCAATAGATTTAAATATCTTTTTCCTTATCAATTTTGACCATACATTCAAAACTTATCTTTTAAATTCTTCATGCGAAGCTAAATTACACACACTTAAATAAAACAAGGTAAATACTGATTGAAAATACTCATGGATATATATATATATCTCAATATATTTTCTTCAATCATATTAACAAAATAAACATTTCCTTTTAAATCAATTAATTACTTCTATTAAAAAAATATCTTTCTCTATATATTTTCTACACATACTAATCCTTTCTTTTAGAACACTAATAATACCCAATTTGCAAACAACAGAATAAAATAAGATAAAATATTATTTATTCTCTCAAATGGATATATACTTTCAATATATATATATATTAAATATAAATTAATATATTTAAATATATTTAATCATTAACATATCTTCTATTCTTTACAGAATAGCAAATTGTTTAATTCAAAATAAAATATCCTTTATCATTAATTTTCCAAAATATATATATATATTTTTTCAATTAAATCAAATTAATAATTCGACCTTTTACACATGAATTTAAATTCCACAATTAAATTTTAAATTATGCATTCTTTAAATCAAATATTTAACTCCTTGTATTAAACTTTAACATGCCATTTTAAAATAAACAATAATTTCCCCATAAGTTTATAATTTTAATTCCACTAATCTAATATACATATTTTATTTAAAATAATATAAATAAATATAATACTTTAGTATTATAAATTATAATATAGAATATTATTAAATAATATTTTAATATTATAATAACAATACCTAAAATATTAATATTTATAAATATCAATTTATTATTATTTTATTTTCAGAACAGCCATGGGAAAATAACTTAACAGTAGTCTCATGTTTCAAACATAACTCAAAAACTATGATCTGGGTATTTGCGATATATTGAAAAGGATAAGAAAATTTCAAAGTGTAAAAACCCTTTAAATTTCCTGACAACCCAGTTTGTGTAAGTGAAGTTATAGGCGACACAACCAGACCATTTTACCATGAAAAATATAACTATACTGCAGATTTTAAAATCTGTTTTTTTAATAATAAACAGAAGGTTTTATTTTCTAAAATCATTCTAAATGCATTGTTCAATCTCTATGTTTGATCTCCAATAAAAACACAATCTATTTCCCCAAATAGTTTAAATTCAACTGAGGTTTTCACAATTTTCACAAGCAAAGGCTATAAATTTATTTAATTATTTTCTTTTAATATAAAATTTATTTTCTAAAACAGATTTAACAAACAAATCTTTAATCACTACTATTTTAAAGAAAAACAATCAAGAACAATAAAGCACAAAGAGGAAAACCTGGTACAAGAAGCTACAAGAAGAGATGAATTTCTGATGCAAGCCTCCTCTAAGGATTTCCTGAATTTTCTTCAATCCTCCAATGAATCCAATCCAAAATCCAACAAATGCAAACAATATTTTCTTCAATCAATTGTACAATCAAGCTTTCTTCAAACCCTTGTGCAAATTTTCCAAAATTTCTTCCCTACTGTGAAAATGTATTTTTTTTTCTAAATCTCTTTCTACTCTAAAATTAAAACATGTATTCTTTATAAATCAAAAATACCTAATTCAACCCTAATTCACATTGCATGCAAATTAGATATTTCAATTTCAATTTCAAATTTCAATTTCAATTTCAATTTCACTTTTCGAAAACCCACTTTCAATTTAAAATACAATTTCAAATAATAAATTAATTTCCAAATTTGCAACCAATTTCCCAAATAAACATTTAATTACAATTTCTAATTTAATTCCCATACCTTGAAATTAAATTCCAAAATTAATTTTAATTCTTTTATTTCCTTTCATTCTCTTGCATCACGTTTAATTAATTAATTTAATTATTTAATAATTAAATTCAACCCCTATGGATTAAATTTAATTAATTAAATAATTTAAATATAAACTTTTATCCACATTGCATTATTTAAATTAAATAACCATCAACATGATAGAAATGCAATTATTCTAAATATCTATTTCCAAATCAAGAATTCTTCAGAATTAAATAACATCAAAGCAAGATAGACAATGACTCGACACACACAACTGATGACACACTAAGGCTAGGGTGTAAACTTGACACATGTTACCTAGCTACTATCTCCCATTCAACTTAACCGTTGGATCGACATGCTCAAACCTATGAAACTAGATGGAGTCGATGTCATGTACTTGCAATCCTGCAACCAAGTAAACACCATCATACAATATATCCAGCATGTAATACACACCGTGAAGAAAAAATTATAGATTTGTAGGGTGCTCGCAAGCAAGTGATGCGAACTCGTCCTCTTCACCCATACACTCATCAAAACTGACACTTCTATCATAATTCCAATAATCTCATAATAATATCTCATGTTAACTCTATAACATCATTAATCCATAATGCATGTGAAACAATAATCAGATAACTACATCCCACAATAATAGTTGTCACTCAATAGTAATGATCAAAACATCATAACAAAATGTATCTAGTATCAAAGTAATTGCAACCAAACATAGCATAAAGCAACTTGAACAAGAATCAAAACGGAGGGGTATTACAAATGCTTATTTCTATGCATCTAACCCAACCCATACGCCAAGGTTAAATAACAATTTAAAAAAAAAAAAACTAAAGAAAAACCCCATGTTTTGAGGGGCGACTGTGCATAGCACAACCGAACCCCAAACCATGGTCGCGGCTGCAAGGGGTGAGGGGTGGCGCTGCCCTTGGCAGCGCTCCCTCCACAAAGCAAACAGTGAAGGGAGAGGGGAGGGGGCTGCGGAGGCCCTTCCTCCACATTCGTCCCCTCATGGGGGCGGCGGTGGAGGCAGCGCCTCCCAAGCCTCCCCCAATGCATAAAGAAAAACCCTAACAAAATAAAATGTGCAGCAATCAAAGCAAAATTTTGAATTTCCAACGATTTACCAAAGAATAAGGATGTCGTACAGTCGGCGAATTCCAAAATTTAAAATATAATTTACAACATAATTTAAATGTATATATATTATATGTTTATCTGTATGTATATATATATTTAACACATATATATATATATATATATATATATATATATATATATATATATATATATATATATATATATATATATATATATATATATATGTATACATATGTATGTATATATAATATATATATATTTAACCAAAATTTCAACTTCAAGATAAAGTTATGCAAATTTTCCAGAGAACATCCAAATTTTTCAAGAAGTTTACAAATTAATTCTTTTAATCCATTTTCCTGAATTCTTAAACAATAAAAGAATAATTAAACCAAAACGGATCTATATTAAAAACAGAAGTTTCCAAAAACCTCAAAATTTCTCCACCTAATTTCTACAGAAGGTTTTCAAAATAAAATTTGATTTTCTACAGAGGGTTTTCAAAATAAATTTGATTTTCTGTAGAGGTTTAAATTTTTCAAAACAGATTTATCAAACAAAACTTAAATCACTACTATTTTAAAAGTAACCAAGAACAATAAAACACAAAGAGAAAAACCTGGTTCAAGAAGCTACAGGAAAAGATTAATTTCTGATGCAAGCCTCTTCCAACGATTTCTTGAATTTTCTTCAATCATCCAATGAATCCAATCCAAAAGCCAACAAATGCAAACAATCTTTCCTCCCAATCAATTCTACAATTAAAACTTTCTTCAAACCCTTCTTTGAGCAAATTTTTCCAAAATTTCTTCTCTGTTGTAAAAATGATTTTTTTCTAAAAACTTTTTTCTCCCCCAAAATTAAAACATGCATTCGTTATAAATCAAGAATACCTAATACAAACCTAATTCACATTACATGCAAATTAGATATTTCAATTTCAATTTCAATTTTCGAAACCCACTTTCAATGCAATTTCAAATAATAAATTAATTTCCAAAGTTGCAACTAATTTCCCAAATAAACATTTAATTACAATTTCTAATTTAATTCCCACAAGTTGCAATTAAATTCCAAAGTTAATTTTAATTCTTTTATTTCCTTTCATTCTCTTGCATCACGTTTAATTAATTAATTTAATTATTTAATAACTAAATTCAACCCCCTAGATTAAATTTAATTAATTAAATAAATTAAATATAATTAATTAATTTAAATATAAACTTTTATCCACATTGCATTATTTAAATTAAATAACCATCAACATGATATAAATGCAATTATTCTAAATATCTATTTCCAAATCAAGAATCCTTCAGAATTAAATAACATTAAAGCAAGACAGACAATGACCCGACACACACAACTGATGACACACTAAGGCTAGGGTGTAAACTTGGCACATGTTACCTAGCTACTACTTCCCGTTCAACTTAACCATTGGATCGACACGCTTGAACCTGTGAAACTAGGTGGAGTCGATGTCATGTACCTACAAACCTAAAACCAAGTAAACAACATCATACAATATATCTAGCATATAATACACACCGTGAAGAAGAAACTATGTATTCACAGGGCGCTCGCAAGCGAGTGATACGAACCCGTCCTCTTCACTAATACACTCATCAAAACTAACACTTCCATCATAATCCAATAATCTCATAATAACATCTCATGTTAACTTTACAACATCATTAATCCATAATGCATGTGAAACAATAATCAAGTAACCACATCCCACAATAATAGTTGTCGCTCAATAGTAATGATCAAAACATCATAACAAAATGTATCTTGTATCAAAGTAACTGCAACCAAACATAGCATAAAGCAAATCGAACGAGACGCAAAATGGAGGGGTATTACATTCTACAAGAGTGTATCTCACTCGATCATGTTAGTGTACAATAATCCTCATATTTTTCAATGTTAGTATAATCTACCAACAACAAAAAAATATGAACTAAAGAATTACCTTCATTACCTAGACCCATAGCATGATTGCACCACTAGACAATTGATTTTTCATCTATTAACTTTGGATTGTCTTTGTATTTTAACTCTTCTTCTGCTAAGGATCTTTTGATACATGCTCCTGCATCATCATTGGTGCAGTCGTGGTAGGAGGGTCCTTGAAGAGAATAATCTGGACCCTGCAACAAGAGTTACACAAAAAAATCCACTTAGAATATGGAGGCAATTGCAGATTCAAACATTCTTATTATCAAAATTTTCAATTACATATAGTCAGAAACATCCAAGTTTACAAATTGGGCTCATAGGCCTGATACAAAATGCTCAAAATACAATATTCTTATAGGCTCCTTAATGTGAGCTGAAATATTATATATTGAATCTCCCATTCATTCTAATAGGCATCCTAATGATCTATTACAATGATTTATATCACATTTGAGATCTAGAATCATCCATGTCATCCAAAGATCATTACAATCTCTAATGAAGGAAACATAACGTGCATGAAATAGGTCAGCCGTCAATTTGAATGTCTCCTCAGTAGGTGCATAAGATGAAGTGTGTACCTAACTTAAGGTCGGGGAGACTCCATAGAACAATTCAAAACACAAGCTGAGGGTCCACACGTTATGGGAAGGATCCACAAGAGATCAAATTAGCCATTAGGCTCGAAACCTCTTCGGTCATTTGTTCTAGAAAATTCCACTTAATCCAAAAAGTGATAACTTTCTGAAAAAAGATTCAATCATGCAGATTCTTGCAATAAGGAAAATGAACATGTCCATGATCAAAACATATATCCATAGGATCTGGTGAGCAAGTATGATGAAATACCGAGAATTCCAACTTTAACTGGACAGGAACAAGAAAAAACTAAATGAAAATATTTTTGGTTGATGCAAGATTACAAAGAATCAAGGATACTCCTACATCAGACATCCCAGGTTATTTGAAAAGTGATTCCCTCACATTTTGGGGGCTAAAGGAAAACCAATATGGTCTTCCTTAGCCTGAGAAATCCTTGAAGAATCCTCTACTAGTCTGTCCTTCCACTTTACAAGATATTCTTTGTATTGTCTTCCACGTGTTTTCCTCCCATCTCTAATAACCAAAACCTCTTCTATCTCATCTAATTTTTGTTTAGGAAAATTTTTCTCCTTTTTTTCTTTACTATCTTCATTTGATTTTGATTCATGGTACTAATGTAGATCTGTAATGTTCAATATAGGTGATATACCCATGACATCCGATAGCTCTACTTCATATGCATTTCCTGAATCAAATTTCTTCAAAATATTATAGGGTCCAAAATTTCTCATTTTGAGCTTATTGTGTGTGCCAATTAGAAATCTTTCCTTCCTCAAAGACACCATCACTTCATCTCTAACTTCAAACTCCTTATGTCTCCTCTTTTCATGTGCTCACTCCTTATACTTCCATTTCATATCTTCCAATTGTTGTTTTACTTGAGTATGCACCTTCTTCATATGTTTTGCAAATTCTTCTACTTTTGCACTCCTTTTATCTTCCTTTCTGATCTCTCACAATTTTGATATACCTCTAGGATTAAATTTAGTAACAATCTCAAAAGGTGTCTTTCGGATACTCTTTTTCACTAAATTATTGTAAGAAAAATTTGCTTGTTCAAGGACTAAATCCCAACTTTCGGTCTTCTCCCCAACCAAACATCTCAACAAATTCCCAAAACTCTTGTTTACTACCTCTATCTATCCATCAGTTTGTGGGTGAAAAGTAGAACTAAACTTTAAATTTTTCTTTAACTTCTTCCAAAGTGTCCTCCAAAATTAACCAACAAACTTCGTATCTCTATCTCAAACAATACTCCTATGTAATCCATGCAATCTGACTACTTCCTTGAAAAACAAGTCTTCTACATGTACTGCATATGTTGTCTTCTTACAATGTATGAAATATGTCATTTTAGAAAATCTATCCACCACCACAAATATAGAATCATTACCTCCTTGTGTCTTTAGCAAACGAAGTATGGAATCCATGTTGATATCCTATTAAGGTCTCTCCAGAACTGTCAAAGGCTTATATGATCCAACATTCTGACAACTCCCTTTTGCATCTTGACAAACTCTGTAACTCTACACAAATTTTCTAACATCCTTATGAATCTGTGGCCAAAATTAATTCTCACTTACCAATGCTATTGTCTTATCAATTCTGAATTTTCTTTTCAATCCTCCATTATTTTTTGCTTTCACCAAGCTATCCCTCTAAACAACATTTCATCTTGAATGAAATAATCCAACCACTGAATTCTATCCTCCAAGATAGGTTCTTTACAAGCTCTCAATGGTTTTGTAAAATATGGGTCTTCCTTATACAATTTCTTCAATTCATCAAAGCCTAATACCCCCACTCTTATTTTTGCCAGTAAATTCCTTCTCCTAATCAAAGCATCAGTGACTCTATTCGACTTTCAACTCCTATGTTTCAAAATATAAGTATAACTCTGCAAGAATTCGACCCATCTCATGTGTCTCTAATTAAACTTACCTTGAATTTTCAAATACTACAACACCTGATGACTTGTATACAACACAAACTCCTTAGGAAACAAGTAATGTCTCCACTTCTTCAAGGCTTGAACTATGGCATAAAACCCCTAGTCATACACTGAATATCGTCTTCTAGCATCATTCAATTTCTCACTTAAATAAGCTACTGGTCTTCCTTCTTGACTTAATACTACTCCAATTGCATTTCAACTTGCATCACAATCTACCTCAAATACCTTACAAAATTCTAGTAAATTCAACATAGGCTGCTCAATCACCTTTTGTTTCAACAACTCAAAACTTTGGTCTACTCCAGATGTCTACCTAAAATATTTTTTATCTCCTCTCATTGTTTTTTTCATATGAATACAAATAGAACTCAAATTCCTAATGAACTTTTGGTAGAAACTAGCCAATCCATGAAATGATCTTACATCTCCAATGCTTTCTAGTGTATTCCTTTCAACAATTTCTATTACCTTCTCAAGATCCATCTCCAATCCATCAGAAGATATCACAAATCCCAGATATGCCAATTCTTCCTTCATGAAACTACCTTTCTTAATGTTTATCAACAACTAATCTTCTCTCAACCTCTGTAAAACTTGTCTTATATGTAACAAATTTTATTCTCTAGTCTTATTGAAAATCAATATGTCATCGAAATAAACAACCATGAAATCACACAAGAATTTCTTCAATACCTCATTCATTAGCCTCATGAAAGTACTTAGTGCATTTGTTAGTTCAAAAGGCATCACCAACCACTCATACAATCCCTCATTTGTCTTAAATTATATCTTCCACTCATCCCTTCTTTGATTCTGATATGATGATATCCACTCTTCAAATCTATCTTTTTAAAGTATCTAGCTCAACTTAAACAATCAATAATTTCATCCATCTAAGGAAAAGGAAATCTATACTTCATTGTGATTTTGTTTATGGCTCTAGAGTCTATACACATCCTCTATTATCCATCCTTCTTAGATGCTAGCACAACAGGTATTGCACAAGGACTTAAGCTTTTTCAGATCAAACCCTTCCTTAAAAACTCTTGCACTTGTCTATTCAATTCTTCATTTTCAGTCGGTGTCATCTAGTGTGCTTCTTTATTAGCAAAACTAGCTCCAAGAATTAGATCCATGCAATGACTAATGCTCCTCACATGTTGAAATCCATTAGGTACATTATCGAAAATGATAGCTTCATATTCTTCCAAAAACTCCTTTATCTCCTCTGGTTGTTCTTCTACATACTTTAAGTCTTTAGCCTTCTTGGGAACTAAGGCATAACACATGTTCTCATGTCTCAGTCCATCCAGAAATCTCCTTCCATCAACCAAACAAATTCTAGCACTCGTGGAAACCTCAACTTTAGGAACATCATCCAAGGGAAACAAAGTCTGCTTCATCCCATTAACAACAATGGTATATGTGTTCATCTTTCCAACATCAATAGCCTTTCTATCATTCTACCAAGACCTTCCCAACAAAAAATGGCATACATCCATAGGCATGATATCACACAAAACTTAATCATGATAAATTCATATCTTCAATTTCACCAAACATTGTTCACTTACCAATATCTTATGCTCATCTTGAATCCATGCTATTTGATAAGGTTTCAGGTGTTTCAATATTTATAGCTTCAATTTAGTCACCATTTCTTTAGAAACTAGGTTCTCAGAGCTTCCACTATTAATAATCTCTCAGAAAAATTTACCGGCTACCTTCCATCCAGTTCAAAAAAAAAATATTCTCTACAATGGTTCCTGCTCCATCTAACTTTGACACAATACTCTTTTGTTCACCAAAAATATAGAACATGGAGCAAGAGATACACAAAAAAATCCACTCAAAATATGGAGGAAAATTAAGATTCAAACATTCTTATTATTCAAAATTCCAATTACATACAGCCGACAACATTCGAGTTTACAGATTGGGCTCACAGGCCTAATACAACATGCTCAAAATATAGTATTCTTACATGCTCCTTAATGCAAGCCGAAATACTACAAATCGAATCCCCTATTCATTCTAATTCTGATTCTAATTTCCATCCTAATGATATATTATAATGATTTATATCACATCCAAGATATAGAATCACCTGCATCAGCCAAAGATCGTTACAATCTCCAATGAAGGAAACATAACATGCATGAAATAGGTCAGCCTTCCATTTGAATTTATCCTCTACAAGTGCATAAGATGAAATGTGGGCCTAAATTAAGGTCAGGGACACTCCACAAAACAATTTGAAACATATCATGAGGATCCGTAAGTTATGGGAAGGATCCATAAGAGACCAAATTAGTCGTTAGGCTCGAAACTGCTTTGGTGCTCTACTCTAGAAACTACCACATAATCTGAAAGCGATAACTTGTCAAAAAAAAATCCAATCATGCAAAATCTTAGAATAAGGAAAATCAACATGTCCATGATGAAAACATAGATCCATAGGATTTGGTGAGAAAGTATGATGAAATACCGAATCTACCAACTTGAACTTGACAAGAACAAGAATAAAAATGAAAGAAAATATTTTTGGTTGATGCAAGATTGCAAAGAAGAAAGGATGATCCTGCATCAATCATGCTCCCCCTTTCCATGCCCAACCTCTAAGAAATTATACATATGTTGAACACCACTGATCTTATGCATCCTACTCAATGAGTGAAATATTCTAGACTTCTTGAATTGTGACGTACAATTTTTTGACCATATGATATTGTAGACATCCAAATTCAACCACCCCCCCCCCCCCCTCCCCCATATTGTCAAATTTCTTCCCTTTCATTCATCTATCTAACCTTTCCCATCGATATTAATTAAATGAATTATTTAGTTAATCTTTCCCCCTTTTTTTATATTCCTAAGGTATTTAATTCAATTAATTAAATACTTTACCTTTGCCCCCTTCCCTCACTAAATTAAATAAATACCCTTAATTATTCAATTCAGTCATTTTCCTTTATGAATTTAAATCAATTTTAAATTCACTACTTTCGCTCTCCTTGTCCCATCCTCCATAACTCTTCCTTAATTTGAATTAGCCTAATTAATCCCTAATTAGGATTTGCACACACTTAATCAGGATTAATGTCACATCATCCATCATAGCCCACTTGTTGTAATCCTCCATTACTTAACCTTCATCATCTATTTTCACAACCTAATTACTTGATTAGGCCATCTTAATCCTCCATGCCATTTATGACATACCTTCAAGTCAACTCTTCATTGAATTATTTCTCCTTTTGTAGAAGGAAACTCATCCCAATATGAAATTTTAATTCACATTTTATTCCTCCAAGGACTTTTGAGGAATTTTTAATTCCTCAAAAGTCTTATCACCCGCGACATGGAAAGATGTGAGGGCTTGTGGGTTCTCAACTCACCCTAGCCCTTGATCTTGTCCAAGGTGGCTGAATCTTTACCATTCATCTTTTAGTGGCCTTTCCCCTAAAATTAGAGGATTTTCCCTCATTCGCAACTTTCAACATTATACAACTTTGAACTCTCCATCCTTCAAGCAGTTGCACTCATCCACCATTTTTGTAACCTTCAAGATAATTTTTCATCCATATCCAACACCTATCAAAATACCCACTTTTATCATTGCATTCCTCATGACATCCTCATCATTTAGCATCTAGTTTTATGTTTTTTGTCATTAGAAGGAGCACACAAATCAAGCAATCAACATGTCCAACCAACCAATCAACTTGGACAAGGTAATATCAAGTTTTTTCTTTCATTTTGTTCAAGTTCAACTTAGGCCTAATTTTGAGGTGTTGTTGTGTTTCCTTTTGTATTGCATTTCATTTTTATTTTGTACTTTAGACTAGGGGATTTTGGCAACACACATTTTAGACACACTCGATGGGACCCACGTCATAGGTGTTTTCTTTCACATTCTTTGTTGTTTGAATTTTGCATGTTCAAATTTCAATTAGAAAGGTGAGACCTCCCTTGATGAGTGATCTTACTCTACATAGGGGCAAAGTTTCCTAGTCAGACGAGCAAAACTTACCTTTAGTGGTGAACCTGCCTTTTACACAAGGGTGAAGTTGTAGTTTATAGGGGCAAAGTTGCTCTGATGGGTGACCTTGCTCCCTTCAGGGGCAACAATGCTCCCTTCACGGGCGACGTTGTTTGGTCCTAGTGATAGATGACTTAGATTTTGCAAATAGGTGACCTTGCACTTCTTTAGGGGAGAGCTTGATCCCTTCAAGGGCAGCCTTGCTCCCTTCACAAAAAACCTTGCTCGAGTCTTGTTGACAGGCGATCTTTTTTTATAGATAGGCAACCTTACACTTCTTCAGGGGTTAGCTTGTTGATCTAGAAGGGAAAACCAACCTCTTACAGGGGTGATCTTTCTTTGTTAGATAGGTGGACTTGCCTAATACAAAGGCGAGTTTGATGTGAACCCAAAACTTTGGTCTTCTATTTCCAGTGTTGTTTCAGCTTCGCATACTGACTGAATAACTTGTCTATTTGTGATTGTCCCGAGTTTTCTAATATTTTTTGTATTTGTTCCTCGCCTATCCAAGACCGGTGGTTTAAAACTACTAACATGTTTTTTGTAGAATGATTAGTCCCAAACCTTCTAGTTAGTTTGTTTTTGGTTTTTCTCATACTAGTTAGGAACACGTAGCTTTAATTCAAGGGTCAAGTTACACTTTTTTTTCCATGTTTGAGAGTAGGTTGTTGACATATCCACTTCCCTTGTGACTTTAGGAAATCCTGGGTGATGAGAAATCACAACTTTCTCTAGTCTAGTTGAGTCTTCCTTGGAGGTGGTAGTGTGTCTAAGCTCTCCCCTTGCACTACATGTGAGCCTGCAGACTAGCCAAAACATCTAGTTTCTTCTTCCTTTAGCAGGACCTTCCTGGGATTTCATCACCCAGGGGATGATTCAAACCATGTGTTACTAATGGGGTATATAAAGGGGGGAGAATGAAATTTTCACCCCAATCAAGTCGCATCATGTTTTACGAAGCATTGAAGCTATGGTGATACCTAGATAAGACGTGAAGAGTTGGTTCGAGTTTTCAATACTTTTTTGTGCCTTACGTATCATGTGTATATTGAGGAATCCCTAGATATCCTTGTTCAACCTAGATAGAGATTTGTTTTTCAACCATGGCTTGGTGTACTATAGGGGATGCAGATCATACCTTGAAGTTACTCACCATGTAATCCCTTAGTTTGAGATAGAAATCCTCATGGTGGAATACAATAGTCCTCAAGTGAGAGTGTGAAGGTGAGCCTGTGGTGTCCGTTGACAACCCTGTCCCATTGGAATGATAGCTATCCACCTTCATGAGAAAGGGTGCTCCAGAGAACCACCCTAGTATCACAAAGTATTAACCTTGGGTTTTCTGTCCAAGGTGGTGGGCCTACATTAAGTTTGCAAACCCATTTTACTAATTTTAGGATTGTGTTTCCTAGAGTGTCTTCTTTGTGTAATACTAGTTCTTTTACTTTTAGTTGAGTTAGTCCAGCTTGTTGTTTGTTATTTTTTTTGCCTATTTTCCTTTACCACAGAAAAACCCTACCTTCAGAGGTGAATTTTCTCCTTATAGAGGCGATTTTTCACTATAGACAAGCAATATTACCCTCCAAGTGGGTGATTTCTCATTTTAGTCAAGTCTAGGTCATTTGGTTAGGCAAACTTGCCTTTTTCAGAGGTAAATTTTTATGTGGGTTACCTTCTTAGGTGATCTTGTTTCCACCCATTCTCTTAGACAAGCGATGTTGTCCATCCCATAGGCAAGTCTGTGAGCCATCAAATATTCCCATCCCCTTAGAATAGGAAACCTTGCACCCCTGATGGGAAATTTTGCACTCTGATAGGTAATCTTGCTTATCAATTTTGCTTTTTCCTGGTCTCAGACAAGTCTTGGGTGAGATTTCACTCTAATAAGTGATCTTTCTTATCAAGTTCAACTATTCCCGGTCTTTGACAGGTCTTGGGAAAACCTTCACTTCCAAATAGATAATTTTTCTCACTAGGTTTGCCTATTTTTGTTGTTAATTAGGTCTTGAGTGAAGTTGCCATCCTAAACAAGCGATCTTGCAAACTTCAAGGGTGATCTTTCCAAATATAGAGGTGATTTTTCTTATTATAAATGAGGTAATTTTCTTCCTTTAGAGGTGAAGTTGTGACTTATAGAGGTGACCTTGATTCCCATACAAATTCCAAAATGTGAATCCTTTTGACCATTGAAAGCTTGTCATTTGTCGAGTCATTTTGTGCAATCAAAATTTGTTATCACCATTAATCTTCTTGTAATCATCATTTTCCTCCATTTTCATTTTCCAAATATCATCATTTCATCAATCAAATCATCTAGGGCCATCTTAGAGCATCCTTAGATTGCATATCCATCATTGCTTCATCAATCTGAATCCCCTAAACTTTGTTTTGGATGTTTTTATCCAAGTTGGCTTAGGTGTCTTATCTCAATCATTATCATCTATAATTTCTTAGGATCCCATCTATCCTAAGTTAATAAATCATCCTTGACCAAATCAATCTACCTCTATCCTAAGGTAGATTTGATGTCGTATTCATCTATCTTGCACTTCTATCTGATTAGTCATTACCTTACATCATCTAATCAAAACTTCTGAACTAGAGTCTAGAATTGGTTTTACCAATCCAATCCAATCAATCATCTAGTCCAATAAATCACATCATCTTATCGATCAATATTACCTAATCCAATAAAATTAAATCCTTACCCATCAGCCAACTTAATCAATCAATCCTTCATCCAATCTAATCGATTAATCCTTTATTCATCATTTAGGTTTGTTTTTCACTTTCATGAATGTTACCCCCCAGTGGCAAGCAAAGAAAATCATGGTAGACCAAAAATCCCAAGGTGCTCAGCCCAACATTCCTCAAGATCCCAACAATGAAGGCTCATCACAATCCAACAATGAGGTACAAACCATGTCACCTCCTATCGATGAAAACATGGTCAATCAACTCGAAGTCATAGTTGATGAATATCTCAGTAACCCTATCAATATTTAGATGATTGATCATCTCCTTAATGAGCATGACAATAAGATCCTCACTACCTTGCTCATGAAGGGCATTAAAGCACCATCGAGATTTGAATTATCAAATTTTTTCAACCTCTCACCTCCTACATCTCTGGCATCTCAAGATCCCCAAAACTCATAGAATCCTCTAGAGAATACTTATGTTCTTGAGGGTCCTCTCATCAATATTTGGTACTAGCCTAGGTTTGATAATGGCGTACTCTATCAGGACCCACAACCATAGGTTCTGATCATAGTTGTAGGAGCATCACCTAATCCAAACAACCCCTTTTCTTTCAGTATACTGCAAAACATTCCTCACCATCATTTGAGAATGCCCCTCAAGGTCAGACCCCATTACCTATTCAATCAAGTCAACCTCCCATTAATGCTGGGGAAATCCTTTAATCGTATTACCACCACTTCTAGGATGGATGCCTACTTTGAATCAAAAACCACCTCCATTTATTCCTCTGCAACCCCCTTAAAGAAGCATCCCATATTCTCAACCACCACAAGGTATTCCACAACAAACACCTCAACATATTCCAATCCAGTCTCAACCAATCCTGTAACAACTGCCTCAGAAAAATATCCCCATTCCTATGCAACAACAATAGCCACCCTCACATCCATTGTAGGGTAATCCATTGCAACCCCCTCATTAGTCTCAAGGTTCTACCATTCAATAGGTACCTCAAAAAAAAAAATCCTATCAACCAACCTTGAGTCCCTCACCAACCTCAAATCACTCAGCAGCCTAAAATCCCCACTCGACCTCCTTATCATCAGCCTCTTTAGCAGCCACAATTCCAAGCACAACCTCAACACTCTCACCATTCCATTCTTGGCAACATGGTGTAATTCCTATACCATCCACAAAGCACATTCTATGTGCAACATCCTATGCCAAAACATAATCCTAGGTATGCCCATCATATTCCACAATAAACCATTTCCTATCAACAACCCAATACCCAACAATCTTTTTACACATCCCAATAGTATACCACCCATAATTATCAATCCAATCCATACTACGCTTCGCAACAAAAACCATCATACCAACAAGGTGCTTCCACTTCATACTATCAAGCACCTCCATCATACCATTAAGGGAGTCCTTCATCTTACCATCAAAATTCTCCACCTTATTATCAACTTTACACCAATCTTTCATCACAACGTACATACATGAATCAATAATAGTTAAATTCATCATATACACCTCTGCCACCTTATGATCAAACTGCATCCTCTCCATCCACATCCTACCAACAATATGATCCATACAATCAATCAAATCCATATGCATCAACACCTATTAATAAGGAGTTAGAGGAAGTAAATTCCACATTGAGAGAATTACAAACAATAAATTCTAGAAAGTCTTTCAAATTTGAAGACATTTTTCCTTATCCATTTGATCCCTCAATTTTTCTCATTCCTTTCCCTAAACATTTTGAGATGCCAAAATTTGACAAATACAAGGGAATGAAAGATCCTAAGAACCATCTCCAAGATTTTTATTCACATTTCCAAGAAGTCCTCCACAATTACAACTATCTCCTGTAGTTGGTCCCTAGGATTTTAAGGAGGGTAGCTCTTGACTAGTTTATGGGTCTTCAAAATAGGTCAATCTCTTCTTTTGTCGATCTTTTAGAAAATTTTGTCTCTCTTCTCCTTTAATTTGGAGAAGGATATTGATACATTAGATCTTCCAAAAGAATCCCAATGTGACGATGAAAAATTTGCTAGCTACCTATAGAGGTGGTGTGCCTTGTCTAGCTAGATGAAATGTCTTCTTAGTGAGAAGGACCTTGTGACTGTGTTTGTGGCCAAGACTCATTTAGAAATGAGACATAATACTAATCTCCACTGTGTCTCAACCTTTTCAGAGGTTATTGAAAAGGTTTCCATCATTGAGAGAGCTCTCATCGCTAAGGGGCAAGTTAAAATCTATAATCTAGATAAAGAGAAGCCATTTGGAGATAAATCACACCACTAGAACAAAAAAAAAACATATTGAATGATGGTGTCATGGATATCAAGCATTTTTAGGTAGCAAAAACCTCACAATGGCCTCAATAAATTCCTCCACAACAACCAATTCCAAATCCCATATCCATGCCAAAAGCAGTACCTCATCCTCCCCAACAATCCAATCAAAATAATTAGGAGAACAATAAGAACTCTTTCTGATGGGGAGTACTATCTCTCAAGAGAAAATTTTCTCTTTCTAAGACCTACTCTTTGGTTCTACTAGTTTATTCTTCTCATCCTACTTAGAGGTCACTCCCAAGACCCCTATCTCCATACAGAATTCTCCACCAACTTCAAACACTCACCTTTGCTCTCACACCCCTACTAAGCAACTTTGGGCTCAACTTTTCCACAACATTCCCCAAGCCATTCTTGGGAATAGGAATAGGTCTTAAAACTATTCCTTGGTTTTTTTTACTTCATTCTGATCCATCATTTTGGATTCCTTCTTCATTTGTCCATCAAATTCTTTTAAACCTTGTTTTTAGGCCTTGTAGCCTTTTTGGTCAATTAGGCCTCCTAAACCCAGTGTTCTTGGAATAAATCAAAGAATTCCGTAAAAAACCCAAAAACTCTTTAGGGATTATCTCTATAGACCTCCTAGGCTCCAAGATTTCCTAGGTTTTAGACCTTCTTGGCATCCGTACATAGGTTTGTCACCAAACCCCTATTTTCAAGGGTTTCTAGGGCATGTGACACATTCTTGTTTCTTGAGCTTAATTGAGTGCTTTAATGGAATCCTCTACACTTATCCTTGCATACACATATCCAAATCACATACCCCTACACCTCTACACCATTTATTGTCACAAACCAATCCGTTAAGCAAGCCCTCTTGCTTCTCTTTTGTTCAAACACCTAGCCAGAATGCCCCTGCACTCGCCTAGAGCTTGATGGAATTACTAACTCTCCTGCAAAGAAGACTCCACATACCATATTTACACTATATATAGGGTCCCCTACTTGATTCCAAGAGGCCATGGAAGTTGAGCTGTGGGAATTCAGGTGGGGTGCATCTTTTACAAAACTGGCCCTCAACTGGGTAGAGAAATAGAAGAGCACAAGAATTTAAAAAATTGTTAACCAGTCATGCCAAACAACTAAACCAATGTGAAACAAAGTAGTTACATGTCACAAACTAAAGGTTCAATGCATTAGTTGAGTCCTTTCAATCCATTAATTGACTGGATCAAGGCTCTATTTTAAAAACACAGTAAAAAAACTTGTTCTTTCCAAGTCACAATCATACTTCCAACTGTTCCAACTCTTCCAACTGTTTCCACTATCAACTTAGGTTTTGTCTGACCTTATATATCCTATCCCCACATTTTGGAACCCTTAGGTTGGGCTTATAACAACATAATTGCTTGCTAGTGTTTAGGAAAAGTTGTCATGACAATTCTGCAGGATGTCCTAAGAATACACAAAACTCAAGACTCTAAACAAACTTGCCACAACACACACACCAAATCAAACTTGGGACTTTATCAAATAGTCCTTATTATCCTAGTGGTTGGCTAGAACCACCTTCAAGCCAAAATTTTCTAAGACCTTTCAAAAGATCTTAAGGTGCTCCTGCACCATTCTCCCCCCCTACAACAAGGAAGTTAAGGAGCTTGTGGTGTTAAGAACTCCTCACTGATACCATGCTTCTTGAAGTCACTCTCTGCTATCTAGGTAGCCTCTGACTCTGGTAGGTGTCTCCATTTCACTAGGTGCTCAATGTATGTCTTGTGCCTAATCTTCTTCTTCACCCTTGAATCTAGAATCTTGTCAACCTATGGTATGATCTGATCATTTACATTGAGTTCTTCCACATCCTTACTCACCTCGGTACTGTACTACTCATCATTTATCTCTGGTCCTTTATATTTCACCAAGTCTTTCACATTGAAGATAGGAGAAATGGAAAACTCATTGGGTTGTTCCACCTTGTAGGAAATTTGACCATATTTAGCTAACACTTTGAATGGCCCTATCCTTTTCATCAGTAGCTTACTTGGTATCCCCTTCTGTAGTCTAGCCTTGTTCAAGTATACCATTACCAAATCACCTACCTCAAATTGTAGATCTCTCCTCCCTTCATCTCTTTTAGCTTTCAACTTTTGATTAACCTCCATTAGTGTCTTCTTTACTTGCTCATGAACCTCTCTCATTGATTGAGAAAAATCATCAGCATGACCACTAATTCCTTCATAACCCTTTAGGTATCTAATCTCAAGTACACCTCTTGGATGTAACCCATATACTATTTCAAATGGACTCTTACTAGTAGTCCTGTTTGTGCTATCATTATAGGAAAATTTTTCCTGTGGAATAACTTTCCTCCCATCCTTTTTCATACTCTTTAGTCAGACACCTCAACAAGTTACCAAGTACCCTATTTATCACCTGTATCTATCCATCCGTTTGAGGATGATATGCAGAGCTATGAGACAAGTTGGTTCCTAGCCTCCTCTAAGGAGTCTTCCAGAAGTGTCTCCTGAACTTCACATCTCTGTCTGTGACTATGCTCATTGTCAACCCATGTATCCTTACTATATCCTTGAATAACAAATGGGAAATGTTACTAGCATCGTGTGTTGTTTTGCATGGGATGAAATGACTCATCTTACTAAATCTGTCTACTACCACAAACACATTGTCCAAACCAGTTGGTGTCCTAGGTAGCCCTACTATGAAATCCATACTTATGCACTCCCATGGTCTATTTGGGATATGAAATGGTTGGTAAATACCTACATTTGTTGATGTCCCCTTTGCCTTCTGACACACTCCACATTGCTCAACATACCTTCTTACATCTATCTGCATTTTAGGCCACCAATAGAACCTCTCCACTAAGTCTAGGGTCTTGTTTAACCCAAAGTTTCCACTCAAACTACCATTGTGCTTTTCTTGGATGAGGTTCTCCCTCATGGAACCTCTTGGAACACATATTTGTTTCCCTCTAAACAATAGACCATTCTATAAACTGTAATCTACATACTCACTATGAAAGTGATTTTCAAAATTAGTACACACTTTATAGATCTCTGAGAAATCTGAATCTCCTTCATAAAGATCCTTGAACCCCTCAACCCTTGTACTCTGCAGCTGTATCTCCTAAATGGTAAGTAACCTTTTGCTAAGGGCATCTGCAACTTTTTTATTGACCCCTTTCTTGTGCTTGATAGTAAAAGTGTATGATTGTAGAAACTCCATCCACTTTATATGCCTCAAACTGAGCTTCTCTTGTGTGTTTATGTAGCTTAAGGGCTTGTACTAAAGCATATAGCTCTAAGTCATAGGATGAATATCTGGACTTTGCTTCATTTAGCCTCTCACTAAAGAATTCCACTAGCCTACCTTCTTGGCTTAGGACTGCACCCATTGCTATGTTGCTTGCATCACATTCCACTATGAATAGTTTGTCAAAACTTGGTAAAACTAGTATTGGTTGGGTAGCTACTTTCTTTTTCAATCTCTCAAACCCCTCATTGGCTTCTTTGGTCCACACAAAATTTGTCTTAAGTCCTCCTTTGATGTTGTCAAGGACTGGTGCACAGATTTCACTAAATCTTCTAATAAACTTCCTATAAAATTGGGCTAACCCATGGAATCTTTTGACTTCAGTCCCTGTCTTGGGAGTAGGCCAACTGAGAATGGCTTCAAACTTTCTCTTATCCATCTTCAAGTCCCCTTGAGATACTACAAATTCTAGCTAGACTAGCTCTTGTTTCAAAAACTCACTCTTCTCAAGATTTTTGGTGAGCTTCTCCTCTTGAAGTTTCTTCAACACAAGTTCCAGGTGCTTCATCTGTTTGTATTTTGATTTAATAAAGATGAGGATATCATCTAAGTAGAATACCAAAAATACTCCTATATAGTCCTTCAAGACCTCATTCATCACCCTCATAAAGGTGCTAGGTGCATTTGTAAGCCCAAATGGCTTTACCAACCACTGATATAACCCCTTTGTGGTCTTAAAAGCTAACTTCCATTCATCTCCCTCTTTCATCCTAATCTAATAGTAGCCACTTTTTAAATCAATCTATTCTAGGAATAGGAAACCTATATCTAATAGTTATCCTATTTATTGCCCTAGAACCAGTACACATTCTCCACTTATCTCCCTTCTTAGGAGCCAACACCACTGGGACAACACATGGGCTTATGCTTTTTCTGATCAACCCTTTGTCCAAGAGCTCTTGAACTTGCCTTGCTATCTCTTTGTTCTACTCTGGTGTCATCCTGTATGCAACCTTGTTAGGAAATGTTTCTCCTAGCACAAAATCTATTTGATGACTGATTGTCCTCTTAGGTGGTAGTGTGGCTGGTGTACCTTCACAGATAATGTCCTTGAACTGGTCTAATAGTTGATTCACTTCTGTTGACATAGGTGACTCCTCCTCCTTTGGCTTTAGCATGATAGCATAGCCAACTCCTTCTTCCTCCTTTATGTCTTTTAATAATTTCTTCCCACTCATCAAAAGTGTATGGGGTTTTTCCTTCTCCACTGTGCCTTCTTCTATTAAAGACTGAATCTTGTAAGTTACTCCATTCTTTTTGAATGAGTACTTGTTCTCCTTGCCATGGTGTACTACCTCCCTGTCATATTGCCATGGTCTACCAAGAAACAAATGGCATGCATCCATTGGTAACTCATCACATAGTATCCTATCTTGATACTTCCCTATGGTAAACTCAACCCATACTTGCTCATTGACCAATATATTTCGCCCCTTATTCAACCAAGTAAATTTATAGGGACACTCATGAGGTGTCTTAGTGAGGTTCAACTTCTATACTGCCTCCTCTGAGATGACATTATTAGTGGATTCTGAATCAATGATGACCTTGCATACCTTGCCTAGTACTTTACACTTCACTCTAAAAAGATCCCTCCTTTGTTTGTGTTCATCCTTTGTAGGTGCTTTGATCAAGATCCTTCTCAACATGAGATTCTCTCCTTTCTCTGAATCTAAACTCACCTTTGAGTGTTTAGAATAGTCCTCATCTTGGAAATAAGCAACCCTTTTCTAACCTTGTGAAGATTTTGGCTTATCAGGACACCTATATGCAGGGTGACCCAATTGCCCACAATTGTAACACTTCATGGAAGTAAAGTCAGTTTCTCCCAAATCCTCCTGATCTGCCTCTTCCACCATTGTAAGAACTTCTACCTCTATATCCCCCTCTACTATTTCTCTCATAGGATTGTTCAAAAACCTTAGAATCTCCTTGGCCTCTACTCTCATTTCTCCTTCCACCCAAACCTCCTCTATGTCCCCCTCTAGGGTTTCTGCCTTTTCCTCTACCCCTAGTACTTGAATCTTGTTTCTTTTTCAGTTTTTCTTCCACTTTAATAGCCATTTGATAACAGTTATGGAGGGTAGCAAGTGTAAATAGACTCAACTCTTCTTGTATGTTCCATCTAAGGCCATTTAGATACTTGGCAACCCTAATGCTTTCACTTTCTTGCACTCTAGACCTCAAGCTTAGTTTTTGGAACTCTTTTGTGCAGGTAGTTACATCTCATTCTCTTTGTCTGAGATTCTGCCTCTTCTTATGCAATTGGATGTCATAATCCTCAGGTAGATAGTTTTCCTTTACTTTAGTCACCATAGTTTTCCAATTTCCTATTGGCTTCTTGCCTTCCTTCTCTCTTTCTTCTTGCAAAAAAATCCACCAAGTTAATGCTTGTCCTCTTAGCCTTGATTTGGCTATCTTCACCTTTTGTGCCTCTGTAACCCCATCACATTCAAAGTGATTCTCCATTCCTTCAATCCATTCCATAACTAATTATGCATCCATTCTTCTTGTGAAAACAAGGATGCCTTCTAGTGCCTTGCCACTTAGTGCCTTTAATGATTTGAGGAAGGGTTCCTCTGCTAATGGAGGGTTAGGTTTCGGCTCTATTTCTTCCTCAACTTGGTTCTTACCCTTGTCTTTAACCCCTGCTAACTGCACTTCCATCTTGCTTGTAGTCTCTACAACCTCTTCTAGTTTGTGCTTCATCTCATCCACAATTTATTCAAGACATCTATTCTTTTCTTGTTGCTCTATCAAATCTCTAGCCAATTCTGCATTGGTCACAATGGTGCTGTCACCTATGGATTCACATCCCTCTAACATATAGTTCTCAATTCCCAAGCCTTTTAACTTTCTCTGATACCAATTTGATGGGGAGTACTATCTTTTAAGAGAACATTTTCTCTTTCTAAGACCTACTCTTTGGTCCTACTAGGGTATTCTTCTCTACCATACTTAGAGGTCACTCCCAAGACCCCTATCTCCTTATAGAACTCTCCACCAACTTCAAACACTCACCTTTGCTCTCACACCCCTACTAAGCACCTTTGGGCTCAAATGTTCCATAATGTTCCCCAAGCCATTCTTGGGACTAGGAATAGGTCTTCCCACTATTCCTTGGTTTTTTTTACTTCATTCTGATCCATCTTGTTGGATTCCTTCTTCATTTGTCCATCGAATTCTTTTAAACCTTGTTTTTAGGCCTTGTAGCCTTTTTGGTCAATTAGGCCTCCTAAACCCAGTGTTCTTGGAATAACTCCAAGAATTCCTTTAAAAACCCCCAAAATCTTTAGGTATTCTCTCTATAGACCTCCTAGGCTCCAAGATTTCCTAGGTTTTAGACCTTCTTGGCGTCTGTACATAGGTCTATCACCAAACCCCTATTTTCAAGGGTTTCTAGGGCATGTGACACAGTCTGGTTTATTGAACTTAATTGAGTGCTTTAATGGCCTCCTCTAAACTTCTCCTTGCATACACATGTCCAATACACATACTCCTACACCTCTACACCATTTATTGGCACAAACCAATCCATTAAGCAAGCCCTCTTGCTTCTCTCCTGTTCAAGCACATAGCTAGAATGCCCCTGCACTCGCCTAGAGCTTGATGGAATTACTAACTCTCCTAAAAAAAGAGACTCCATAGACCATATTTACAATATATATAGGGTCCCCTACTTGATTCCAAGAGGCCATGGAAGTTCAGCCATGGGAATTCAAGAGGGGTGAATCTTATACAAAACTAGCCCTAAACTGGTCAGTCAAATAGAAGAACACAAGAAGTTACAAAAATGTTAACCAGTAATGCCAAAAAACTAAAAAAATTCCACAAAAAGTAGTTACATGTCACAAACTAAAGGTTCAATGCATTAATTTAGTCCTTTCAATCCATTAATTGACTAGATCAAGGCTCTGTTTTAAAAACACAGTCAAAAAACTTGTTCTTTCCAAGTCACAATCGTACTTCCAACTCTTCCAACTCTTCAAACTATTTCCACTATCAAGTTAGGTTTTTTCGAACCTTATATATCCTGTCCCCACATATTGGGACCCTTAGTTCATGCTTAGAACAACATAATTGCTTCCTAGTGTTTAGGAAAAGTTGTCATGACAATTCTGTAGGATGTCCTAAGAATACACAAAAATCAAGACTCTAAACAAACTTGCCACAACACATACACCAAATCAACCTTGGGACTTTATCAAATAGTCCTTATTACCCTAGTGGTTTGCTAGAACCACCTACAAGCCAAAATTTTCTAAGACCTTTCAAAAGACCTCAAGGTGCTCCTGCACCACTTTCACTACTTTGGTAGAGCCCCTAAGTGCCATGTTCAATAGGATTTTACAAGAAAATTATCCAATTACATATCCGGTAACAAATAATTTTGATGATACTAATCCAATATCTTCCTAGTACAAGGAGAATGAATATTGTGACTTTCATAAGGTCAAAGGCCATTCCCTCAACAAGTGTCAAATGCTCAAGAAATATGTCCAAGATCTTATAGATTGTGGGGTTATATAGGTAGATACCAACTAAGTATTTTCATCCAATTCTCAATTATAGATATATTAGAATGCTTTCCCTAACTAGAACCAAGGAGCCAGTACATCTAATTCCAATCCTAGGACAAGCAACAACAATGGTGAAAACAACAACACTAACAACATCAGCTACAAAAATATACCTTATAACTATGACATATTAGTTATGTGCATTAATCAAGTATATCCTAGCATATCCATGATTCACGTCAAAGGAAAATATCCTCTATGTGTTATCACAACCCATAGAACCCGCATTATAGTCCCTAGTCCTTCCACGTGAACCCCACAGGCTCCTGTAAGCTCGCATTACAATATTCATGACCACCTAGGAAAGAAACAAACCTAAATATCCATTTTGGATTTTCTTAAGTCTTCTTCTATACACCAATAAATCCTCACCAAATCCTTATAGGACACCCAAGTACCAAATGACATAGATCCCACTTAGTTTTAGGCTTTAGTGGGACACCTATCTTCATTCTATCAGTTGGGTTTTAGCCAAAATATCATACTTGCTATCAACCCCGATCATAATCATCCTCTCCATATAAAATTCCTCATAGCTCAACATTAGGTAAAAAGGTTCTTGATAGATAATGGATCGTACCTCAATATTTGTACACTAAGGTACATAAAACAAGTTGAATACACCTCAGCTGACTTAAACAATCAGGTCAAATTACTATAAAGGAATATGATAATGCTGAGATAGATTATGAAGGCAACATTTTTCTTCCCATTCAGGTGGGCCCTATTACGTAGTACACCATGTGCCATGTTCTTGATCTTGATCTTCCATATAATCTCCTTCTCGCTCACCCATGGATCCATTCCATGCAAGTTGTTCCCTCCACCTATCACCAATGTCTAAAGTTTCCTTTCCAAGGAATTCTTGGAGTTGAAATGGGGCACCTCAGACGTCATCATCCAATCTATCTCAAAATCAATCAACCAATGCCACATTCACCATGTCCACCACTTCTGATTCCACCATCACCAAGGTCAAGATCATTGATACGGGTTCTGGAGAATACAAAATGAAAATTGCACTTATTGTAGCCACAATGCCACCTTCTCCTCGCTCGTTTGGACAGTCTTCTCAACCATCATCGAATGAAGAAGAAAAGAAACTCACAATCACTTTCAAGACACATGGGCTTTACAAGATTCAGGGATCTGGGTAGTCATGAAGATCAGATGGAAGATGATATCAGCCAACGGGTTTACTAAGAAGAACCTGAACCATCACACCCTCTCATTGAATATTTGTTGGAAAATTACCCTCATGCGTAAAATTTGGCTGAAAAATATAATTATGATGGGGGTGGTCTTTGTATAGAGGAACAAGGACAATACCAACCTATATAACCATATGTTTGACCCAAAAGTATAGGCCTAGGCTATGACACGAAGCAAAAGGGTGATGTGGTATCAGCTAGTACTTCCAAAAATGTTAGTGTGGATGATGGTCTCTTTGAAGACATGCTTGAAGAAGAATTTATCATACTTGTGTATGATGACAAGGATCTCTCTTCCACGTTCTATTTCCATTCCATCTGCACTATCGACCTTCCCTTTCATCACCTTGACCATATTGAATGGGACCTACGTAGTAGCACACCCATTGACACATTTCCCTTAGTGTATGCTTATGTAAATATTATGGTATTGGGGGAGGATGGACGCCCTAACCGTAAAAGTAAAAAGAAACAAAATAAAAATGAGTCATCTAGTGAAAACCTCTTTGAGGTACTTTTTGTCTTAAAAAAAGTAAAAAATAGGCTGTATTTGATAGTGAAAACCTCAAGGAGGCACTAGAAGATGGGGATGTTCATCTTCCCCTTGTGGGAACTCAATTTTCTGAAATATCTTCTATTCTCATTGAAGAAACATAGGAAGTCAATTTGAGGATAGAAGAAGATCCGAAAATAAATTATATGGCCAAATCCTTAAATGAAGAAGAACACTCCACCATTGTCCAAATTCTTAAAGATGGCATCATTAATTTTGCATAGGCCTATTCAGATATTTCGGGCCTAGATCCTTCTCTATTTTTACATCATTTGGATGTCCACCCAAATGCTAAAACCATCAAGAAAAAATTAAGAAAAATGCATAATCAAGTAGCCTTATTAGTCAAGAAAGAGTTGGAGAAATGACTAGAACCTCAATTCATTAGACCCACTGACTATTCAGATTGGATATCCAACATTTTACCTATCCCCAAGCTAAATGGAAGTATCAGGATTTGCATATATTTTTGGGATCTCAATAAGGCATGTCTTAAGGATGAATTTCCCTTACCGAACATCGATATGTTGGTTGATCTAACTGTTGGACATGAGATGTTATCTCTCATGGATGGTTTCTCTGGTTATAATCAAATTAAAATTTCTCCTAAGGATCAACACAATATCGCCTTCACTACTCCATGGGGCATATTTTTCTATAATGTCATGCCTTTTGGCCTCAAGAATGCACCACTTTCTCTCTACTTGTCCCATCCTCCATAACCCTTCCTTAATCCGAATTAGCCTAATTAATCCCTGATTAGGATGTGCACACCCTTAATTAGGATTAATGTCCCATCCTCCATTACTTAACCTTAATCACATGTTTTCACAACTTGATTGCTTCATTTAGGCCATCTTAATCCTCCATGCCATTAATGACATACCTTCAATTCAACTCTTCATTGAATGCTTTCTCCTTTTGGAGAAGGCAACTCATCCTAATGTGAATTTTTAATTCACATTTTATTCCTCCAAGGACTTTTGAGGAATTTTTTATTCCTTAAAAGTATTATCACTAACATGGGGACACAAATCTCTTTTATGAGGAGATCTTGTCCAATCCCAAGGTAGTAGGAAGTACCTCCACCTCATGTTCTTTCTTACGTGCATCACTCACCACATGGAAAGATGTTAGGGCTTGTGGGTTCTCAACTCACCCTAGACCTTGATCTTGTCCAAGGTGGTTGCATCTTGACAATTCATTTTTTAGTGGCCTTTCCCCTAAAATTAGAGGATTTTCCCTCATTTGCAACTTTCAACATTAAGCAACTTTGAACTCTCAAGCCTTCAATAACTTGCACTCATCCACCATTATTGCAACCTTCAATCTCATTTTGAATTGGTATCCCAACACGTATCCAAATACCCACTTGCATCATTGCATTCCTCATGGCATCCTCATCGTTTTGTATCTAGTTTTATGTTGTTTGTCATTGGAAGGAGCACACAAATCAAGAAATCAATAGGGCCAACCAACCAATCAACTTGGACAAGGTAATATCAATCTTTTTCTTTCATTTTGTTCAAGTTCATCTTAGGCCTAATCTTGAGGTGTTGTTGTGTTTCATTTTTTCTTGCATTTCATTTTCATTTTGCACTTTAGGCTAGTCAATTTTCACAAGACATAGATATATTGACTAAATGATATAACCCTACTAGCCATATCAATGTAGAACATTTGAAAGTAACCTTACATGAAATCTATAGAATGTGTATGATCATTATTGATGTAAAAGTGGCACTCCCTCAATACCTTCTTGATATCCTCTATACTATTATTTGCATGAATGAATGTTATATGAAAAAATATAGAAACCTATGTGGAGTTGTAGTATTGTGATTATACCTCTTTCTATGGTTGTAGTGTGTAGTTCTCTACAAAATCAACAACTTAAACGTTGTTGTGAAGTGGAAATGTGTCCTTGCATAATTTCAACTACGAGTCCAACCATCGAGTTCTATGTGTATTCCTTGCATACTCATAGAAAAAATGTTCATAAAAATACCCATAAATTAATACAATGGAATCTTATCACTAACCAATTCACACTTTTTTGCTTCTTTCCCATTTTTTAGACTATAGGCTAATGTTTTGTATTTTCCAAATTCCATAATTTCATTTCCAACTACATGTGTCATATCCATCTGTTGGAGAATGTTGTAAACTAGTACAATGAACACATGTGCAATCCAAACATGATTTCAAATAAAATAATTGACCTTCCACTCTTTCACACAAAATGGTAGATAAGAAATCCCTTGAAGGTCTAGGTGGTGGCCTTATGTTACATTCATGTAAAACATTGTTAGTATGCATATCTACACATATACATTATTAAAAATCATAATAATTAGAAAAATTAATATGTACTCTAAACCAAAAAGTAGTGTGTGTGAGATTTATTTTGACATAAAAATGATTTAGCATTCAGTGTTGCCACAATAGTGGTTTAAACTTTCTGGGAGATCCTATTTTTTGATGAAATCACATATTTTTAGAAAATATAATGATTTAAGCCTTGAAAATTTCCATTTAAAGTATTCCAATTGAAGATGGTTTGATCAAACCACCTTAGACCAAGCCCCCTTGGATAGAACCGCGCTATTTTTAAACCATACTATAGATACTGAAAATTGGTCTAGGCTTGCGAGTACATATTCGACATAATTTTCTATAGTTTGTGGTCTTGATTAAATAATGTTTATTATTTAATTACCTTTCTAATACATATTTCCTCTATTAATTAAATACCCTTTTTAATTAATTCATTAATTCATTATTAATCTTTATTCAACTTGATTAATTAAATAAGTCATATTTATTTAATTATGTTGTGAACTAATTAATTCTTCACCCTTTATCTATCAATTAAATAATTTATTATTTAATTACACCCCCCTTTTTATCATATTTCAACTATAATTAAATATCTTTATTTAATTATTCATTTAACCCCCTTTATCTATAATTAAATATTTATATTATCCTTTTCAAACAGTCAAATTAAATAAATTATCTTTATTTATTTAATTAAAGTCTTTCATTTTTCGAATGTGGAATTAAATTAACATTTAACTTATGTTTTATTATTTATGTCACATTCCTCTATCATTCAATTATCTAAGCCATTCACTCACCTTCTGACTCAAGATCTAGTTTTAGTTCTCTAGTTATCTCTAAATTCAACACCAGTTTATCTCTACGAGAAGACTCTCCATCATAACTAGTCAGTTAACTAGTTCCAACTCATATGCATGATATGTCTATTAATTAAATATCTTTATTTAATTAATTAAGTCATGTTTGCACTCAAATGCATTATTCTTTGAATTCTAACTTTGGCTTTTACATACAGAGTCTATTTCTTCTATTTTTAGAGATTAAGATCTTGAACTTGTGTTCTAACTCACGTTCTAACTTAGTCTCTATCTTTAGTCTTTCTGAAACTCATGTTCTAACTCATGTTCTATCTGACACAGAACTCACATTGCATGACATTCATTAATCTCATCTGTTGATCTCTCTTTCAATCTAAGTCGATCGTTCGAAAACACAAAATCTATAAAATGGCCTATCATTATCATTATTCCTCCTCCTAAAATCATACACTTTTGAGAAGAGACTCATCTTCGATATTTTTCTTAGACACTCGATGAAACTATACTTGCATTCAAACATAGAAATCTGAGGGCAAGAATACTGAAAAGGCAAAATGGAGAAGAGCAATCAAGATAATTCGAAGGGGTGAACACATATTCAGTGAGATCATTTTGGTTTTATTAGTTTAGTTTATTTCCTCATTCTTTGTTTCTATATTTTAGATTATTGTTTAGATTAGGATTTAACTTTGTTATTCTAGTTACAAATTACACATCATCATTCAAAAGATACATCTATACATATTTTAATCTACTGTTACATTTGGTGAACCTTACGTGAACACACTTGAAATTCGCACATCTTTTCATTTTTCCATTTTTTTGTTTTTCATTTTTTGTAGATTTTTCGTATGGCGTACCACATTTGTTCTATAAAATGATGCATCTATATCTGCGAGCTGCATCTGTGAAAAACAATGATGCATCCACCATCACAAACCGCATCCGTGAAGTCATGAATTACATCCGCCTATCAACAAAGTTCACGAACTGCATCCGCCTATCAATAGTCGAACCACATCTCTGGCTGGTAAAACTTTTTCACTTTTTTGATTGATTTTCATACATCCATATTTTTAGCTTTTCATTTTTTGGGTTCTTTTGATTTTTGCTAATGTTTGTTTCAGTTGAGTTTAGGTGGAATAACATAGTGTTTGCAGGACGAAGCTTTGAAGACAATTAAAACTGTACACATCTAAAAATGGTCACGGTTAACCAAACCTGTTAATTAATTAAATATGAATTATTTAATTAATATTCTTAAGTCATCTACATATAAATAAATTTAATTATTTATTTATATTATTCATTTTCCGGTTCTTCTAGTTTAATTAAATAAATAAGTTTATTTAAATTAATGCTATCTTCCTCTGAATTAATTAAATACATTTCACAATTTATTTATATTAATTATCACAAATTAAAATTATAAATTTAAATGATATTCTACATTTCACATTTAATTAAATATTTTCAATATTTCTCTCACACATATTTAAATATTATCTATTTTAATTATGGACACATCTTCCATTTGTCTCTTAATCTTCCATCTATCTCTTAAAATTCCATCTTCTTTTCAAATTCTCGATCTCTCACTATTCATCTTAACAGGTTTGAACTCAACCGTTGATCTGAGCCAATTGGATTCTTGCCTTCAAAAATTAATAAATACAACCCTCTTATGAGTTGAAAAGGACCTCAAATTCTAGATTTTCATATGTAGTTATTATAGTCGCATTTCATTTTTATCAAGCATTTTGGCATCATAACATTTTCATTCCATAGCTTACATCATATAGTCATAAATATACATTTTTAATCAATCTTGTTCTCCTAAGTTGTCATTTCAACAAGCTTCTGCTTACACAACTGAGAGCCGACATCTTTTATCAAATCCTTGGAGATAGAGGACGATGGGAAGAATTTGAAGAAGTTGTTGCCAAAAGATTTTGCATTTACGCTTTCTAGATTAGCTTTCTTTCAATCTAATGTCTCCTCGGTGTGTTAGTTTATTGTTTATTTAATCTATGCATTTTCTAATCACACAAAAACCAAACACAATTTTCTGTACGACGAAAGCTGAAGAACAATGAACTACTGATAAATTTGCATGCAAGACCTAATTCCTTTATGTCAATTTATTTATTTAAGCAAGCTTTTGTTTGGTAGATAGATAATCATCATGTGGGTTTAAAAAGAATTCCTTGTTTTTTAGATAAACAATTGTCATTTGGATTAAAAAGAACCATTGTCTTCTTTGTCTGGTGCTTTGCATGCATTTGTAACCCTTACGATTCAATACACTAAAGTATCCTATCCCCTTGCGTAGTCATGTGATCTTGGGTGTAAGAGAATTGGTTACTATCTCTAGAACTTGGGCCAGTCTTGGTGGGAAAAAGTACTCACCCCAAGATGACTCATACCGGTAGCATGCTAAAGCCAAGTGACTTCCAACCGATATATAAAAGTGGATTCTTGGGGAAAGCCCACGAATCACATGCACTATTCTAATGGGATGGACATAAATGGACTCTCACCTACATTGGATAGTTTCCCACGAACAGAATGCCCTCATTAAAAACCTTGTTGTAGAGTTACCACAATCCAACCTACTTGTTGGCGCAGTAGGGTCAGCCCTATGGAGCCGTCTTATATTCTTATGGTTTATGTGTGGAAATGAAATGTATGCCATGGGAGTTTCATGGATCAAAATCAATCCATCAATGAGCACTATGAAGATATGTCTACCCCATCTAGTGATCAAATCAGCATTCATCAAGAGCCATTTTTTAGTTATGATCAAGACCCCTCCTACAAAGATCTATTTCAAGGAGTGTTGATGATATTTGATCCTATTGACATAATCCATGATATATTAACCAATGATCATATTGAAAATGTCTCTAAAATGCCTAATGAGTTAGAGGACATATCTCAAGAACATATTTCAAAGCATGATCAACACCTATTACCAAGGTCTAGTGATGGTCCCTCCCAAGGCATATTGACATCCTTCAATCTCACAATTGTGAACAGTGAAAGAATCCTCAACTTACCATTTGATGCAAGTCCACTCAAAGATCAAGAGGATATTGAGCCACTTCCCATGCCTTATGATGATGTCCAAAAACCCTTTGAAAGAAATCCATCCTTTGAATTCGACCCATGTCAAGAACTTGATCCAAAACATGTTGAAACTAATTCCAGAATTAGTCAAGATCAAGGATTCGTATCTTTGAGATACTACAATGATCTAATGGGAACTCTCCTATCTATACAAGATATTGCAAATGATGATCATATCCATATAACACATACTCCTCCATCTACCCATAATATGCTTTCTTTGGATGGACACATAGATGATCTTCATTCAAAACAAGAGTCTCATACTCTTACCAAGGAACAAGATATAGAGAAATCCAGAGACATGTCAGAAATGGGTCATGAAGAAGGCTTCTACAAAAGTTGTGAATCAGAAACATCATGTGAAAGCATATCATGAATGAATCATGAGGAACACTTTTACAAGGATAGTGAAGCATCGACACCTCTTGAAGGAGCATTACAATCCGATATCTCACAAGATCAAGATTAACATACCAATCGGGCATTCATCCCACTTATGGAAGATCCTATTACTTATAAACTTGGATCACTCACCTTTGTAAGGGAAAACTATCTTATCAATAAGGAAGTTGTCACTTTTGAAGATCCACCACAAAGCAGAGAAGGATTAGCATCTTGTTTCCAAGGTAAATCATATGCTATTGCAAATAGTTTTTTTCAGTAGACAAATTATCAAAATAGAGGATTAGGCCTACATGAACAAGCAGTCCTAAAACCAGTGCAGATTACTAGAAATCCTCAGCATCAAGGCCTTGGTTATTCTACAATCAAGGGATCTCAACATATCAGTAATACTTTCATAAAATTAAGGGCAACTTCATCTCAAGCAAATGTCAACATAGAGGGTAGGAAGAATCTTTATGATGAAACCAATGCCAATACTACAACTATCCATGTCATGAATCTTCATCCACCCATCACCCCATCCACAAATTGGGACCAACATCAAAAGAAAGACTTGAATCAAAAAATGAAGAACGTTATCAAAGAAAAAGAGGCTAAGAATCATATCAGGAAAATCAAATACACTTGGATACCAAAAAATACAAAGAAATATTATCCCTAACAAACTCCATCAATCAAAGAAACTATGGGGAAAAATAAAAAAGGGGCAAGTATCCATCAAAGATGTCCACAAAGGAAAAATCAAGCTTCTCAAGCAACATACAAAGTGTATCAAGCAGTTGGTCCTAATTCCATGCACACTTCCATATCCACTCATCACTTCTCATCTTCCCAAGTTTGGAGAGTCAAAGGTTCCAAACTTTCAACTAATCCACCTTTTATTCTTTAACGCACTCCATCCATGCCTCCACGCATGATATCCAATTCTTTCATTGACCACGTGTTGGCAACAATCGTTCATCATAAGGATTCAAAAGGCACTCTATCACGATGTGCACACAAAGATGAAGTTAACTCTAGTATCAACAAAGCAGATCAGGGATCTCAAAAGTTGCATTCAAGTGCACGTATCTTGGCAAAGAAGCTTCTTCAAGTAGGATATCGATGGAACATTATGAAAGAAGCCTCAACATCAACACCACCAGGTGGTTCAACATCAACTTAAAATCTCTTAGAAAGTACAAAAAAATGAAAAAATATATATATAAAAAAAAAAAAAATCAAGGAAAAAAAAAGGGATTAGAAATAGTAAAGAGAAAAATCATCCTCTAGGAAAAACCATTTCGATGGCACTTTGGATAGGTACCATGATGAAAACCTGGAAAAGAGGCATCATGTGTAGAATCGAACATCTACGTGCGTCAATTTAGGAGAAAGCATCTTATTGCATCCATAATAAAGCCAACATTCCATCCATATCATCCATTCATCCATGAACCATTTATCTAGCCCATTACCATGTATTTACATTATCTTGATCTCAAAAAAGTTTGGTAAACACTTTACACTTTTTTATGGTAAACATCTTCACATGGGTCATTTTCATTGATCCTATCCAATCCAAACATTTTCTATGCCTTGAAGCATTATCCGAATGAGCATTCCTCTATTCGAACACCTTATCTTGTCACAAGATAATCCTTGGCATCCTTTGCATGCTTACAGTATCTATCCATACACCTATTCAAGAATCCATCTGTGGTTGTTCAAACATTGCTAGACACTGGGGGCAGATATTTACGTCTTGTTTCAAGAATGAATCTTGATATATATTCTCCAACTTATGTGGTGATCTGAACATTGGCAGACGTAAAATAAAATTGGTGAGCCAAAAGATCCAAATCACTAGCCCGTGGCATATTTTGATAGGAAGACTCTCCTTATCAAGTTTTATCTTTCGTCGAACATCAATCTGAACAATTCATATCAGTCACATCTAACTTGCATGTCAGTGTCACATCAAATCATCAAAATAATTTTGTTCCAAATCAAGCTTCATCAATATTGATCAATCGAATCCAATCAATTATCACCTTGTTTGACTTAACACACTCAGTCAAACTATCATCTTGTGAACAAGTTTACTCTAGGATAACACAACTTCCTTGGGTTTACAAGTTAATTATCATATTTTTTTGGCTCAACACACTTAGTCAAACTATCAATCCATCAATCTGATCAATCAACCTTAGTTTGGTTTTCAACAAAATCTCAAAACAGAGCACTGATATCGTCATGCAGTTTGCCTCAGGGAGATTTTCTAGCAAGTAGTCGACAACATGTGTCAAGCATCAGAATATCGGAAACAACAAACCTTGTCCAATTAGACTGAGCCTACATGACTATTTTGTCAAATACTTAAAACAAATTGGATGATCTTAATCTGAATAAAATGAATGATAAACTTAAAGTAATAAGTTACAATTGTTATTTTTTATATTTGATGACATCATATCTTTGGATTGATTCGATGATGTACTGAACTAGAATAACAAGGATGAAGTATGATTTTTCATTGCTTGTTGTCTGTAAGCTAATCATTAGTATTGTGCAAATTTTTTGTGGGACATGCTCTAACATTTATCATTGATGACATTTCAGAATTTGCATAGGAAAATGGTTAACTTTTGTTTGTTTCTGCAAGCAATACTCAGGTCATCTTGGTTCAATTATACCTCGATGCTTGTATTAACTTTATATATCAAACATCATGAAAGTAGTACTCAGGTCATCATTGGTGCTAACATACCCTTTGATGCTTGTACTAACTTCCAACATATCAAAAGGCTCAATGATGAAACGTAAAGCATAAAGCAGCTCACAAAATGACAAATTTTCATTTTAGTTTGCATATTAGATAGATTGCATCCATATTAGTCCATGCATGATCATTATCATATCCATAACATCTGATTTGCATAATCTCAATCAATCTATCCTATCATTCTTATCAATTATCATCAATCAATCATCACAAATTCACTATCACATGCTGCATCAATCAAAAAGCATCATCAATTAGGGAAAAATCAAGTTCTTCATCTTCATATCAATCTTTCAATAGGGCTTTTCATTAAATCATCTTTATTGGTAGATGGATCAGATAGAAAATCAGTAAAAATTTCCAAAAATCATCTTTATCTGATTCATCACCCGACGGGACATATAGCATTGGTAATTTCTAAAAATCTGGGGCAAAATTCTTTGAAGCAATGCGTAAAACACATCACTTCAAAGAGGGGTAAAATGTACACATCTAAAAATGGTCACAGTTAAGCAAACCTGTTAATTAATTAAATATGAATTATTTAATTAATATTCTTAAGTCATCTACATATAAATAAATTTATATTGTTCATTTTCTAATTCTTCTAGTTTAATTAAATAAATAATTATTTTAAATTAATGCTATCTTCCTCTTAATTAATTAAATAGATTTCACAATTTATTTATATTAATTATCACAAGTTTAAATTCTAAATTTAAATGATATTCTTCATTTCAGATTTAATTAAATATTTTCAATATTTAATTAAAACACTTTCTAAATTCTTCACTCTTCTCACATAATTAAATATTTTCAATATTTAATTAAAAGGCCTTTTCTTATTTCTCTCACACATATTTAAATATTATCTATTTTAATTATGGAAACATCTTCCATTTTTCTCTTAATCTTCCATCTATCTCTTAAAATTCCATCTTCTTTCCAAATTCTCCATCTCTCACCGTTCACCTTAATAGGTTTAAACTCATCCATTGATCCGAGCCAATTGGATTCTTGCCTTCAAAAATATATAAATACAACCCTCTTATGATTTGAAAAGGACCTCGAATTCTAGATTTTCATATATAGTTATTATAGTCACATTTCAGTTTTATCAAGTATTTTAGCATCATAGCATTTTAATTCCATAGCTTAAATCATATAGTCATAAATATGCATTTTTAATCAATCTCATTCTCCTAAGTTGTCATTTCAACAAGTTGTTGCTTACGCAACTGAGAGCTAGCATATTTTATCAAATCCTTGGAGATAGAGGATGATGGGAAGAATTTGAAGAATCTTTTGCCATAAAAGTTCACATTTACGCTTTCTATATTAGTTTTCTTTCAATCTAATGTCTCCTTTGTGTGTTAGTTTATTGTTTATTTAATCTACATATTTTCTAACCACACAAAAACCAAACACAATTTTCTATAGGACGAAAGTTGAAGAACAATGAACTAGTGATAAATTTGCATGCAAGACCTAATGCCTTTGTGTCAATTTATTTATTTAAGCAAGCTTTTGTTTGGTAGATAGATAATCATCACATGGGTTTAAAAAGAATTTCTTGTTTGTTAGATAAATAATTGTCATTTGGATTAAAAAGAACCATTGTCTTCTTTGTCTGGTGACTTACGGGTACACTGTTGCACTTCATTTATTGACTTGGTACAAAAGGGGATCATCCTTGAAAAGGGCCTTATTGACAAGGGTGAAGTAAAAGTACCAGGCAAGAGTCCAATTGTCCAACATCCAAATGTGTTGAATGATAGAAACAAGTTCTGGTCTAGGAAAAAGAATGTCACAAATGACGGTATTGTTGATGCTAAACACATGCATACTGGACTGGTTATCACACTTAGAGGATACAACCAACATGAAGACATGATAAACAGTCTAGATCAAATGGCTAACTATGTCTAGAACTCGCAAAAAAGACCCCAAAGGGGATTTCCCATGCGAGAATTTACACCTTTAGGGCAACCAATCGAGGTAGTCTTCAAAGAATTGGTCAAACATAATCTTATCAAACCTTTGGAACCAAGATAGTATGATCCTGGATAGTTCAAACCTTCATGGTGGGACGATAACGCTTTTTGTGACTATCATCGAATGAAAGGGCACAACCTCCAACAATGTTGCCAATTAAAGAATATCATTCAAGACTGTTGAAAACGGATCCATAGAGGTAAATGGGCGAAAAAATACTAAAAAAAGTGATCATAAGGTCTTTACAGACCAATTACATGACCACACAAAAGGAAACGCCTCCGGTTTGGGAACCAAGAACAATCCCTCTACCAATTACACCAACTCCAAATATGACTATGGGAAAGGAAAGACCATATATAGCCTCCAAGCCACAAATGAACATGTTGATACCATCATCATTAAGAAGCACCTAGAATGTAATGTGAATACATGCGGGACTAAAATAGTTATCGATCAATTGAGTAAAACCCCTGCACAAATATCTATCTTGGAACTATTGACTTTGTCACCAGAACATCGAGCCATACTTGACAAAGCATTACAGAACACTACTATTCCCATGGACTTGGATGTCAATCGCTTCAAAGAAATGGTAGGATATTTGACCAACTCACATCACGCCACATTTTCCCAACAAGACTACTCCACCGAAAAGTTTGATCACAATGACCCATTACATCTTGAAGTCCTAGTCCATCAAACCAGAGTCAGACGAGTCTTGGTAGACAAAGGCGCAGGTTTGAACCTATGTACCCTAAAATTGGTTAAGGCATTAGGATTCTCAGAAGACTGTGTAGACACTTCTAAGAGTATAGTCATCAAGGCTTATGATGATGAGGAAAGGTCATCCAAAGGAGTTGTCATGCTCCCTATCAGAATTGGCCCCATGATCATGAACACTAGCTTCCAAGTCTTGGATCTCACCCTTTAATACAACTTGTTGTCAGGTAGACCTTGGATACATGCAATGAGAGCCGTCCCTTCAACATACCACCAATTTCTTAAGTTCCTGTATAATGGTACAAAGATCACTATTTATGGTGATCTAGATCCTTTCCAATATTGTACAAGCCTAAGGGACCTTCCACAATGGAAAAAACCTATTAACCACGAGGCCTCATCATCCACTTTATCCCAATACGTTGACCCATCAAGTCTCACTAAGTCCATTTCATTCAAACCACCATCATCCACTCCTAAACTCGAGATCCAAGACAAGGGCTGTGGCGAATATAATATAAAGGCATCATACTGCATTAGTCAACTGATTCCACCTAAGGCATATGGCTTACCCATGGCAGGTAGAAGACACTTAGTGGTCACATTTCATGTTCCCCCTACAGTGACATTAACCAAATGGGGAGAGTTAAGTGAATAAATTGTGGATCAAGTTGATTCCTGGTTATATCAACAAGAACATGAATACCCCTCCCCATCTATTCAAATAGCTAAGGACCAGTATGGTGAAGGCTTTAAGATAATGCAAAATGAAGGCTATGACGGGCATAGTGGGTTAGGGCTATATCAAAATGGAAGGACAGAACTGATCACTGTCTACCCACGACCAAAAATACTTAGGGATAGGGTGTCAACCACTTAGAATTGGGTATCCTGGTGCTTCGTCATCTTTTCAAGAGGAAGTGAGTGCTTGCGTAGACATCAAGATATCTCATGAACCACTTCACCCAGTTTATGAAAAACCCCCAGTTTATGACAAACATCCAATTTATGATGAATCCCCTTACTCAAGCGATGGTGAATGGGAATCCCTTTCATCTACTAGTACCATGCACATAGATGCCCTATTTGGAGAATTGGACCTTAATGTGAAATCTGTACCAAAAAAATCTAGTCCTCGTCCTAAGAAACACTTTTCCAAAGTAGAATGGCAAGAGAACTATTATTGGGAAACCCTTGATCATGCATCTTGGGCACCTGACAAACCATCTTCTGATGAATCAGCCCTCACTATAGTACCACATTAGAGTATACCTACCCCTAGGAGGAAGAACAAGGAGTTGGTCCAAAAATTTTGTGACCATGTCAATCATTCTATACTCACCTTGTCAGCCGCTACCTTTAAGAACTCTGATGATGACATGCCCTTTATATATCCCAAACTTATCGACTGGGATCAACAAGGTACACCTATCATAGATACATTCAAGAATGATGAAGCAATTGCTGAGTTCATGGGACTTAGAGAAGGCATACCAAGAGGGGATCATAAGGAAGGTTTTACCATAGACTTGGACGATAAAGCATATTTTGGGGAATCTATTTACACCTCTATTTGCAAAAATGAGAATGAAAAGGACAAAGACAATGAAAATTAAAATGATGGGTCCCTAGGTGAAAACTGCAAGGCACCTTTGGACGATGAAAAAGTCAAAATAAAGGACGTATCCGAGGGCGAATACCTCTCTAAGGCACCCAACGATAGAGGTTTAAATATTCTCCCCGTTGAACAAGAAAAGTCATCGATGCTAGTAGAAGAGTTTGTTGCACTCAACGTAGGTACATAAGAGATTCCTCAGATAATATATTTTGTAGGTTCTTTAACAAAGACAAAACAACATGAGTTTAAGGACTTCTTCAAAAAGAGACAGATAAACTTTGCATGGTCGTATACTGACATGCCTATCCTGGATCCAGACCTAATATTGCACCATTTACCATTACAGCCAGGTATTAAGCCAGTCAAACAAAATCTAAGGAAAATTCATCTGCAAATCGCTCTACTGGTAAAAGCAGAACTTAAGAAACTCCTGGATGTAGGATTCATAAGGACAATAGACTATGCAGATTGGATATCAAATCTTGTACCAGTGACTAAACCAACTGGGGGCATTCGTATTTGCACTAACTTTAGATAAATCAATAAGGCATGCCCTAAAGATGACTTCCCTTTGTTGAATATCAACATGATAATAGATCTTACAGTAGGATACGAGATGCTATCCCTCATGGATGGTTTCTCTAGATACAACCAGATTAAGATAGCACCTGAAGACCAACACAAGACAACTTTCACATGTCCATGGAGCACATATTGTTGGAATGTTATGTCATTTGGCCTTAAGAATGCAGGAGCCACCTACCAACAGGCAATGACTACAATTTTTCATGACTTTGTACATACCCTCATGGAAGATTATGTAGATGATATTATAGCCAAATTAGAAACAAGGAAATATCATTTAAAGATTTTAGACAAGATATTCCAGAGGCTAGAGAATTACAATGTCAAGCTAAATCCGAAGAAGTGTGTCTTTGGGGTAAAATCAGGGAAACTGTTAGGGTATATCATCTCTCAAACAGGCATTGAAGTAGATCTAGAGAAGGTAAGAGAAATCATAGAAATGCCTCCTCCAGTCAACATTGGTCAACTCAGAACCCTACAGGGGAGATTACAATCCATTAGGCATTTCATCATACAACTGATAGATAAAATACACCCATTTCAGCATCTACTCAAGAAAGGAGTACCATTAGTGTGGACACCTAAATTTCAAGAGGCCCTCCAAAAAATCAAGGACTATTTGCTTACTCCACCAGTCTTAATGCCACCTACAGAGGGAAAACCATTGATACTTTACATCTCAACAACTCAGTCGGTATTAGGCACTCTTCTCGCACAACACGATGATGAAGGTCATGAGAGAGCAGTCTATTATATCAGTCATACCTTAGTGGGCTATGAATTGAATTACAACATAGAACATGCCTATCTTGCGGTAGTCTTTGCTACCCAAAAACTTTGGGACTATATGCTCAATCGACAAACAATGTTAATTGCAAAGATTGATCCACTTAAATACCTCCTAAGTAAGGCATCTTTAACAGGCCAATTGGCTAAATGGGTTATGATACATAGCGAGTATGACATTCAGTATGTCAAAAGGAAGGCTATAAAAGGACAGGTGATTGCAGATCAACTAGTAGATGCACCTATAAAGGTGGACCATCCATTAATGGTAGATTTTCTAGATGAATTTCTCTTCAACATTGACATTAAAACTGAATGGAAACTGTACTTTGATGGGTCACATACAAATCGCGGTTCAGGAGCTGGTATCTTATTTGTCACACCTCAAGGTGATACCGTTCCTAAATCATTCAGGACTACTTTCCCTTGTACCAACAATATAGGAGAATACGAAGCCTTAGTGACAAGCTTAAAAATGGTAGCTCAATGGAAAATTAAGAGCCTACATGTCTTTGGTGACTCTCAATTGGTAATCAGACAGGTAAATGATGATTATGAGACTAAGGATGAAAAGCTTGCACCTTACAAGTGAATGGCTGATAGTTTCAAATATTATTTCAATGATATAAATTTTCAACAAATACCATGTATCCAAAATAGAGTTGTAGATACTATGGCAACTGTGGGTTACTTGTTGGATATTCCGAGTAATGTGCCTAAGTTCAAGTTTCTAGTTGAACATCTTTTGGTCCCCACTTATGATGTCCCCGATACTAGGATAGTGTGTACCATTGTTGGTCTTATGTCTCCATGGTATAAAGACATATTCGACTACCTCACTGACCAAACCTTACCCCAAGACTTATCCAATAACCAATGCTGAACCTTTATCTAAAAGTTAGCTAAGTACACCATCATCAGAGAAACCTTGTATAGACATACGTTAGATAATGCCCTAATGAGATGTCTCGATGCTGAAGAAGCACAAACAACTTTGTGAGTGGTACACAAGGGTATATGCGGATCTCATTCGAGTGGTCCTACTCTAGCCCATAAGATTATGAGACTAGGTTACTATTGGCCTACAATGGAGAAAGATTCATACGTCTTTGTAAAGAAATGCAGATAATGTCAAATACATAGAGACTTGATAAGAGTGCCAGCGTAGGAGCTTCGTCCAATTACTTCACCATGGCCCTTCACCTAATGGGGACTTGACCTCATAGGTAAGATACACCCTTCATCATCCAATGGCCATAAATTCATCATCACCACCACTGAATACTTCTCCAAATGGATCGAAGCTGTTCCCATGACCTACATCACCAAAACAAAAGTATCTAAGTTTATCCTAAACTATATCATTTTTTCAGTATGGTGTACCCCAATCCATACTCACAGATAATGGCCGCCCATTCAAGAACCAAGAAGTATGAAATTTATGTGAAGAATTCCACATCAAACACCATTTCTCCACCCAATATTACCCACAAGGTAATGGCCAAGCTGAGGCATCTAATAAGACAATTGTTAGAATCCTTAAGAAGACTATCAATGACACTGGTCGTGACTAAAACCTACAGCTTAATCTTGCCTTATGGGCTTATCGCACCAGCATCTGTACTCCCACCGGTACCACTCCATATTCCCTCGTATTTGGGTCTGAAGCTATCTTACCTATTGAGGTTTAAATACCTTCTCTAAGGGTATCCTTGAAGGGTCATATCGATGATGAAGAATACCGTGTCTCTAGGTTACAAGAGCTAGAATTTCTGGATGAACGAAGACAAAAGGCATTAGATCATTTGCAAGCATATCAGAATCATCTTCGTCATAGTTACAATAGGAAGGTTCTCAATAGACACTTTGACATTGGTGACCTGGTATTAACGGAGAATCCTAAGAACCAAGTTGAACGTTAAAAGCTAGGAAATTTTGAACCTAACTAGTTAGGGCCCTATATTGTCACAAAAGCCTTTGGATCAGGAGTGTACCAACTCTCTACTCCTGAAGGAGAGCCACTTTTGTCACCTATCAATATTCTTCATCTAAAGAGGTTCTATGCTTAAGTCTCTAAGAATCCGTGTCTTAATCTAGAAAATTACAAAAAATGAAAAAACAAAAAAAAAAATGGTTACCTTGATGAAAGCCTGGCAGACAGGCATCTTTGTAACACCAAGAAAAATGAGAAAATAAAAAAAGTAAACAGAAATAAAACTGTCCACTAGTGAAAACTGCTTCGGTGGTGCTATGGATAAGTACCATGGTGAAAACCTAGCAAACAGGCGCCATGTGTAGTCAAGCTTGCTCTTCCATCTACCATCATTCTAATCGGACTTTTTCACCATCACTCATAATAAATGGTTGTCTTATCCATTACTTGGAACGATTGACATCTAGCGTCCATTTTGTCATATTACCCACTCCATCTTCCAAATATTATTCCCGACTGGGGGAAAATCCTTGTTCTATGCCCTAATACCATGTACATAATGTCACACCATCGAAAATATCCTGAAAATTTCCAAAAACATTAGAAAACTCCAAAAATCCAAAAAATAAAAATAAAAAAAATCAAATAATGTCAAAAAATCCCAAAAATAGAGTCAAGTCAATCATATCAAGTTGGTCATGTTAAGTCAGTCGTAGACATAGTCGAACTACGCTGCCTCTACGACTGGGATGTAGGCAAGGCCATCAATTGATGAGCCCCCGAGGCATTAGGTCTATCAGTCTAGGTTTGTCATGTATCATACACATTTAAATCATGACGCTTTGTATATTCAAAGTCACTGGTCATGTCTAAATAGGAGGTCTCTACATGTACAACATAGGCAAGGCCAATCAATTGATGAGCTCTCGAGACCACACTAGGTCAGTCCAATAGGGTTCATTCACAATCACTATCACACAAGTTTCATATCACAATTTAGGGTATCGTCTCATGTCAAACACTTTCTACACACACATAGTTTATCAGTCAAGGAATCAAAATAAGTCATGCAACAACACAGTAAAACATCTCAAAGTCATCAAGTCAATATCAAACACATTGTCAAAGCGATCAACCTATATCTTAAACAAGATATGTCTTTCTTGTCAACAAACATCATCAAATTGTCATAGTCTCATGTGGCTTGTCACTTCAATGTCATCAGACTCCAATGTCTTATACGGCACATGTCTTTCTGAAACTAGGCTTTGTCATGCCTTATACAAAAGTCACAAAGTCAAAACCAGACTCAACTTCTTATGCGGTATGTCTCATTCTCTCACATTACGCTATGTCAAACATCAAACATCAAACAATCCCACAAGATCAAGTTTTGGCGAATACATTTATTTGGCTTTATGACTTTATATCTTATTCTGTCTTATCTTTTTATCTATTTGTGCAAGATCCTCTTACTAGCTTTCTCAAGGATGTCCCTTGAAGGATTTAGAGAAGCAACGATGTCTCAGGACTCTTTTTCTTTGGTTGCTATCTATCAATTGTCATTTTAAACATTGGTTTTTGAGTCATGTTACTAGTTCCCTCAAGGATTTCCTAGCAAGGATTTAGAGGAGCAATGATGTCTCATGACTCGTCTTTTATTTGTTTGTTGTCTGTGGTTTGTCTCGACAAAACAACTAGGGCATCTTGTCCTTAGTCTGAGTTAAGACACTCCTTGTCTACGACTGTTTTTTTTTCATAGATGGATGACTTTGTACACTATGGTCTATCTCATATCATAGTGTGTACTATTCATTTGTGTCATGTCCCACCCAATGATGATAACAAGCAAGCATAGCATACTTGGAAAAATATCGAAGATCATTTTTTTTCTCAATCAATAACCATTCTTTTTCAATACTAACTTTTTGAATTATCCATGATAAAATTTCTTCTAGTCTGTATCTTCATCATCCTTATCTATTTTTCCCTATTCTTTTTTCCTTCATATTCTAGTTTTCTTATCCATTTTGAGAGCACACTCATCTTCTTCAAACCCACCTATCCTCTCGAGGGGGCATACCACTACCTCCTCGTCAGTCTCCCTTTCACTGGGGCATACCCTAACCTGTTTCATGTTGAGGCATGATCGGGGCATATTTTCTTTGACACAACTCCATACCAACATAGATTCAAAGAGGGGCAAACTGTAGATACCGAAAATTGGTCTAGGCCTACGAGTACATATTCAACATAATTTTCTATAGTCCGCTGTCTTGATTAAATAATGTTTATTATTTAATTACCTTTCTAACACATATTTCCTCTATTAATTAAAGTCCCTTTTTAATTAATTGATTAATTCATTATTAATCTTTATTCAACTTGATTAGTTAAATAAGTCATATTTATTTAATTGTGTTGCGAACTAATTAATTCTTCACCCTTTATCTATCAATTAAATAATTTATTATTTAATTACACCCCCCCTTTTTATCATATTTCAACTATAATTAAATATCTTTATTTAATTATTCATTTAACCCCCTTTATCTATAATTAAATATTTATTATTTAATTATTTATATTATCCTTTTCAAACAGTCAAATTAAATAAATTATCTTTATTTATTTAATTAAAGTCTTTCATTTTTCGAATGTGGAATTAAATTAACATTTAATTCATATTTTATTATTTATGTCACATTCCTCTATCATTCAGTTATCTAAATTATTCACTCACCTTCTGACTCAAGATCTATTTTTAGTTCTCTAGTTATCTCTGAATTAAACACCAATTTATCTCTACGAGAAGACTCTCCATCATAAATATTTAGTTAACTAGTTCCAACTCATATGCATGACATGTCTATTAAATAAATATCTTTATTTAATTAATTAACTCATGTTTTCATTTGAATGCATTAGTCTTCGAGTTCTAACTTTGGCTTTTGCATACAAAGTCTATTTCTTCTATTTTTGGAGATTAAGATCTTGAACTTGTGTTCTAACTCACGTTCTAACTTAGTCTCTATCTTCAGTCTTTCCTGAACTCGTGTTCTAACTCACATTCTATCTGACATAAAACTCACATCGCATGACATTCATCAATCTCATTTGTCGATCTATCTTTCAATTTGAGCCAATCATTCGAAAACACAAAATCTATAAAATGGCCTGTCATTATCATTATCCCTCCTCCCAAAATCATACACTTTTGAGAAGAGACTCATCTTTGATATTTTTCTTAGACACTCGATGAAACTATACTTGCATTCAAACACCGAAATCTGAGGGAAAGAATACTGAAAAGGAAAAATGGAGAAGAGAAATCAAGATAATTCAAAGGGGTGAACACGTATTCGGTGAGATCATTTTGGTTTTATTAGTTTAGTTTATTTCCTCATTCTTTGTTGCCATATTTTAAATTATTGTTTAAATTAGGATTTAACTTTGTTATTCTAGTTATAGATTTTGCATCATCATTCGAAAGATACATCTATACATATTTTAATCTACTATTACACATACCTATAACAGAGTCTCCTTTACACCTATCAAAATTCTAATAAAATACCACTTTTGATTTACCTTTCGGGGGATCAAATGAATTCATTTAAAATTTATTTTTTGTAAGTATGTATTCCTTATTATAAGGTTCCAAAAAATTATAATTATAATTAAATTTAATTTAATTATTAAATTTATTTTTTATTTCTTGTGAATGTAGGTTTTTCACTAAAAATGAAGCTCTTTGTTCTGCACATGTGGAAAAATATAATATTATCAAAAAAAAAAAAAACAATATGTTCAGGTTGGCCATTGATGTCCTTGATCCATTTTTTAAAAAAAAATTGAATTATGATACATACAAAAAAAGTTATGTTGTATACAATTTGCCTATGTCTGAATTGTAATTGGTCTGAATTCGAAACTTGATTAAGAAAAAAATATTTAATAAAACATTATGAAACCAAATGAACTGGTTAGATATTGTAGTTAAAAAGGTTATGTTGTATACAGCGAGCATCACTCCTTAAAAATATTGTTTACTGATAAAAACTAGTTTTTGAAGGAGATGAGAAAAAATTTCAATTTGATTCCAAAAATTTTGAAAAAATTATATTTTGAATCTATCAAAAAAAATTCACAAATCACTAGTTTGCATCATCTTCAAATTCCTCATGGTTTAGCCACTATAGGAGCTTGAAAGTGAAAATTTTGTTAACAAAAATTAGTTCATTGTCTAGTTTGCCCAAAAATTGTAAACCAGTATTGTGGGATCACCCCAATGTTTCAAAAAACATTTCAAAAAATTTAACTTGAGGATACATCTCTACAAATTTAACAAAAAATGGGTTTGAGTGGTATCCAAATGTTTGGATGTGGCTCATGGATTTGACTACCAATTCTCCTTCTTACAACATCTTTTTGATTTAGAGAGACCCTTGTGTTATTCTTCTAAAGTTCTTGTATTAGAGATCTCAAGGCTTGAACAATTTCTTTATCTTTCCATGGTATTGTACCCAAAAATACCCATAACTCATTTTTATTTGGATCCTCCACTCTTTCACTCCTTCTTTTGGATCTCATTAGAGATGATCTACTTATTTCCATAGTCTTAATCATCTTTGAAAGAATCATCTTATTCCTAGTTTGATTTCTTACCAATGTTGATGTCATCACATATCATGTGGCATTACTATCTTTCATGCATGAAGTAGAACCCACACTCTCATATGCACTCATTAGATTATTTATAATGGATTTCTCACTTGATTCATCTGATGTTCTTAACCTAAGAATATCCATGGCTGGCCTAAAATTGAGTTGCCTCATTGTTTCAACAAATAGTTGACATCTTTCAACCTCACATAGATTCTCAAAAAAAATCTCCACATACTCTTCACATATATTTTACATTTACATTTTGGATTCTCAATAGCCATTGGTTTCAAAATATCAGCATCAATATCAATCAAATATTTAGGTTTTCTATGCAAAACTCTAGGAGGAGTTCTAAAAGGTAAATTTGCATCAACATTAGGAATGTCAACAACTTTGGGGATAGATGGTGTACTTTCAATCAAAGATATAAATGATAACATACCTTTAAATTTACATGTAAATGATGTTGTACCTTCCACTTCAGATGTGGTATGTGGAGTGTCTTCAAATAGAGTTGTGTTTTCGAATGTACTTTCCACACAACATGTTGTAGATGGTGTGCCTTACACTTCACTTATGGTTGATGATGTTCCCCCAATAGTAGAATTAATTTATCTCATTGTATGAATATTTTCCATGCATTTTCTTAGTGATTCTAGTTTCACATCTCTCATATATTGAATGGGAGTTTCTTCTTCTATGGGGTTCAATTTCATTTCTTCATGAATTTGCCCCATTATTTCTCTTATCCTTGCATTTTTTGGCTTCACGTTCATCTAGTGTTAGAGGCTTTACACATTTCCTCGGTATGATGTTCAATGCTACATGTTCACAAACACAAAAAGGAAAAAAGTAAGTAATCCTCAATAATACAAAAATATGACAAATATAATCAAATTTCATTTTAAAAAATAAAAATTTACACCAAGATAATAATCTTCTATGAAGTGTTGCAAAATACTCTTTCATGAAGATATTAGTGTAGAAATAAATGCATGTGTTGGTAGGTTCTTGAACAAGTAAAAATGTTGATACCATTTGGAGATTCATGGAGAGTCCATCATTCATGTTTTAGATTTGTTTTCAAACCTTTGATGCCTTTTTATTTTAAAGATCTAATATATCTATTTCTTCTTGTTGTAGTCATTGCATAGATAATTGATGGAGATTTGGTTAGGCTCAAAATTAAATTTCCCTAAGGGAAACTAACCAAATTTATTAGCCTTTAAGAATGCATCAATCGGGTGTGTAGGTTTGATTTGGACAAACAGAGTGTGATTATTACAATTTTAGGAATTTTTCTACTCAAGTCTATTTTTATATTTCTATAGGACCATAGTTTTATCACTTAATATATAATTATTTTCTTCCTTTTATGGTTGAAAAATGACCATGCTCAATGAAGACTACTCATAAATACAAATAAAACACTTCATTAGGAGATTTTCTTAAATCCTACAGTCATGGGTTGCAAGAATATGTTATCGACTAGATATGGTATGCTCTTACAACTAGATATTTTGTGTCTCTTGTAGCTAAAAGACTCTCTTCCTTATCAGGCATTGAATCTGTACACATCTAAAAATGGTCACGGTTAATCAAACCTATTAATTAATTAAATATTAATTATTTAATTAATATTATTAAGTCATCTACATATAAATAAATTTAATTATTTATTTATATTGTTCATTTTCTCAATTCTTCTAGTTTAATTAAATAAATAAATTTATTTATTTATTTTCCTCTTAATTAAATAAATAGATTTCAAAATTTATTTATATTAATTATCACAAGTGTAAATTATCAATTTTAATGATATTCTTCATTTCACATTTAATTAAATATTTTATATATTTAATTAAAGCACTTTCTTCTCTTCCACTTAATTAAATATTCTATAATTTTTAATTACAAACATTCTTCATTTCACAGTTAATTAAATATTTTATATATTTAATTAAAGTGCTTTCTTCTCTTCCACTTAATTAAATATTTCTAATATTTAATTAAAAGATTTCTTTCTTCCATAATTAAATATTTCCAATATTTAATTAAACGCTTTCTTTCTAATTCTTTATTCTCCTCCACTTAATTAAATATTTCCAAGATTTAATTAAAAGCTTTCTTGCCACAATAATTAAATGTTCTATAATATTTAATTAGAAAATTTTTTCTCTACATATTTAATTAAGTATTTTATATATTTAATTAAAGCGCTTTTTATCATCTCTCACACATAGATTAAATATTATTCATTTAATTTATGGAAACATCTTCCATCTTCACACATAAATTAAATATTCATTCATTTAATTTATGGAAACATCTTCCATATTTTTCTCAACTTCTTGATCTCTCACCGTTCATTTTAAAGGTTTGAATCTCAATCGTTGATCCTCGCAAATTGGATTTATTGTCTTCAAAAATCTATAAATACAACCCTCTTATGAGTTAAAAAGGACACACCTCGAATCTTAGAGTTCATACGTGGTTACTATAGTTGCATTTCAATATTATCAGTATTCTAGCATCATAGCATTTCAATTTCATAGCTTAAATCATATAGCCATGCACATGCATTTTAAATTAATCTCATTCTCTTAAGTTGCCATTTCAACAAGCTGTTGCTTACACAACTAAGAGCCAACATCTTTAATCAAATCCTTGGAGATAGAGGACGATGGGACAAATTTGAAGAAGCTATTGTCATTAGAGTTTGCATTTATGCTTTCTAGTTAGATTTATTTAATATAATGTCTCCTTGGTGTGTTAGTTTACTGTTTGATTAATCCACATTTTCTAACGACACAGAATCAGTTAATATAATAGTTAGGATTGCACTGTAGCACTTTAAAGTGTAAGAGGGTTTTTTTTTCTAGACTGCCACATAAGTGGAAAAGGGGTTTTACTAATATTCATTCCCTAAGAATATTATAGTTCTCTAATGAAAATTTTCTTACCAATATGAATGTCATGGGTATGAAAATAAATTAGAAGGTTTTCAAAGAATAAGGGAGACAATTCATTATCTTTTAATCTTAACCTCAAGATCATAAGTTAGTCACACTACTTACTAGTCATTAGGGATAATGTGTTTTCATGTTTTTTATGGATGCTAAAGGTATATTAATAATACTATGGTGAACCTTATCAAGACTTTAGAGATAATTAAATTGTTTTTTGTGTGTAATGAGAGTTATATTTTCATGAATCGAATAGAAATGAAAGGACATATTAATTGTAGATGAATTTCATACTTCCCATTCTTTTTCATAATTTAAATTCCTTTATAATTTAATTATGTTAAAAATTCTATCATGGATCAAATATATTCATAAAGGAAGCTAAGAAAAAATATCATGAACCAAATATAATAATAAAGGAAGCTAGGAAATGGTTATAGCAATAATTAGATGATTATCCTAAAATAAAAGGTTCATTGGAACTATCATAAGACATGAGAATTCCATAAGACATTAGAGGCAAGTGTGTTATTATACCAAAGGAACCATTTATAAAATTATTGGGAGACTATAACTATCCCACCTTTCGTTGGGGTTATCATTCATCATTCATAATATTATATCATATAAGACTATCATGAATAACAAGTGAGAGGAATACTATCACATCAAGGGATTTCTCTAAATGCAGAAAGGACAATAATAAATTATATCCACTACATTAAAACTACCCCAAGTACATGAAACATTTTCGTACTATTAAGAAAATGAACTCACTCTATTATCTTTCACATCACTATGGTAATCTCAATAAGGTGGATAAAGAATCAAGAAAATGGTAAACCATCAAGCCTCCAAGAGCTATCAAGTATTGTAAAACTACTGCCATGCTAGGCTTTAATCATTGAGCTATAATAGCATTTCAAGAATCTTCTAAACCATTTAGGCTTTAATCATTGAGTTATACTACCTAGGTATTCTAGTTATTTTCTCTTCAAACCTTTAATCCTTTCCTTTTGTTTTTTATATTTGATTAGTTCAAGATTAGTTTTAAGAATCTATTTTATGAAATTAACTACCTCATTGATGTTCTCCACTATTATTTCATTAATTATTGTGCTACCATTGATGCTTCCACTATGTATGTATTTTATTTCATGAGGATTAGTATTTTGGGTTTGCACTTAAGGATGACTTTTTTGACATGAATGACACCACATGGACATGGATTTTAAATTTGAAGATCTTTCCTTGGAAGGTTATAGTTATTTAATCATATGGATGTGTATGATTCATTGCTTTGGTACAAGGTGTGAACTCTTCCCCATGCTAACTAGGCCACAACAAGGCTGCAAAGTGGAGTTTGTTCAAGTGAGGAGAGAAGTAGAAGAATGTTGAAAGTTTGGTAACATAAATGGTATGGCCTTCCAAAATTCATATAAATGAGCAAAAAAACAAAGATAAAAATGTAGGTAATGGAGCTAGGGAAGATTACATCCATAGCCAAGGTCTTATTGAATGGAACAAGGGGTATATTGTATCAATTAAATTATAGACTCATTGAATATAACAATTTTCTACATAATATAGGTAGTAGGAAATTAAAACTTAAAACAAAAGGAAAATGAAAATAAATTAATGTATGTGACAAGAAAAGGAAAATATGTATCTAATGGAGGAAGGGGTGAACGTTACATCCACTATGAATGTCTTATTGAGTGGAACATGAGGTGGATTGTAGTGCTTCATTTTTACACTCATTGAATATGGAAATGTGCTACATAATATAGGTAGTAGGAAATTGCAACTATCGCACGCTATTTTTTTAACTACCATAGTCTATATTTTGTCTCTTAAGAGGGTTTAAAGGATAAATCTATAGTGTTCTTAATTCTTAGTTGAAGTGGCTCTTTCTAAGATAAATATAGTTTACTTAATTATTTTAAGATTTCCAAATCCACCTACATTCTATCCAATATAGAGTAAATTAATTTGTTATTTATTTAGGTCAATTGCTAAAACATTGAATGAAAAAGAGTGAATTCCACTAACCATGATGGAAATGGACCACGATAAGCAATGAAAATGGAATAGATAAACATTTTTGTGTTAAATGGAAATCCTCTATATAATTTTACATGAATTAATCTAAATTATGTCTTGATTTTTCTTTAAAATTCAATGTTGAATTCTATTTAAAATTATTATGATTAATAAAATTATGAACGGAGTGGTCTATATTGTCAAAACTAAACAAAAAAACTCAATAGAAGTATTTAAATTATCCAAAAATCAATACATTACTTGAGATAATAAAATATGTTGTAGAAAATTCAAATTATATTCTTCTAAATTGTCCAACAAGAAAATTGGTGTTAAAAATGTGATGGAGCAAGCATAGTATGGTACCACAAGAATTCAACTACATAAAAAGTCATTTTCTTATCGAAGAATGTGTAGAACTAGACAAAGTAATAATTTTTTTTGCATGTATCATGGGTCAAGTCCCTTTTTTACTTTTTCTTGTAAAATAAATTTCGTGCTTTCCAAATTTGATGAACTCCAAATGTGTTGCATAATAGTCTTTCCATTTGGCGAGCACCAATTGTAATGGTTTTAGGCTTTTCAATTTGATGAGTAGGAAATGTGTTGTATATAAAATTGATAATTGTCATATCCTTTACCCTACACGAAGACCTACCGAGGGGAGAGAGAAGAGTGGGAGAGATCTATTATACTACCAAGGGATGGAGGGAGAGGTTTACTGAGATTTACTGATAATGAATAGGATAAGAAAGAAGAGTGAGATAGACAAAAAGGAGTAGTAATGAGACAAGGAGTGAGAAACGTAGAGATGGATAAGGATGGATGGAGAGGTCAAGAATAATTACATCCTAAACCCTTAAAACCTATACCTTAGATGATAATCCCTCAACCCTAATCCTTACCCTTATACCCTCAACCCTCTACCCTTAAACCCTCAACCCTTAAACCCTAGTCCCAGAACCCTCAAACCTTAAACTATAATCCCTCAACCCTCATCCCTTAATCCCTAAGCCCTTAAACCCTAATCCCTCAATCCTATAACCCTCATCCCTGAATCGTCAACCATTAAACCATTAACCCTCAAACTTCATCCCTCAACCTTCAAACTCTAAACCATAAACAATAAACCATTAAACACTAAACCCTAAGCCCTCAACCTTTAAATCATAAACACTCAAGACTCAACCCTTAAACCCTCAACCCTTAAACCCTTAAACCCTCAACCCTTAAACCCATCAACCCTCAACCCTGAAAACCACCAACCCTTAAACCTTATACCCTTAATTCCTTAACCCTCAACCCTTAAAACCTTGACCCTTAAGCCTAATCCCTCAACCCTCATACCTTAAACCCTAATCCTTATAATTATACCCTGAACCCTCTACCCCTAAACTCTTAATCTCTTAGACCCTCAACCCTCAACCCTCAACCCTCAACTCTATACCTTAAACCCTATACCCTTAATTCCTCAACCCTCAACCCTCTACCCCTTGACTCTTAATCTCTTAAACCCTAAAATTTATACCTTAAACCCTATACCCTTAGTTCCTCAACCCTCAACCCTTAACCCTTAAATCACAATCCTTATACCTATACCCTCAAACCTCATACCTCAACCATTAACCCTCTACCCATAAAATCTTAAACCCTTTAACCCTAAACCATCAACCTCAATAGTTAAACCCTTAAACCATCATCCTGTAAACCCTCAACCCTCAAGAAGAAAACCTTAAACCCTAAACCCATAAAACCTTAAACCCTCAATCCTTAAACCTTATACCCTTAATTTCTCAATGCCCATACGTTAAAACCTTGACCCTCAACCTTCAACCCTTAAACCATAATCCATATACCTATACCCTTAACCCTCATACCTCAACCCTCAACCCTTTACCCCTAAACTCTTAAACCCTTAAACCCTCAACCTAAAATCCTCCACCCTAATCCATCGACTCTATACATTAAACCCTATACCCTCAATTCCTCAACCCTAAACCCTTAAAAACTCAAACCTCAACCCTCAACCCTAATCCCTCAACACTCAACCCTTAAACCCTAATCCTTATACTTATACCCTCAACCCTCATACTTCAACCCCCAACCCTATACCCCTAAACTCTTAAAATATTAAACTATCAACCCTCAATCCTTCACCATTATCCCTCAATTATATATCATTTACCCTAATCACTCAACTCTCAACACTTAACCCTTAAAACCTCAACCCTTAAACCATAATCCCTCAACCATAAACCTGTAAACCCGCAACCCCTAAACCATAAACCTGTAAACCCGCAACCCCTAAACCATAATCTGTCAACTCTCAACCCTTAAACCCTAACCCTTCAGCCCTATACCATAGACCCTAATCCCTCAACCATTAACCATTAAACCATCAAATTTTAAACCCTAATCCCTCAACCCTTAAAAATTTGACTCTCAACCCTTAACCCTCAACCCTAATCCTTACACTTATACCCTCATCCCTCACCCCTCTACCCCTAAACTCTTAAACCCTTATAACCTCAACCCTAAACCCTCAAACCCAATCCCTCAACTCAATAAATTATACGTTATCCCTCAACCCTCAACCCTTAAACCCTCAACCATCAACCCTCAACCCTCAACCCTCAACCCTCAACCCTCAACCCTCAACCCTCAACCCTTAAACCCCAATCCTCAACCCATAACCTCTAAACCCTTAAAACATAATCATTAAATCATATAACCCTCAAGCTTCAACATTCAACCCTTTAACACAAACCCCAAACCTCAACCCTCAACTCATAACCCCTAAACCCTTAAACCATAATCCCTCAACCTTCAACCCTCAAACTTCAATATTCAACCCTTTAACCCAAACCCCAATCCTCAACCCTCAACCCATAGCCCCTAAACCCTTAAACCATAATCCATCAATCCTATAACCCTCAACCTTAAACCACCAAACTTCAACACTCAACCCTTTAACCCTCAATACTTTAACCTCAACCCTCAAACTTCAACCCTCAACCCTTAAACCCTAATCCCTGAATCCTCAACCCTTAAACCTTAAACCCTCAAGCTTAAAACCTTAATTCTTAAATCCTTAAACTATAATCCCCTAATAGTATAACCCTCAACCTTCAACCCTCAAAGATGAAACCTCAACCCTTTAGCCCTCAACCATTTAATGTCAACCCTCAACCCTTAACTCTAATCTCTCAATCTTATAACCCTAAAAATTCAAAACTCAACCCTCAACCCTTAAACCCTAATCCCTTAATCCTCAACCCTTAAACCCTCATCCTTCAACTCTCAACCGTTAAACCCTAAACCCTTAAACCGTAATCCCTCAATCCTCAACCCTTAAACCATCATCTCTCAACTATCAACATGTAAACCCTCAACCCTTAACCCCTATACCCTCAAGCCTCATACCCCAACCTTCAATCGTTAAACCCTCAACCTTTAAACTAACAACCCTCAAGCCTCAAACCTTAAACTTTAAACACTTAATGTTTCAATAATGGAAAGGATAAAGGTGTTTTCATTTATGTCAATTGGTTATTAATTGGTTTTTATTGACTATATATGTCAAGGATGTTGAGAAATTTGTATTGAAGGAAGATTGCAAGTGTTTAGTGGTTGCTCTGGGTATTTCTCTTATGTTTGCGTAGTTTAGATATGTTGATCATGGTTGTTAGAATATGCTATATTCATAGTTCTAGCTATTGATTCATTATATAGTGTAAGTTATGTTCACCAATTGTGAACTGTGGTTTTCTATTTTCTGGTTGAGGTCTGAGAGAAATGTTGTTGGTCTAAATTTCTCTTTGGTAAAGTCTTATGACTTGCAGTTCTAGAGTTGAGTTTCCTTGATTTTGTTGAAGATAATTTTGACATCTAGAATATTCATGCTAAATAGTTCTATGTGTTTTACACTAGTTTGGTTGACCTTGTGTTGAACACTACCTTCGAATTTGACGAAGCATGTTGAATCTATTTGGGTCCTCATGAATCGTGTGTTTAGGTCGTCCTCATTCTAATTCCACCCTAGGATTTTTTTACACTGACTTTAGATATGTTTCAAAGTTAAAGACAATATAAATATAGGATGAGTTAGTGGTGAAGAACATACAAGAGCGAAGAAGAGATATAAGTGAAAAGAAAAAGAGTAGATAGATTGAGATTGATGTGAATTAGTGAGTGTGTGTGATGTGAGTATGGAAGATTAGTGTGAAGCCTAAATACTCAATTTTTGGATGTAGTGAGCAGAAGGTGTACTCTCTCATTCATTCATGTCTACAAGTGGTTGTGGTGGATTTATCTATTGCACTAAGACTGTCATCTCTACATAACATATCTCTTATATCTATTTTGTACCTCTGTGGAAGTGAGCCCTCTAGGTTGTTATCCCTATTGGAGAGTGAATCCCTGTTCTGGCAACAAGCCTTATTTCACAGTTAGTGAGCCTCTTGTAATAAATTTTGATATTATTTATAGTGTGAGTTAATCTACATCATATTTTTTTCCCTTATTGGGTTTTCCATGTAATTTTTTTGTTGTTGTGTTTATTTGATGGTTTTTCCATTTTTGTGCTTGTACTTAATGTATAATTATATAAGTAGTGTTAAGGATTGGTTCTGGTAATTGAATTAAAAATTTTATTCCATGAAAATTGATTCACCCCCTCTCAAATTTTCCTATTTAATAATTGGTATCAAAGCTTGGTTCCTTGGTGAAGACCTTAACCACTTGAGGAAGGTCCGGGATGGCTGGAAAAATGGTTTATGATTATCAGAGGTTCGATGGAACTAATTATGTTGTTTATATAATATTGATGGAAGAATATCTGGAGTATTGTGGATATGATGTGGACAAATCTTACAAGAATCCTTACGCATCTCTTGCTAATGGTCTGAGTATGAATGATGAGATCAAAGAACATGAAGCGAACAATACGGCAAAGTACATCTTGAAGAACAATCTAGTACATCTCGAGTTGATTAAGGTTGAGAATCTGAAGACTACTAAGCAAGCTTGGGATTCTTTGGAAAGAGAACATGAAGGTGATGAAAGAGTCAAAGAGGAAAAATTGCAAAAATTTGGAGATATAGTTTGAGCTTCTACATAGGTTTGAAGATGAGAATGTTAAAGCTTATGTACAAATATTGGATGAGATAGTGGCCAAAATTTGAGGACTTGGTTCTACTGTAGATGAAACCTGGATTGAAAAGAAGATTCTTAGAACTCTCCCTGTTGCTTATAGTGCAAAGGTGTGTGTCATTGAGAAAATTATAGATTATAAGACTTGTACTAAAGATATGGTGTTGGGTTTTTTGACATCTTATGAGATGAGGAAGCCGAATCTAAGGAATGGATGAAAAATCATAAACTACTTTTAAGGCTACAAAAGTCCAAGATCTGGATGAAGAAAACATTGATGAAATAGAAGCTAACTTTGTAAGAAGGATGAGGAAAGGCTCCATAAATTTTGAAGGTAAGTTACCCTTTAAATGATTTATTTGTGGATAAATAGGTCATTATGCTACAAAGTGTCCAAAAAAGAGCTAAAAGGAATAAACAAATATATGAGAAATAAAAGAAAGGAAAGAAAAATAAAAGATCATATTATGTGAATGAGACTACTAGTATATTTGATGAAGATTAAGAATATGAAGATCCTAATGACAATGAATGCTTGTTCTTGGTGATTAAGGATGAAACTACTTCTACTAATTTTAAAAAGAAAGTAAAGGAAATCCCTCCGGAGAAGGAGAAAAATGAAGGTATTGTTATCTTTTCTGTACATGCTAAACAAGAGAAGAATTATTGGGTAGTTGATAGTGGTTGTTCACATCACATTAATAGTGATAAAATTAAGTTTATTAATCTTGAAAAATATGATGGAGGCTTGGTTATTTTTGGAGATGATACAGGTACTAAAATTTGTGGGATAGGTTCAGTAAATTTTGATGGAAAGCATCATCTTGATAGTGTCTACTATGTCATGTTTTTAAGGAATAATATTTTGAGTGTTGCAAAGATGTGCAATAAGGGATATGATCTTGTGTTCAAGGATGAGATATTTGAAATACAAAAATGATTAGGAACATTGATTTCTATAGGAAATAAATTTGAAGGAAATATCTATCAACTTAAGGGTGTTGGTGGATGAAGCTTTATGACTCAGATTAATGATAATTGGTCATTGCATCGGAGAATGTGTCACATGAATTTTGATAATTTTGCAAGGATTAGTGTAGTTCAAGCTGTGAGAGATTTACCAAGGATTACAAAGCATGTTAATGCTATTTGGAGGAATTGTCAATTTGGAAAAAAAGAAATAACTCATTACAAATCAAAGGAATGGTCTACTACCAATTTATTGGATTTAATGTATACAAATATTTGTGGTCCTACAAGAGTGAGAATTCTACTAGGTGAAAGGTACTTTATTCTTTTAATTGATGATTATTCTAGAGATACATGGGTTAAATTTCTTATAGAGAAATTAGATGCATTAGATAGATTCAAGACATTCAATGCTATGGTTGAAAGTGAAGTGAATTTAAGGTTAAAATTCTCAAGGTCTGATAGAGGTGGAGATTCACCTCTCATGAGTTTAATATGTTTTTTGAAGTGCATTCAATAAAAAGAAAGTTATCCACTCCAAGAAGTCCTTAGTAGAATGGAGTTGTTGAAAGAAAAAATACAATAGTTTAAGAGACTGTTGATCAATGATTATTGAGGTTGGTTTACTAGAATTTTACTAGAAAGAATAAATTCATACTGATGTTTATGTTTTCAATCAAGTTTAAGGAAGAGAAAATAGTAAAAAGACTCCATATGAGCTATGACATGGAAAAATTCCTACTGTTAAGTATTTAAAAGTATTTGGAAGAAAATGTTATATCAAAAGAGATGAAGAAACATTGGGAAAGTTTGATGCAAGAAGTGATGAAGTCATTTTTCTTGGATATTCTACTAAAATAAACAAATACATATGTTTCAATAAGAGACTCAGAAATATTGTAGAGAGTTCAAATATCAAGGTTGATGAAAGAATGAATAATTATATTGAAATTGATGGATATGTATCTGATGAAATTGATTGTGTAAGAATAGAAGATATTGAAGAATAGGAAAGGGATAAGAAATAGAAGCAAGATGAAAATAATAAAAGAGAAGAAGAAGCTTTGATGGTGTCCCCTAAGATACCTAGATATGTACAAAAGAATCATTCATAAATTTAGATTATTGGAGACAAGACAAAAGGTGTATTGACTAGAAGCAAAGTGGTTGTTGAAGTGAATCTGTGTTTAATTTTTGAGATTGAACCAAAGACTTTAAGTGAATCATGTAAATATTAACATTGGATGGAAGCCATGAGAGAACTTATGTAGATTGAAAAGAATAAAACTTGGGAATTGTTCCCAAAACCAGTAGATAAAAACTTCATTTGATCAAAGTGGGTATTCAAAAGTAATTTGAATGAGAATGGAGAAGTAGTTAGAAACAAAACAAGGCTTGTGTGCAAAGGTTGCTCACAATTAGAAGGCATAGATGTTCTGGAAAAAAATTCTCTGGTAGAAAGAATGGAAGCTATAAGGATTTTATTAGCATTTTCTACTCATAAAGACTTTAAGGTTCATCAAATGGATGTCAAGTCAACATTTTTGAATGGTGATCTAGAAGAAGAAGTCTACATAGAACAACTAGAAGGATTTTAGTTAACGAACCAATCAGATATGGTGTGAAGATTGAAGAAAGATTTATATGGATTGAAGCAAGCTCCTAAAGCTTGGTATGTGAGATTATATAGTATTTGTTTCTGCAAGGTTTCAAAAAAGGTACAATAGATAGTAATCTATATTTTAAGATTCAAAAAGAAAAAATCTTGATTTTATTTGTGTATGTTGATGAAATTATCTTCAGAGGAAATTAAAATATGTGCAAGATGTTTATGGAAGAGATGCAAAAATAATTTGAAATTTCTATGTTTGTAGAGATGAATTTCTTTCTTGAGCTATAAATTAATCAAATAGAGAAAGTAATTTTTATTTCACAGTCTAAGTATGTGAGAGATATGTTGAAGAAATTTGGGATGGATGGCTCCAAAATGGTATGTACTCCTATGGTGACTAGTATAAAATTACATAAAGAAGATGATTCACCTGAGGATGATCAAAGAAAGTATAGATCTATGATTGATGGACTATTGTATTTGAGTGCTACTAGACCAAATATTATGCATGTTATTTGTCTTGTGGCTAGATTTCAAGAAGATCCTAAGGAAACACATTTTATTTCTATTAAAAAAAAAAATCATATATTTGAATGGCACTTTGAATTATGGGTTATGGTATCCTAAAGATATTGAATTTACACTAAGTGCCTCTGCAGATGGAGATTGGGCTAGATGTGTAGATGAAATAAAGAGTACAAGTGGTGGTGCATTATTTCTTGGATGCATATTGGTGGCATAGTTGAGGAAAAATAAATATTTAGTCTCCTTATATACTACTAAACTTGAGTATATTGTTGTTACATCTTGTTGTACACAAGTTTTATGGATGAAATAGACATTGAAAGATATCACAATGGTGTATGATGATCTTATTTCTATCTTATATGATAACACAAGTGCAATTAACATTTCAAAAATTCCTATTATGCACTCAATGATGAAGCATATATCTATTAGGTATCATTTCTTGAGAGATAAGGTTATGGATAATGAAGTAAAGTTTGAATACATTTTGATGAAGGATCAGATTGTTGATATATTCATGAAGGCTCTTCCTAAAGATACTTTTGAGTATCTCCAAGAGAAGTTAGGGGTCATTTACCCTCCTTTCTTGAACTATATGTATATGGAGATGCATCAGTCTAGTGGATATATCAATCTATCCTTCTTTTGGACTAATCTTTTGGTGGCTACCTTTTAGGGGGGTAGATAGTGTTAGGTGTTCTCATTGTGTGTATTTATTTCATGTCAAAGGAGAAATCAATGTAAAATAGCTATTTCCTTTTCCATTGATTTCAAAGGGTGAGAGAAAGCATGTGAAAAGAAAAAAGGGGAAGAATGAGAGAAAAAAGAAAATAGAAAAGAGATTATCTACTAAGGGGGAGAAATAAAAATAAAAATCTTGAGAAGTGTATTCAAAGCTTGTATGGTGTCTTTGATGGTTTTTCACATCATGTGTTGCCATCAATGACAAAGGGAGATATTTTTGAAAGAATGTAAAGGATGAATGTTTTTCCATTGATGTCAACTAGTTATCAACTGCTTTCTATTGGATGTATATGTCGAGGATATTGAGAAAATTATATTGAAGGAAGATTGCAGGTTTTCAATGATTGCTCTAGGTTTTGCTCCTATATTTGTGAGGTTCAAATATGTTGATCATGGTTTTTATAAGATTTTATATCTAAATTTTTCAATGTTGATTCATTTTATAGTGCAAGTTATGTTCACCAGTTGTGAACTATGGTTTTCTATGATTTTGGTTGTGGTCCAGGGGAAATATTGTTGGTCCGAATTTATCTTAAGTAAAGTCTTATGAATTGTAGTTCTAGACTTGAGTTGCCTTGATTTTGTTGAAGATAATTTTGAAATTTGGAATATTCTTCCTAAATGGTTCTATTTGTTTTACACTTGTTTGGCCAACATTTTATTGAAAACTACCTTCAAAGTTAATAAAGTGTGTCAAATATATTTTGGTCCTCATGAATCGTGTGTTTGGGTTACCCTCTTCATAATTCCACCCTAGGATGTTTTTCTATAAATCTAATTTGAATTTAATGTTGGATTTCCATCTTTAGATATGTTTGAAAGTTGAAGATGATATAAATATAGGATGACTTAGTAGTGAAGAACATACAAGACAAAATTGGAGAGATAAGTGAAAATAAAAAGAGTAGATATATTTGAGATTGATGTGAATCAATGAGTGTGTGTGATGTGCATGTGGAAGATCAGTGTGAATCCTAAATGATGATTCTTTGAATGTAGTGAGCAAAAAGTTTACTCTATCATTCATGCATGTCTGCAAGTGGTTGTGGTGAATTTATCAATTGCATTGAGATTTTTGTCTCTCTATGACATATATCTTCTATCTTCTTTGTATCTTTGTGGCAGTGAGCCCTCTAGGTTTTTAGCCCTATTGGATAGTGAGTCCTTATTTTGGTAGTGAGCCTCTTATAATCAGTTTTAATATTCTCTATAGTGTGAGTTAATCCTCATACGGTTTTTCCCTTATTAGGTTTTCCACATAGATCTAGTGTTATGTTTATGTGATGGTTTTAAATTTCTACACTTTCACTTAATGTATAATCATTTAAGAAATGTTAAGGATTAGTTTTGATAATTGAATTATAATTTTAATTCTGTGACAATTGATTCACCCCCCTCAAAATTATCCTATTCAAAACTTAAACACTTAAAACCTTAAACCCTCAACCCTTAAAACCTCAACTCTTAAACCCTAATCCCCCAACCCTATAACTTAGACCCTAATCCATCAACCCACAAACATCAAACCCTCAACCCTTAAACCCTATACCCTTAATTCATCATCCCTCAACCCCTTAAAACTTGACCTTTAACTCTCAACCCTAATCCCTCAACACTCAACCATTAAACTCTCAACCCTTAACCCTTCAACCCTCATCCCTCAAACCTCAACACTTAAACACTCAACCCTCAATCATTAATCCCTTAGCCCTAAACCCTTAATCCCCATCCATTAAACACTCATCCCTATAACTTTGAATCACAAACCTCAACCCATATCCCTCAACCCTATACCTTAGACCATAATCCATCAACCCTTACACCCTAATCCCCACATCCTTAACCCTTAAACAATAATCCCTCAACCCATAAATCCTCATCCCTCAATGCTCAACCCTAATCCCTCAAACCTTAAACCTTAAACCCTCAACCCTCAACTATCAACCCTCTACCCTATGCATTAAACCCTCAACCCTAATCCCTCAAGACTCAACCCTATACCTTAAACACTCAAGCCCCAACCCTTAAACCCTAATCAATAAATCCTCAACCCTTAAACCCTAAACCCTTAATCCCTTAAACCATCAACCTCAACCCTATTCCATCAATCCTATAACTTAAAAACTAATCCCTCAACCCTCAAACCTTAAACCCTCAATCCATAATCCCAAACCGTCAACCCATAAACCATAAACCCTTAAACCCTAAACACTTAAACCTTGAACCCTCAACCCTTAAACCCTAATCCCTCATCCCTAAACCCTAAAATCCTCAACCCTCAATCCATAAACCCTCAACACTCAAGCCTCAACCCTTAAAACCTTCATAATTAAACCATCAACCCTCAACCCTATACCTTAAACAATAATCCCTCAACCGTAAACCCTTAAAAATTAATCCGTTAACCATAACCCCTTAAATCCTTAACCCCTAAACCCACAACCCTTAAACTGTATTCCTCCAACCCTCAAACCTCAACCCTATACATTAAACCCTCAACTCTAAACCCTTAAAACATCAAACCCTAACCCTCAAACTTAAACCTTAAACCTCATTCTCTAAACTCTCAACTATTAAACCCTTAACCCTTGAAATTTAATCCCTTAACCCTAAAACCTTAAACCCTCAACCCTCAACCCTTAATCCCTCAAAAAATAGACCCTAATCCCTCAACAGTTAAACCCCCAACCCTAACCATAATCCCTCAAACCTTAAACCCTAAAGAGGGAAGGCAAGGTAGTGTAGTCTCGAAAAAAGTAATCCTTTTTCACACTTAGTTTGTATAATTTACATAAAATTGAATTAATTCTATCCTGGAATGGTGCTATAATGTGTTTTACACATTAAAATAATTCTAAGGTCCTTATTTAATTAAACTTACCTTAATGTATCCTTTGCAAGAGCATTGTAAAGTTTTGTAACACACTTTCTTATTTTCCTAGGGTTTATTTAATGAATTAAGCCTAATGGGACCCTTTTAATGAAATATACCTAATATGTACCCTATTTGGGTATTGTAAAGCATTTTAAAATAGTTTCACATTTATCTATGGTCCTCTTAATTAATTGTGGTTAATTTGAGTTAATTAACCCCTTTAATTCAAATTTAAGCCTTAATTATGACACCTCTCAAAGATCTATCCCAACAGCCACAATTCAAATTTCATAACAAATAATTAGGAAAATTTACGTCTTGGAAAATGGTGATATGACCGATTCACGCTAGGTGGCAAGGGGTCCTCCTTTTATAGGACCCCATTTATCAGTTGATTCTAAATAGGTTTTTAGTGTTCTTTCCATCCTCGGGGGTTAGGTCCTGGAAAAATGAGCTAGGACTCATTCACCCTAGGGTGGAAATGGGTCCTTCCTTAATGAGGACCCCCTTTTTGAATTTCATTGTGGAGTGAGTTTAATAATGTTTATCTTTAGATGTGGTGTCAACTTGAATTGTTTGAATTTCAAGGTTAATCTCCTAATTTAGTATAAATAAGGGGTTAATTCACATTGTTTCTCCTAACAAGATCTAGCAGGTTTATGAAGCATTCTAGTAATTACAAGAGCACTTTCAATGAAATTTCAAGGTAGATTATCAAGGTTCCATTGCAAAAATTCAAGATCATATCATCATTTCAAGGGTTTGATGCATTCATGCATGTTGTTGAGCTAAGATTGTGAGTGTAGCATTGATGATCTACTTGCAAGTATTATTTCACATCCAATATCTACATTCTTCATGGCCTTTGCATGTTAGATTGCAATTTTTCATTACAAGATAGCATCCAAGGTATCTACATCACATGATTTCATGTTTTATGCTTCAATTTCATTATCTCATCAATTGGTTTAATTACCTACAAGGGATTTGACTTAGGAAAGCCCCTATTCACTAACAATAAAAAATAATTCTCTCCTTTAATGTGTGTTTGCAAATTTATAGTTTGGAGATCAAGTGGAAAGCAAGTTTAGAGAATAAATATAAAAAATTTCAAGTTTCAACTTGTCATTCAAACTAAAAGAATAAATAATTTAATCTAAAAAACTAAGTATAGGTTTTCGCGAGATGACAACTAGGAATTTGAGAGTGTAGAAATCAGGGAAAATAACCCAGATCTTAGTTTCAGAAACCCTAACAAGGACCCATTCACCACTAAAGGGGAATGATTACTTTGTGCCCTACAAATAGGCTTCTTGCAGAAAGGTATACACTTATTTGGGCTCTAAAAAATTCCCTCATAGTTTCCATAATAGTTAGGTATCATTCCTGATTGTTATTTTCATGTTTTGACCCTTGTAATTACATCAATTATAGTGATTTTTTGGTGAAAATTTCTAGTGGATTATCTAGATCTTGATAAGCCTTAAATTTTCCCACCAAATCAGGTAGAAATGGTGGGAGAGGGGTGGGTATGGAGATAAGGAGGGAGAATCATGGAGATAGGGAGAGAGAGGCTAGGAGGAAGAGGTATTGATCAAGAGAAAGGAGATAGATGGGAAATAAATAATAATAGAGGGAGAGAGAAGAAGAGAGAGGTATGAAGGAAAGGATATAGTCTAGGTTAAGTAAATAAGGAAACATAGATCAGGAGATAGAGAGAGATTAGGAGAAACCTAGAGAGGGGAGAGAGAGAGGAGAGGGAGACTAAAAGGGAAGTATCGGTAGATGAGTAACAAGCAATGGAGGGAGAGGTACACATGGAGGGAGTGAGAGACATAGGGAGGAGGAGATAAATAGGTGATGACCTAGAAATGGGAGTGAGAGGAAGGATGGGAGAAATAAGAATGAGATGAGAGATGAAGGGGGAGAGAGGTGGGAGAGAGGTGGGTAATGAGACAAGGTTTCAGAGACTTGGAGATGGGGAGAGAGAGAAGAAAGAGGTGAGAGATAGAGGAGGAGAGAGTTGGGTAATGAGATGAGGGAGAGAGAGAAGAAAGAGGTGAGAGATAGAGAAGGAGAGAGTTGGGTAATGAGATGAGGGAGATACTTGGATATGGGGAGATAAAGAGGTTGGGAGGGAGATGTAATGATTGAGAGAAAAGAGAGGAATGCATGAGAAATGGTAATAAAGAGAGAGAAGAAAAGAGAGATACAAAGGAAAGGATGGAGATGAATTTAATGAGGGAAGGAAAGGTATAGAGGGTGGGAGATACCTAGAGAGGGTTGAGAGAGAATAGGGTATGTATTGGTTAAGAGGGAAGGATACAAAGAGGGAGTGAAATTTAAAACCTCGACTATCCATCATCAATCATAAACTATAAAATTTAAGCCTTATCAAAATGGGGTAGTGAGAGAAAAATAAAAAATAAGACTTGGTGTTTTTGTCAAATATAATGCATCATTTGGAAAGTTCCAAATTTAGCACTCACCAAATGTTGCACTAAATTTGGTGAGCATCAAATTTGGCACTTTCCAAATGAGCTGCATTGGGAAATATCAATCCAAAGGGTTGGAATTTTCCTTGGGAATCAAACCCAAAGGGTTGGATGACCATTTCATGCCAAGGATGTGATTTTATGAAAGGGTAAAAAAAAGTCACATATTTTTGGTTATGTTGACCGTCAAGTTTGAATGTCTTTGAATGCAAGTTTATAAAAAAAATGTGATCACATGAGGCTCTCTCTTACTTATGTAACCATATAATTTTTTAAAATTTTGATTATTTTAATGGTTTTCATCCATAACTTCCCTTGTTAGTGCCTCCATTTTTTGTCAAAAAATAACATGTGCTATTTTTAGTAGATATTTTTACTTGTTCATTGAATTTTGAAACAAATTACATTTTTATAGACTAGACTCCATTCTACAATAATGAAAAATTTGATTTTTTATTAGTTTTCCAAAAAAATAGGGGGAAGTGCACTCAAATTTTATCTTTTCAAGATGTGTCCACTTCAAAAATTCATAAGATATTATATATTCATTAAAAAATATCCAAAATAACTGGGATAAACTACATGGTGCTAGCTAATTTCTCACCATTCAGATTTTTGAAATTCAAGAAAAAATTTTAACAAATAAGGGAGGCCACAAGAGACTTTGGTATTTTTTTGGTAAAAATAGGACCACTGTTGGTGGCCCCTCTTTTTGAAACCATTAATCTTCATTATTTTCAAAAAAAATTAGTAGCTTAGAATGTAGACTTAGAGCAGTTCAACTCTTGTTCTTGTTGTATTTTCAAATATTGAACGTAACTATCTTCATTTTCTCATGAACATCAGACTTTTTTGGTTTTAGACAAAAAGTGGCATCTTAAGATCCTTTTTTGTGTCACAACTTGGTGCAGTTATCCATACATACCTGTAACCCTAGGAAACTAGTGAAGAAATACCCAATTCAAATCTTTACAATAAATTTCCCATAAATTATTCAATGAGAAATGGCGAGATATGAGGCACACAAATCAGCAACGAAGAATGAAGAGTAATGAAAATTATTGATTAAAACAAATAAAGAGTGATATAAAATGAATTTAAAACCCTCTTTAATGTAAAACATGTAAAATTTGGAGTGTAGTCACACTAAAATTTAGCACAAATACATCCTTAAAATGTAGTTTGCAAAAAAATGCAAGAGCGTTGACTTTTAGCAATCTTGTATGTGTAGGAAAATAAATAACACCTAAAAACAAAGGTTTTTGCAATTTTTGAAAAAGAAAATACTTGATTGCTCAAAATGAGTTTTTAAGGGATTGAGCCACACATGATGGCAACACTGATTTTGCTCACTTCGCATTCTTAGAGGACGTGGGATATAAACAAGGAAAGTTTCATAAGGGTTATCCCATTAATTGAACATGTTGAATTCAAGGATAATAACTGGCTCTAACTGGGGAGATTTCTTCGATCATCCTTTGAAAAAATAGAAGGGAGAACAATTTAAGACTCTAAGTTCCTTTATCCATCCAGTGGGCTATAGAGTGAGGTAATGAAAAGATAGAATTTATTAAAATATAAAAGACAATAAACTATACAAATATTAAACAAACTTATTTGATGCATCACTAAGTAAAAAGCTCTAGATGTTGTCAACTATGAGGTAGAAAAATGGTGTCTCATCATGGTATGCCATAATAAAACTATTTTCACAGCAAATCTGATGAATGGTTAAGGGACCTCTCCAAAAGGAATCACAATTTTTGTGCATAACCTTTCGTTCTCTTGTTTTATCCCACAATAAGCTTTGATCTTTTATTTGGAAATCATAAGTGTATAGGACCGAATTTTCACCCCTAGTGGAAATTCCCCTTTCACCCTTTTCCACTTTAGAAAACCAAACTAGGAGGCTTAATTCCACATAATCCCACTTTTCTCATCATAATTGGCACCTGTTTTGAGTGTTGGTAGAGGCATTTATGTTGGGGATGCCTGCACGACACGTAGATGTCTGCATGGCATGCTTATGTCTCTGGTAGATTCCTACAGCTAGAGTCTACAAAGATGTTACACTTCCCATTGGAGGTCAAAGTGTAACGCCCATCTTTTGTTGGCTGAAGCAAATATGGTCATTTTTCATTATTCTTCTTCATATCCGCCTTTCATTGATTCATTTGAGAGGCTAGTTGATCTCTACACAATCTCCAAGAATTTTAGCATTCATCCACAAGCATTGCAACAACCTATCACTCAATCACTTCAATAGAGAAAACATAGCACAAATCCATTGCAGTAGAGTCTTGAGTCCCTCTCATCTTTCTCCTCCACTAGCCTTGAGCGCTTTGGACAAATGTGGTAAACTCCTCTCATCTTCTATATTGTTTGGATGTTTGAGCACATACTACTATTTTGTAGTTTATTTGGTGTACTTTTCTTGTACTTCCTTCTTTCTCACTTTATTTCTATATCATTGCAGAATTGGCTATGTGTAGAGGTGGAAACACTAAAATGGGGGTCTAACTAAGGTAGACCCCTAAACAGTCCCCCAACATTTTCCCTCTTTTCTATGTGTAGGTGAAAGAGATCTTGGAGAAAGTGGGTGAAAAGGTAATTGTGTGAGATCATCTTCGTCACCCTTGTGGTAATATACTTCCTTTATCACATTCATCTTTATGTTTCATATTTCATAGTCTTATTCTGCACCTTTAGAAACTCGTAACTAGGTTGTTAGTCCACTTTTTAGAGGTTAGACCTTATCTCCCTAGTTTTTTGGTTGTATGGATGCCAAGGAACTTGAGAGATTCCAACATGTCATGTTTTCATCCCAGAACCCCATTTCTATCCTCTAATAAAGAGTTATTTGAGACATAGAGTTGACCCTAAGGACTGACTAATATAGTCTCCTTTCAATATTCAGGTTTGCAGAGTGATCGAAGGGCCTTATAGTTTTCAACATTGTCATCCCGCCTATCCTAACTATCTCTTAAACTAAGGTAAGTTAGGGTAGCCTATTGCTCTTGGCCTTTCGTGACTTGGAGCCTCGTAGTGGTCGGTCACCCTCTTACAATAATATTTTTATTTCTTATCTAAAATCCATTTTACTTGTCTCTGGTGTTTCGTAATGTGTTTTTCCACCTATATGTCCTCTTCTAGCTCGGAAAGAGACATGATGTGATTGTTAACAGAGTTGTCAAAGTCTCATCTTCAATGGCCTTAAACAATTTCATAGTAGATAATTCTAGTGTGATAGGAATTTCCAGATTCAACTTGTATAAGATCTGAAATGGAGGCATGCCAATTGTCAATTTGGCAGTAATACGATCCACCCATAATTCATCATATAATGTCTTATTCCTTGACCTCTCATTTTCTTTCACTGAATTTTTTATTATGGTAACAAAATTCTTGTTTCTCAATTATGCTTGACCACTCCCTTAGCGGTAATAGTCTTAAGAATGATAAAGAGTGATCCCATATTAAAAAAAAATCTTTGTTATTTCATTGAATGAAAAATAAGTAGCATTATTTTCTACTATCTTATTTGGAACACCAAACCTTTGAAATGATATTTTCTTTGAGAAAATTACATACCACTTCTGAAGTAGCATGATTTATAGGAATGGATTCCACCCACTTGGTAAAATATTTAGTAGTGATGAGAGCATAGCTATGCTCTACACTTGATGGTGGGTTGAATACACCGATGAAATCTATAACCCATTGTGGAAAGCATTCTTTAATTACCACCTGTAAGATAGAAAATCATCATCACTAGGGTTTAGGACATACGACAAAACAATTTCTATGCTACACATTCAAGGATGCCCTAGAGATCTTAATCTAAAGAATGAAAAGGAGGAATAGATCTTGTGATAAGGCTATCCTAGGCTATGTTTAGAGAATAATTGAGGCTAAATGAGGGGTTCACCACCAAGCTAGGGCTTTGAAAAAGGTATGAAATTCAAGATCTAATGATTGAATTTAATAATGCATAAACTTCACTCAATGAACTGTAACAATGGAGTAAAACTTCAAACAAGATTAATCTAATAAAAGAATAAACTAATCTAACATATGCTAACAACAAAGAACAAGGAAAATCATAAGCATAAATAAATGAAAAATCTCACCAAATATCTGTATATTTCCTTGAATAACCTCAATTACTCTTTTCCATTTTTCCATTGTAATATAATTTCCCTCAAATTTTAATAAGTATGCAAGTATTCCTATTGATTATTGACTTAGAAAAATATCAAAGATTATTGAATTCGCTTCCTAAAAGTATATATATTTTGGGAGGAGGAATAATGACAAAGGTTTGGTCAATTTATGGAAATTTGATTTTCGAATGATTGGCTCATATTCAAAAGATAGATCGACGATTGAGATTAATGAATGGCATGCGATAGAGATTCATTGTTAGTAATAACATGAGCTAGAAAGTGGAGATTAATTAAAATAATAATTTAATCTTTAGTGGAGTCTGTTCGAAATTTGGAAGAATAAAGTTTGCATATGAAAGATAAATATTGAAATAGAAGAAACTTTGTGTTCAAAAACATGAATGAATTATTTAATTAATAATAGTTTGCACATAGAAGAATAAGACTGACTAATCAAACCAAAAATTTTGTTTGTCAAAATGATCAGATATTAAATCAAGAGATAACTGATTGATTTAATTAAATCTTGACTTAAGTAGAAAATAAATAATTAGATAACTAAGCGATTATCCAATTATAGAAGAATATGCCAGGAATAATTATTTTTATGAATTAATTGATTATTTAATTCAACATTCAAACTTTGGAGATTAAATTACACAAATAAATATTTATTTAATTAACTATCGAAAAGGTTAAAGAATAATTAAATAATTTGAAATGAATATTTAATTATAGTTGGAAATGTGCTAAAGGGTAAATTAAATAATAATTTATCTAATTTAGAAAGAAGGTATATTTAATTAGAGACATTTATTTAATTAATCAGGAAAGAATAAAGGTCACAATGAATAAATTAAATAATTAAGGTTATTTAATTAATAGAGGATGGGTGACTTTAGAAAATAATTAAATAAATAAAATCATTTAATCATGACCATGAACATTAAAAATGGTGTCGCAGGCCTAGACCAATTTTCAGTGTCTACAGTTTGCCCCTCTTTGATACAATGTCATTTTGGCTCTATGTCAAAGAAAATTAGTTAAAACATGCCCCTATCGTGCCCTGCTGTGAAATAGGTTAGGGTATACCCCCTCGGGAAAAATGAAATTTTTTTAAAAAATTTGAAAAACTTAGAAATTGTCTCCATTAGGTAATTTGATAGTTAGAAGTTTCATTGTGGTAAAAAAAAATTATTTTGAAGTGGTTTGTTAAGTGAAATGGATGTTAGAAGTTGGAAAATTATGCATCCAGTACAAAAGGTTGGAGAAAAACCATCCAAAACCCTAGGTATAAATAGGATTTGAGGTAGAAAATCAATTCATTTGCACCCTAGAAATTTTTATTGCCTTGATTTTTCCCTAGATCTCGCAGCGAAGATGTCTCCAGTTCCATACACGAGGCATCATTATTACCATATATGAACCTTCAAACACCCAACCAATGCAATACCCCCAGTATGTACCCCTAAACCGCCTTTTAAAATTTCAATTATTATGATTTTTTAGGAAATTTAAGTTTGAGTTTTATTGTGTCGCTTTAGAATGAACACATATTCGTTCATACGCAACACATGTGCTAGCAGAACCATAGATATGGTAAAATATGTCTAGGTCTATTTAGGTCATTTTGATAATCATCGTATTTGAATTTTTTTGCACTACATGTGTATGTTTTTTTTATTGCACCGCATTTGCATGATTGGTAGGTCAGTATATATGCATTGCATTTGTAAATATAATGACGCATAATATGCATACTAGTTAGGCATGATTGGTTGGGTGACACACTTGAAATTTTGCACAAAATATTCTTGTTTATATGACACATTTGAGTTTATGCAATGCATATGAAAATTTTAATTATGCATTTGATATTGAAATGACACATTTAATTGTCAAACTTTTGAAAAAAAAATGATGTAAAAATTATTGTTCTATATCTTGACACAAAGTGTTTTGATGCATTTGCAGGTTATGTTGGATCCTATATACGCTCGAGAGTTGAGGCTTGCCACATATGAGCTATGAGATCAACTGGTGAGTGTAGAGACATAATTGATATGGAGTCTAGGGTTGCACCATGTTTGTACTATGCCCACTATTCGGGAAAACAAAGGTATGTTGACTTCTTTTTATGAGAGATGGAATTCTGAGACCTCTTTTCATTTTCCTATTGGAGAGGCAACATTTACTTTAGAGGATGTTTATAAGATTTTGAGATTTCCTATTAGAGGTGAGAGAGTGATGTATGATACCTAGAGAGGATACATAGAGACTACCCAATTTTATGTTTATGGTGATATTAGACAACTTGACATCAAGCACTATGAGATTAGATCGCATGAATTAACAGAGAGATATGAAAGGATAGATTGTATGTTATGCACTCTGATTGTTGGGATTGTTCTTCCTGACCACCGAGGTCATCCTTTTCCTATTGGGTGGTGGGAGATGATGGTTGGTATGTTAGAGCACTAGGTATTTTATGCATGGGGCACTTTTTTACTAGCCTTGTTTTATTTTCATTTACATGAAATTGCATATAGGGATCCACAGTTGATGAGTTGTGGTACTACCTTGCTTATGATCTAGGCGTGGGAACACATTTTTGTGTTCCATCCCCCATTGACCTCAGATCTAGATGCTAGTGTAGACACATAAAAATGACCTAGGCCTGCAAACTCTATTTTACCACTTTCGTTCTAGCATAATAATGGCATTTTAATTATGTCTTTGTCCACCTTCAACTATTAATTAAATAATTTATAATTATTTAATTAATTCATGTTCTTTTATTCTTCAAAATTATTAAATAAATAGATCTTATTTATTTATTTAATGTGTCACTAATTATCTAAAGTCTTCTCACAATGAATTAAATTTCTTAATTTATTTAATTAATATTTATTATTTATGTCTTTTTAATTATTAAATAAATATATTTTATTTATTTCATATGCCACTAATTCTCAAATCCTCTTTTAATTAAATAGATTTATTAATTTATTTAATTAATCAAATCACCTCTTCTAAATTAAATAATTATCTTTAATTATTCAGTTTCTTTATTTGGCATTTCCTCATTTTAAATAAAACAATTTATTTAAAATTGATCTCACATGGTTAACTGTCACTTCTTTTATTAAATAATCTTAAAATCAATTATTTACTATTTCACTAAATCCATATTTTAAATTCATTTTAATTCAAAATGGTAATATTCTTCTACAAATCAAGTAATTGCTAAAATTACTGATTTTCTAAACCTTTTCTTCCTGTTCAATCTTTATCTTCTTGATTTTTACTAATTTTTAGCTCACTATCACATTTATCCTCCATCCTTGATTTAATTTCTTAAATTAAATCTTGTGCACTCATTTGGGAATTTTACCCTAACCCTAATTGAGAGTTTCCATTTTGAATCTTGATCATTGATTCTAGGGCATTTCTCAATCTCTAATCTTATTTGTCCATCCAAAATTGTATTTTCTATAAAATGACAATTTTGTTCTCATTTCAAGGCCTCACATCTTATCTTATTTTGAATCTTAAATCTTAGTCTCTTAGAATTTACTTTGCATTTTTAGCTCATTTAATTTGATTATTGTCTCATAGGCATAGTCATTTATCATAGGCATTTTGTTATCAAATCCTTCAAAACTGGCATAGGGCTTGTCACAATCATTTGCTCACACACATAAATATGAGGGAAACAATCATATGCTATAAGCTAGAAGGTGCTATGGAAATGAATCATGAAAGCAACAAGCATATGGTATAATCATTCTTGTTTTAATATTTCTTTGTATTCCATAGTTTTCTTTGGGTTTTATTTAGTCTAATCTACTAACCTTAACCTGAAAAATACCCATTGATACAGCTAGATCTCTATATGTTTTCGATATGGGAGGGCCATTACCCAAAGTCATGTTTCTGATACTAGTTACTGGAGACATGCTCTTGACACATTGGTTCAGTTTATATGGAGACCCTATATGAATTGTCCCTGATGGCAAGATGAGGATTGTAATGCCCCACCACACAACCCTAGAGGAAGTTGCAATTAACTACAAAAATGTACTAATTTATTTTATTTTTTAAGCACAATTAGCATGAAATTTCACTAATAATTGCACACATCCCCTAAGGTTACGAGACTGAGATTACTTATTAACCCACAACAACACAAATTAATCCATAACATTTATCTACTTAAGATATTAAGAACACATACATTCCATACAAGATAAATTACATCATCACAATAAGGAATACCATAGACTACAATAATATTAATTAAACAATAAGATTACATATCTCATTCCCCGAATGAGGTAAATCCAATAAGCATGATTACATATTACAACTTTCCACCTCGATACAACTAAGGGGTAAAATTACAAAATCAACTGAAATAAATAAAGCATGAAACAAAATTGGATCCCACAAGCTCTTCAACTGGAAAAATCATCCACATGAACAAGAAGAAAAGCCCAACGGAGTAAGCTGCATGTCACCCAACCAAGTGGAACCCAAAGGCCCAACCCCCATGTTAGGAGATAGTAACAAGGAATCCTAGACAAGGCCACCTACCTCTAGACATAGGCAAAATCATCACTGAACCAAACTGACACAAACAATCATAGGTATAGCACAAGTAAAACTCTAACATGGTCACATTGCTTCCAGAAATAAAGCAGATCAAGTATGTTAAGAGAAACATACATATAATTAACAATTACCAACTATTGTCCTAGACAGAGTGTCATCACACATCTCGTCATGAGTTACTGAATGCGGATCTTCATAGGCTCTAGCTAACCTGGTGGCCTCAATTGATCCCCAACCCTCATACTTACTAATGTGAGATCAAAAAACTTTTGTACAAACATGATAGATGACCTTGTCATTCTAGGCCTTCCCACTCATCCCAAGTCTAAACAATCCCTTGTGTCTATGAGTGAGGCAAAATTATCTTGATTAGTGAGAAGTACCACCTAATCTTCTAAGTATTTTATTAGTTATCACTTGACTAAACCACCTCTGAAGGTTACCCAGTTTACCTCTTTGGGCTTTGGCCCCTACAGAAGCCACTCTTCTACTTGACAACATATCGAACAAAACCAACCACCAAGGGTGCCAAAGTGCATACAAACTAAATATCACGATCACTCCTCTCTCAGGAGGCGACATAAGACAAAACCCTCTCCAACACTGGAGGTAACAAACATAACAAATCCACTCCTTACAAGGAGTCACAATCACATAATCCAATCCTTCCACAGGAGGCACAAAACATCCCCATTTGTGGAAACTGGGTAAAAGCAATGACATAACCTCATTCACTACCCAAGGGAATTCACAAATGGTCGACATCACAAAATGACAACCCCCAACCTCTAGGGTTCTCTAGAAGACTTATATAATAAAGAAACAATAAACCCATTTCCCAAAACATGAATTCCAAGGGATTAATCGCACAAATCAATAGTGAGGAAATAAACTAATTTTGGATATATTAAATCCATTTCCCTTAATAACATTTAATAATTTATTGCACAATAAACTAATTCAATACATCTTTTTCAGACAAGGATAAAATTTAAACCAAACATTTAATGCCTCAATTACTTGTAATTGATAATAAAATAGATAATACTTCGTCGATTTAAAACATCCTATTTTCAAATCATCTATTTCTTCCTTTCAAAATAAATCATTTAAAAAAAAAACAATTAATCTCGCCATTAAAACATATTGTACTCTTAAATCCAATATTTGCCCTTTCCAATATATATTATTTTTAAAAAATAAAATCAATAATTGGACTATTGAACCTAAATTTAAATTTCACAATTACATTTAAATCATGCATCGTTATTTAAATCACCAATTTAATATATATAAATATATTAAAATTAATAACCTCAATTATATATATAGAAAATAATATATATAATTAATTATTAAACCTCCAATAATATTTTAATACTATATGAATATAATATAAAATATTAATATATATTTTATTAAATATATATATTAAAATTTTAATATTAAATATTATATTTTTTTTATAAAAAACATGTGCCTCGGGTCGTGTCCCAACCCTTAGGGTTGAGCTGCACGGATCTCGGGCTACATGCATGAGGTCGAGTGAACTGTCTAGGTGTAGGCCACAGATTTGTAGGCGTTGGTCGGGCATTGGCGGTGCGAAGCACAACCACCCCTTAGTGTGGTCAGCGGTTGTGCACCGCCATCCCCACAGGGTGGCTCGACTGTGCTTAGCACAACCGACCACCACTGTGGTGGAGGCGGTGCCAAGCCTCTGCCGATGGTGGGTGCGTCTAGCATGGTTCCCCATAGTGCCTAGATGGGGACGGCTGTGGGTTGAGCCCCAACAGCCACAACCAAAACAAAATTGAAATTTATTTATTTATTTTTTAAAGAAAAAAAACAATTAAAGAAAACCCTGCGGATTTTTGAAATCTGCACCCCACACAGGGGTATGATTTTTTAATAGCATAACCCCTCCAACATGGAATTTTTAAAAGACTAAACAAGTATATATATAAATATATATATCATAATATATATACATATTTATATATATATATATAAATACATGGATTCATCATCCCCATAAGAAATTGAAGAAATAATTGAGAAAGTAAAATTGAAATAACCATTATACCCAAGAAGTCATTTTTTTTTGTTTTAAATAAAATTTCATTTCCAAATACCCATTTCAAATTTTGAGAGCAAGATTTTAACAGGGATTTCTTTGCAAACCCGACATAAGATTTAAAGGTTTTCAAATAACATATGAAATCTTGAAACTTTCAAAAACCACTAATTAAAAAAAAAAAAAAAACCTGTTTTAAACTCTTCATAACTGATAATGGAGCAAAGCCTTCTCCTCAATTTCAATATCCTTCCCAACAGTCCAATTTAGCTTCACCAGAAAACACCTAATCCAAAACTCACAACCAGCAAAAATTTCTTCCTCTCTGCTATTTTCAATTTCTCAAAAAATTCTTGAAAACTCATTCAAAAATCTCAATAATAGAGAAAAATATCCCAAAATATCTATGCAACCACCCTCATAAATTTTTGAAAACAGAAATAGAAAATATCTCTAATTTCAATATTTGCATTGAAAACTTTAAAAAATACAATTTGAAATCATTTTTCAATTTTCAAATTTAATTCCAATTTTCAATTAAAATATCTATCAATTTCAAAATGAATATCTTAATTCAATCTAATCAATTTATTTAATTCAATAAAATGAGTCTAATGCAAGATTAAATTATTTTATTAATTAAATTAATTAATTAATTAAATAACATCTTCCAACATAATAATCAAATTAATTAATCAACAACTTAAATACATAAAGCCATTTAAATGCCCTTTTCAACTTGCAATTAAATAAAATCCAGGAAAAATAAATAGTATTAACACAACATAACCCCTCTAAGACCCGATGATACACTATGACTAGGGTGATGGCTTGGCACAAAAAAACTACCTACTCCATACAAAAATCTAGATCAACCAACTCTAGTTGAGAGGCAGGGGATAGGACCTAGAAGACAACATGGTGGTAGGGCTAGGGATAAAGGATGAAGAGGTGGTAGAGATGGAGGATATGATGGTAGAGGTGGTTGACTAGGGAGGAGAGTTGGTTGAGGACATAGGTTGTCACCCATCATTGAGGAGGAGGTTGATGGAGTGGATTTACTCATGTTGGATCTTGGTGGAGGAGGGGAGGTAGAGATTGAGGGTGAGCATGCAGCTAAGGAGGTTACAAGGGAGGATCATGTGAAGGAGGAGACTGGTGGGGAGGAGATGGAGATTGATGTCCTTGGTATATTGGTAGGATATGGTGATGAGGAGGAGTAGGAGATGATGGGGGAGTAGGAGAGGGAGCTTTGAGACTAGATTATGGAGGATTGGGATACTGAGGTCGAGGAGAGACCACAACGAGATGAGGAGGTTCCAAGGGATCCTAGTGTAGTTGAGTTACAGGCCCGAGTAGAGGCCTTGGAGGAGAGGGTGAGGGAAATTACTGTATAGAAACATGTGATGCAATCAGAGAGAAACATTGTGTACATAGATAGAGATCAGACAGTGGCTATGAGGTAGGAGACAAAGGGCAGGTTTATTGAGTTGAGGGCCTTATGCAGTGGACTAGCTAGTGCATTTTCTCGTGAGTTAGTCAGAGCTGGTGATCAGGAGAGGTATTACAAAGATCTTAATGAGGTAGAGGTATCACCTAAGAGGTTAGATCCAATCTATTCACAAGCATACAGTTGTAGTTCTTAGAGAAAGTCCCACAGTTGTACATAGAGTATTGATGATGTGGTGGGACCACCTAGGATAGGACCATATGATAGGCCTCCTTCTGCATAGATATTACATCATCGACAATCGCCCCCTCAAAATCCACATGGGAGAAATGGTAGCACTTGATAGTGACATGTTTATATTTGTAGACATTGTATTATGATCATAGAGCCTACGAGCCCCATTTGGATTGATACACTTTGGCATTGTGTCAACACACATATTATTTTGAGTGGTATATATATATATATTATTTTTGGTGGTGATTATATGATTTTTAGTTGTGCTATATGATTATGCAGTGTTCTACATGATTATCTAGTGTTTTATTTATGCATGCATATGTTTGGATGATGATGTCTACATTATGATGTTTTATCTCTATAATGATACATTTATTCTATGTAATGATGTGTTTATTCTATGTGACGATGAATGCACAATATTTACAAATTTTATCAATGAATTATATGTTTATGAAAATGAGATGAAGTGTGACATTATTATTTATAATTCCACATGGATGTGTGTATAATATGTACACTTTGTGAATGGTAAATGATTGTATGTCATGATTACCTAGATGCGATGGATATGCATATTTTTGTATTGTTTTGAAATGTAGCATAAATGTATAGTGTACTATATATAGACATATGAAAATGTCTACATGATGGTTATAAAATGAATACACATGCAAATTACCTAATTTTTTTGTCTATCACAAAACTCCATCATTATGCAGGATAGAAGAAATGTTATCATGGATTATTCAAAATGTTAGTATTGAAAAAAATGGTTATTAGAAGAATGTATAATATTAAAGATTTTTCCAAATACAAACTAAGCCTTGCATTAAATCATTATTGGGTGGGACATGACACAAATGGATAGTAGAGACTACGAGAAGAGATAGACCAAGGTTTAAAAATTCATCCACTTTCTAAAATAGATAGTCACAAACAAAGGGCAAAAGTGCCCTAGTCATTTTTTCAAGACAAACCACAAAAAACAATCAAAGAAAAAGACATAGTTAGGATACATTATTTGTCATCTAAATCCTTCATGGGACATCCTCGAGAAAGATAGTAACCTGACTTGAAAACCAAGTTAAAAGATAGTCGACAGACAATGGTCAAAGAAAAAGAGTCTTGAGACATCCTTACATCTCTAAATCCTTCATGGGACATCCTCGAGAAAGCTAGTAACCAGACTCAAAGAGAAAGCCAAATAATAAGATAAGACTAAATAATCCATAAAGTCAAAAATCCAATAAAAATATTTGCCAAAATTTGATATGTTGTTGTTTGTTTGTTTGATAAAGCCTGATGTTAGGGATGACACATACCGTATAAGAAGTTGATTTTGGTTTCGATGTTGTGACTATCTATGTAAGGCATGACAAAGCCTAGTTTCAAAAAGACATGTACCATATAAGTCGTTGAGCCTGATGCCATTGATGTGACAAGTTGTATAAGGTGATGATGATTCTTAATGTTTGTTGTCAAGAAGGACACATCTTGGATAAGACATAAGTTGATTATTTGGGAAATTTGTTTGATTTTAGTTGATGACATTATTTACTTGTTTTTCTTATTGATGTGTGACTTGTCTTGATGTCTTGACCATTTTTTGTGTGTGATGATAGCATATGACTTATGTTGATTGACATGACGTACTCTAAATGACTAACCTAGTGTGACCTCGAGGGCTCATCGATTGATGGCCTTTCCTAAGTTATACATGAAAATACCTCATACTTCGACACAACCAATGAATTTGAAATGTACAAAGAATGATTCATGATTCTACGTGTGTGATACATGAAAAACCTAGAAAGACAGACCTAATGCCTTGGGGGTGCAACAAGTGATGGCCTTCCCTAGGTCTATTTACAGAGGAAACGTAGTTTGACTATGTCTATGACTGACATGACACAACTAACTCTGACTCCATTTTTTTGTGATTTTTGACATGTTTTGATGATTTTTGTCTTTATGGAGTTCTATGATGTTTTTTGGATTTTGTGAGGATATTTTTTTGATATTTTTGATATTTTTTTAGGACATTTTTATGATGTTGGATTAGTGATTGCAAGGTCCAAATGACGTAAGTCAAGGATTTTCCCCTAGTTAGGTATAAGACCAATAGGATAGAGTGTGGAGACAGAGTGTAATTAGTGTCAATCATTCCAAGTTATGGAAAGGATAACCATTTATTATGGGTGATGGTGGAAAATTATGATTGGAATGATGGTAGATGAAGGAGAGTAGTCAACTACCCATGGCGCTTGTTTTCCAGGTTTTTACCATGGTACCTATCCAATGCACCATCAAAGTGGTTTTCACTATTGGATGAATTATTCTCTTTACTATTTTATTGATTTTTCAAAAAAAATTGTGTTACAAAGATGCCTGTTTGCCAAGATTTTCATCAAGATAACGATTTTTTTATTTTTTATTTCCTAGTTTTTTTGTATTTTTTATGATTAATACAAAGCTCTCAGAAGCTATACATATAACCTCTTCAGATGAAGGTTGTTGATAGGTGATTATAGTGGTTCTCCTTCAGGGGTAGAGAGGTTATACACTCCTGATTCAAAGGCTTTTGTAACAATGTAAGGCCCTAACTAGTTTGGTTCAAACTTACCTGGTTTTTCTCTATCCATTTGATTCTTTGGGTTCTTCATTAAGACCAAGTCACCAATGTCAAAATGTTGATTCAGATCTTTCATATTACGATCAAGACGGTTTTGATATGCTTGAAGATCATCCAGTTCCTTTTGTGTTTGTTTTTCTAGGAATTCTAACTCTAGTAGTCTTGGCACACGGTACTCTTCATCATCAATATGGCCTTTCAAAGATACCCTTAGGGAAGGAATTTCAACCTCAATAGGTAATATAGCTTTAGAACCGAATACCAGGGAGTATGGAGTGGCACTGGTGGGATTATGGATGCTTGTGTGATAAGCCAATAAGGTAGGGTTAAGCTGTAAATGCCAGGCACAACTAGAGTCATTGATAGTCTTTTTGAGGATTTTGATCATTGTTTTATTAGATGCCTCACCTTGGCCATTACCTTGTGGGTAATATGGAGTGGAAAAGTGATGTTGGATATGAAATTATTCACAAAGATTGTGGACTTCTTGGTTCTTAAATGGTCAGCCATTATCTATGATGATGGATTGACGAACACCATACCGAAAAATGATGTAATTGAGGATAAACATGGAAATTTGTGTGCCGGTAATATAGGTTATATGAATTGCCTCGATCCAATTGGTGAAGTATTTTATTATGGTTAAGATGAACTTATGACCATTGAAATATGGATTATGTATCTTACCTATGAGATCAAGCCCCCATTGGGAAAAAGTCCATGGTGAAGTTATCATTTGGAACTCTTGTGTTGGTGTATGTATCAAGTCTTCATGTAGTTGGCACTATCAACATTTATTGATGATGATATATGATTAATTTCCATAGTAGGCAGCTAATAGCCTAGTCTCATAATCTTCTTGGCTAAAATAGGACTGCTAGAATGGGATCCACATATACCCTCGTTTACCACATGTAAGGTTTCTTTTGCTTCTTCAAAATCAATACATCTTAAAAAGGTATTGTCTAAGGAACGTCTGTAAAGGGTTATCTCCAATGATGGTATATTTGGAAGACTTATAGATAAATTTCCTATTTTGGTTGTTTGATAAGTCTAAGGGTAGGATTTGGGCATGGAGGTAGTTATAGATGTCCTTGTACCATGGGGAAGTGGGACCAACAAGCTCACTTACCATCACAAAAGCTAGGACATCATAGGCAGGGACCAAAATTTGTTCGACCAAAAACTCAAATTTAGGCATGTTGCTAGGTATGTCCAATAATGAACCAACGGTCACCATAACATCTAGTTCTCTGTTCTAAATGTGGGGTATTTTTTGAAAGCTTATGTTATCAAAATATTGCTTAAAATTTTCTACCATGCACTTTTATGGGGCAAGTTTCTCATCTTTAGTTTCATACTCATCATTAACTTATTGGACTACCAGTTGAGAGTCCCCATAAACTTGTAAATGCTTGATATTTCCTTGGACTACCATTTTTAGTCTTGTTACAAGGGCCTCATATTCTGCTATGTTTTTTGTGCATGGAAAAAAAATTATGAATGACTTAGGAATAGTGTCCCCTTGTGGTATGACAAACAATATACCTAGTCATGACCCATGATTAATATGGGACCCATCAAAGTATAACTTCCATGTGGTTCTTTTGTCAATGGTAAATATGACCTCATCAAGAAAATATGCAACTAGAGGATGCTTGGCCTTGATTGGTGCATTTTCCAGTTGATTAGCAATAAATTTCCCTTTTATAGATTTTCTTTCTACATACTGGACGTCATGCTCACTAAGTATCATTACCCATTTAGCCAATCAGCCTATTAGTGTTGCTTTACTTATGAGATATTTCAAAGTATCTATCTTGGCGACCAACATGGTTTGGTGGTTTAACATATAGTGCCCAATTTTTTGGGCAGAAAAACTACTGCAAGACAAGCACGTTCTATGTGACTTTATTTTAGCTCATATCCCACCAAAGTACGGCTGATATAGTACACTACTCTTTCATGACCTTCATCATAATTTTGTGCAAGTAAGGCTCCTAGTGCTGATTGAGTTTCCGAAATATAGAGTATCAAAGTTTGGGTATTTGTAGGTGGTGTAAGTAGGTAATTCTTGATCTTTCGAAAATATTCTTGGCATTTTTCTCTTCATACAAATGGTACCCATTTTTGAGTAAGTGTTGGAATGGATGTATCTTGTTTGCTAATTGTACTATGAAGTGTCTAATAGACTATAGTCTCACTTGTAATGTTCTTAGCTAGCTGATGGTGGCTAGTGGAGGCATATCCATTATAGCTTTTACTTTTGCAGGGTCCACTTCAATGCCTCATCTTGAAATGATGTATCCTAGAAGTTTTCTTGATTGAATGCCAAAGACACTTTTCTTTTTATTTAGTCATAATTTTTATGCTTCTAGTCTTTGAAATATCCTATCTAGGACTTGCAAGTGATCAACTCTTGTCAATGATTTATCTATCAAATCATCCACATAGTCTTCCATGAGAGTATGTACAAGGTCATGAAGTATAGTTGTCATGGCATGTTGGTATGTAGCTCCAACATTTTTGAGCACAAAAGGCATGACATTCTAACAATATGTTCCCCATGGACATGTAAAATTTGTCTTGTGTTGGTCCTTAGGTGTGATTTTGATTTGATTATATCAAGAGAAACCATCCATGAGGGATAACATCTCATATCCTATTGTAAGTTCCACTATCATGTCAATGTTTGGAAAAGGGAAGTAATCCTTAGGACATGCCTTGTTGATATCTCTAAAGTATGTACAAATGTGGATGCCCCCAAATGGTTTAGTTATTGGCACAAGATTAGAAATCCATTATGCATAGTCTATTGATTTGATGAATCTCACATCCAGTAGTTTCTTAAGTTCATCTTTGACCAGTAGAGCGACTTGTGGATGCATTTTTCTTAACTTTTGTTTGATGGGATTAACACTAGGTTGTAGTGGTATATGATGCAATATAAGTTCAGGATCCAACCTAGGCATTTCAGCATATGACCATGCACAGTTCATCGATCTTTTTTTAAATAAGTTGCAAAACTTTGGTGTCTCTGTCTCTGTCAAAGATGTTGCAAAGTAAATTACCCAAGGATTATCATCACTTTATATGTTCATCTCAACATATTCTTCCACTAACATTGGTGACTTTTCCTTAGCAACTGGGAGAATGTTAAAATTTCCATCCTTTGATGCCTTGGAGAGGTTTTCACCCTTGGATGCATCCTTTATTTTTACTATTTCATCATCCAAAGGTGCCTTTCATTTTTCACCTAGGGACTTATCATTTTTTTTATTATTATTATTTTTTATTTTTGTCTTAATTTTTGCAACTAGAGGTGTTAAAAAAACTCCACAAAATATGCCATGTTATCCAAGTCTATGGTAAATTCAGCCTTATGATCATGTCTAGGTATGCCTTCTCGCAGTCCCATGAACTCGATTATTTCTTTGTCATTATCAAATATGTTTAAGATGGGGTTATCTTTTTTATCCTAATCAAGAAGTTGGGGATATACGAGGGGCATGTCATCATTGGAGCTATCAAATGTGGAGGTTGACAAGGTGAGGATAGATTGGCTAACATGGGCACAAAAATTTTGGACTAACTCCTTTTTGTTCTTTTTCCTAGGGACACGTAGACTCTAAGGTGGGACTATTGTAATAGCTAAGTTGTCAGAAGATTGTCAGTTAGGTTCCCAAGAGGTAGGTTCAAGGGTTTCCTAATAATAAATCTTAAGCCATTCTTCTTTTGAAAAGGACTTTTTAGTACAAGATTCAGTTGATTTTGGCAAGGTATTTAGCATTTGTTCTAGTTCCCCAAATAACTTATCTAGCTCCATTATGTTGGTGGAGGAAAGGGAATCCCATTCATATTTTTTTGAGTCAAGGGAGTCATAGTAGAATGGGTCATATGGTTCATGGGATAGCTCGATGTATTCATAAGCACTTACTTCCTCTTGTGATGGTTTTGAGGTACTAGGAATGTAGATTCTAATCACTTGAAACCCTAGCCCTAGGCCTTTTTATTGTTTTGATACAATCATTGGTTTGTTCCTTCCATCTTGATGTATTCCTAACCCACTATGTTCATCATATCATTTCTTTTTTACTGTCATGAAGCCTTTTCCATATTGATCTTTAGATATTTGAATAGATGGTGGAGGGTTTTCATTGTCTTCATTATATAACCAGGATGTGACATCTTCTTGGTCTATAGCTTCTTTACTTAACTCTCCCCATTTTGTGAATTTCATCGTAGGAGGGCCATGTATTGTGACAATTGATTGTCTCCTATCTAGTGTGGGTAAACTATATGACATAGGAGGAACCGACCGGTTGACACAATATGATTATTTCATGTGATATTCTCCACAACCCTTATCTTGGATCTTGACCTTAGGAGTGGAGCATGGTATTTGTGATGCAATGGACGTGGAAAGAGTTGATGGATCAGCATATAGGGATAAGCTGGAGGATGAAGCTTCCTAATTGACAGACACCTATCATTGTGGTATTTCATATAGGCTTGTACAATATTAGAGAGGATCTAGATCACCATTGATTGTGATCTTTGTGCCATTGTACAAGAACTTGATACATTGATGGTATGCGGAGGGTACAAAATTCATAGTGTGTATCCATGATCTACCCAGTAACAAATTATAGGGAAGGAAAAGATCCAAGACTTGGAAGCTAGTGTCCATAACCATAGGGCCAATCTTGATAGGGAGTGTTACAACTCCCTTAGATGATATTTCCTCATCATCATATCCCTTAATGAATACTCTTAATGGTTTCCACACATGCTTCTAATAAACCTAGTGCCTTAACTAATATCAAGGTGAAAATATTCAATCGTGCTCCTTTGTCTACCAAGACTCGTTTGACTTTGGTTTGATGGAAAAGAACTTCAAGGTGTAATGGGTCATTATGGTTGGTTTTCTCAGTTGAATAATCTTGCTGAGAGAAGGTGGCATGATGTGAATTGGTTAAATATCCTACCATATATTTGAAACAATTTACATCTAAGTTGGTGGGGACAATTGTTCTTTGTAAGGATTTGTCTAAAATGGCTTGATGATCAGGTGATAGGGTCAACAATTCCAAAATGGATATTTGTTCTGAGGTCTTCCCCAACTAGTCAAGAAAATTATACTTAGGCTTTGAAGACTGTGGTTGTGGCTTCGATGAAGGACCTGAAAGGGTTATCTTAGTTCTACATGTATTGACAACACATTCAAGATGCTTCTTTATGGTAATGGTTTGGATATTTTCATTAGTAGCTTGGATATGATTGATGATCATACCTTGTTTATAGTCGTACTTGGTATTGGAATAATTGACTAAGGTATTATTCTTAGTTCCCGAACTAGAGGGCTTTCCTTTCCCATGGTCATGTAATGGATCTGTGAAGACCTTGTGGTCACTATTTTTGGTAATTTTTTTCTCATTGACCTCGGTGGTTCTATCTTCCAAAAAATCTTGTATGATGTTCTTCAGTTGTCAACATTATTGTAGGTTATGTCCCTTAGTTTTATGGTAATCATAAAAGGAATTGGAATCTGACCATGAGGGTTTAAACTATCCAAGATCATACTATTTTGTCTCTAGAGGTTATATTAGTTTATGTTTAACCAGTTCTTTAAATACTGTCTTGATTGGTTCCCCTAAGGGGGTAAACTCACATTTTGGAAATCTCCTCTATGGTTGTTGTTCTTGTGAAGTTTGGAAAAAATTGGCACTTTGATCAGCACTGTTGGATATGTCATGAGAGGGATTGTATCCTCTAAGCGTGATGACTGGTCCTGCGTGTAGGATCTTAGCATCAAAAATACTGTCATTAGTTGCATTTTTGTTTATGGACCAAATTTTTCTTTTATTGTTAGGGTCATTTTGGTGTTGAACACTTGGATTCCTACCTGGTGTCTTAATTTCCCCTTTATCAATGAGGGATTTCTCTAGTATTATGCCTTTTTGCACTAAGTCCAAACAAGAGGTATAAGAATATACTCTTAAGTCACTTCTCTATTTTGGATGAATATTTTCACAGGATATTGTGACTTTTTGTTTCTCTGGTATCTCAGCTAGACATCAACTAGCTAAAATTCTCCATCTCTAGAAGAAGGTGGTGAAGTTTTTTCCATCTTCTTGAATGGTGTGACATAAGGTAGCTATCGTGATTTAATTGTCTATGTTGAAGGCAAAGTGTTCCACATTTTTTTTAGCTAATTCACACCATGATCTTATGTTGTATAGAAGTTTAGAGAACCATTCCAATGCTATCCCAACAAGGGTTCACATAAAAAGTCTCATAAGGTATGTGGGGTCATATGAGATGTGCACGCATGTTGTGGAAAATTATCTTATGTGTTCCAAAGGATTTCTCTTCCGATTATACTTAGGAAAATTCGGTATAATGTAACTATGTAGGAAGGGTGTCATGTAGTTCTTTGTCAAAAGGGCATGGACATAAATCTTGCGATGAAATTGTTCATTTTCCTAGCATTGACATACTATCCATTTTTTGTTGGAGGGATTTCATTTGAGTTTGTATAACATCTACATGTGTTAAATATGTGTTGGTTGCATTATTAGGATTGATGTAAGTGTTTTGAAATGCAAGATTTTGATTCAGTGTAGGTATATGTCCTGATGCAATATTCTATGTGGGATTCTGATTTGGCATAGCTATATGCCCTATTTTTATTTCCCCTATTTGTGGAATGGCAGTATCGGTGCTGATTTGTGGTATAGCTTGTGTCGTGTTTATACCAATTTTGGGCCTTTTACTTATGGTGTTTGTGGCGAAGGGGTTTGATGAGGATGCTCATGTAGTAAAATTTAGGTCTTGTGTTATACCGAATGGTGTCATGTGTATTTTTGTAGTTATTTGATTAGGTATGCCAGATGGTATGGTTGTAGTAATTTGAGGAATAGAGACAATCGATGTCATGGTTTGTGTTGCTTGGGTAGATGAGGCTTTTAGTGTGTGGATATCAAATACTGGAGGTATTGTAGCTCCTTCTACTAGCATCTTTTCTAGGTATCTCCCGGTATCTTGTGCCAAAAATTCATCACCAAAAAATACAAATTCAAGATCTTGGACAATGACAACTATGTCCTCTACTTGAATCTGTCCATGTGTCTCTCTAGTGATAAATTTTTCAAGAAAAGTTTTGTGAGGTCTGGTTGATCCTAACGCTATGTTTGAGAAGGGATTGATGAAATCATATGGATCAACCATTTCTCTATGTTTCTTTTTAGGCCTTTTTTTAACCATGAAAAATGTTGCTCAAAATAGGGAAAGCAAAACTACATCTAAAATGATATGTTCTAGCCTATGTTTTTGGGATTTTCTGGATAAATAAATAAAAGTTCTAAAATGATGAGATGTTAGGATGATAATATGCAAAACTATAAAGCAATTGACTCTAAATGATTCTAAGAGGAGTTCACGTACCACCTATAGCCTAACCAAGGCTACAATTTAAGTTTGTTAAGGAACCTATTGTAGGACTAGGACCAAATGCTAAGGTGAACTCCCAATGACAATGTTTGTTGAAGCATGGGTTTTTGCAAAGCATGGAAAGTTATCCTATTCTAAGGTATGAAAAATTCCTTATATGTAACTAAGTTTCGAAACTAGGATGTGTATCAATAAAACTAAATGACACCTAAAGGATGGAAATATGAAAAGTCTGAGCAAATTTTATGATTTTTGTCCAGGGGTGACTGTGCAAATTAGAGACTGAAATGACTATTTGTTTCTAGATTGTGATAGAAAATTTTGGTTTTTTGGTTTTCGGGCAAATGAGGGTCACTATTACAGATGCGTTGTAGGATTTAGAAAATGCGATTTTCTATGTCAAATGTGGTTTTACTAAATTAAGTCTCAATTTAATGACAGGAAATGTGACTCACTATGACAGATGTGACTAAATCTTAAGCAAATGTGACTCTCTATGATAGATGCGACTCAGGATGACAAATGTGGCTGAGAGTTAAACAAATGCAACTTAGATGTTTTTGATGAATGATAGTGGACTTTGGTTCGATAGTTGTGACTTTTTGGTTAACAGATTCGACTATATTTAACAGTTGTGGTTTTCTACTTAGCAGATGTGACTTGTTTTGATAGATGTGGTTATTTGATGACTTGGGTTTTCAACTGACTCTATTTCATGTTAAATTTTGGAAAATGTAAACAATTTGAAAAAAAAAAATTGGTTTGACAATCATCAACATGTATACTTTTAGAAAACAAGTGCAATCCTAAGGATGGAAGTTACAATATTTTTTGAATTCTCACTTGGGTTTCCCCAACTATGCTTATTCAAAGAGGATGACTAGAAGCTTGAACACACTACATCCTCCTCACATGACATTCACTTCTCTGGTTAGTCAAGCTTAAATTCCCATGACTCTCGCATGGTGAAATTTTTATCTCTACAATGAACCATATGAACATCAGATGACTTCAGAGGTCCGACCTCTTCCACCAACAAATAGGGGTTTTTGGTTAATCTATTTTTTTTTGGCATAATTAGTATGGGAACCTATTCATAAGGCCACACAAGAGGAAATATCATCCTAATCTATAGAAGTTACTATCTACAAGTTTTGACGCACCACTAGGGTACTAAGGGAATCAATAGCTAGTCTGAAAGAGCTCCTGTAATGCTGATTTTTCTTCAACATTAAAATTTATATAGCAGTTGGGAGTAGCTTGGCTTTAGCTCATCACTGGTTATGATTTTATTTGGGGTGAGTAATTTTTCCCAATAAAGCAGACCCAAATTCTAGAGTCAATAAAATTTTATGTTACACCCAAGATTGCACGAATGCGCAAGGGGAGAGGATACTTAAGTAACCGAATCGAGATCTAATCTAACACAGGTGTGCAAATGCACCAAGCATAAAAGAAACTGATTCTTTTTAAAACCCAAATAACAATTCTCTATTATACTTAAGCAATTCATTTTTTTTAAAAATATTTTCCTTCAATTTTGGTCCTGTAAACGAATTGTCTGTGGTTTTTGCAAATGTCTTCGATAACCGTCCTGCAAGACATATTGATTAGTAGTTTTCTTATTTTGTCTTCGTAAATCATCTTGCAAAAGAGTTTGAGTGTTTTTTTTTCTATGAATCATCCTACATACACTATGTTAACTCCCCTAAAACACACATAAAAACACAAAATTAGTTGTAAAAAACTAAAAACTAAAAATGAAAGTATGAAAATATAGAAAACTGATTACCAGTTAGATGCATCATAGAAAATCTCAGATGTGTCACACAATAGCAAATACATTGCATAATATCATATGTGTTTTAGGAATTTAGTTACATTGTTTGGTACTACACATGTGTCACTTCCTACCTATACCTGCAAAAAAATTAAAAACTTCTACGGATTTTTAATACGGTGTCTTCACGTCGGGTTCACTAATGTAACACTGTAATAAAATGGAAAACAAGATTAATCTAATAAAAGCATTAACTAATCTAATCCTACACTAACAACAAAGAACAAGGAAACTAAAAAGCATAATACATGAACAATCTCACCAAATATCTATATATTTCCTTCAATAACCTCGATTACACTTTTCTATTTTGTCACTGTAATATAATTGCCCTCATATTTTAATAAGTATGCAAGTATGGCCTATTGATTATTGACTTAGAAAAATATCGAAGATTATTGAATTCGATTCCTAAACATATATAGATTTCTGGAGGAGGAATAATGACGAAGGTTAGGTCAATTTATAGAAAATTGATTTTTGAATTATCAACTTAGATTCAAAAGATAGATCAACAATTGAGATTAATGAATGTCATGCGATAGAGATTCAATGTTAGTAATAATGTGAGTTAGAAATTGGAGATTAAATTAATTAATAATTTAATCTTTAGTTGAGATATTTCAAAATTTGGAAGAATAAAGTTTTCATGTGAAAAATAAAGATTGAAATAGAAGAAACTTTGTGTTCAAACAGATGAATGAATTATTTAATTAAATAAAGTTATTTAATTAATTATAGTTTGCACACGGAATAATAAGAATGACTAATCAAACCAAAAAGTCTATTTGTTAGGAATGATCAAATATTAAATCAGGAGATAACTGACTGATTTAATTAAATCCCGACTTAAGCAACAAATAAATAATTAGATAACTAAGCGATTATCCAATTATAGAAGAATATTTCAAGAATAATTTTTTTCATGAATTAATTGATTATTTAATTCAACATTCAAAATTTGGAGATTAAATTAAATAAATAAAGATTTATTTAATTAACTATTGAAAAGGTTAAAGAATATTTAAATAATTCAAAATGAATATTTAATTATAGTCAGAAATGTGCTAAAGGGTAAATTAAATAATAATTTATTTCATTTAGAAAGAAGATATATTTAATTAGAAATGTAATTAAATAAATAATATTTATTTAATTAATCATGAAAGAATAAAGGTCACAATGAATTAATTAAATAATTAAGGTTATTTAATTAATAGAGGATGGGTAACTTTAGAAAATAATTAAATAAATAACATTATTTAATCATGACCATGAACATTAAAAATGGTCTCGGAGGCCTAGACCAATTTTTAGTGTCTACATGAACTATGAATGCAAATAAATGAGAACAGTAAATGGGAAAAGCATAGAGGAGCACCTAGAAACCTAAGATAACTTGAATGGAGGCTAGAAATACTAAATAACTTGAAATTTAGGCCTATTGGGGCTCACATTCTAGTCTGGTCATATTAGTCCTAGATCTGGGTTTCTGTGCAAGAAATGGTTTCTAGAAAAAGGGTATCCAAAATTGCAAAAATCTAAAAAAATGACCTAAACTAGGAATCATACGCCAGGACTAGCATATGGGTCTAGTTAGGGTTTTTTGGAACTTCCAACTCTAAACCTTGTCTTCAATTTTTTATCTTTCTACTCCACTTCATTTTTGGATCAGAAACCTTGTTTTTGGATATGTACATGAACTTTTAATGAAGATTACAACCTTACAAATCAAGAGACAATTCCAAAAAAAATTCCAAGATTATAACCTAATCTTCAAGGGTCATTCAAGCTCCAAGACACCTAGATCTATAATCACACATATATAGAGGATAAAAATTGTTGATTTTTAGTGAATAGGGGTTTGCCTTGGTCAAACCCCATTCAAGTAATTGAACCAAATGATGAAACAATGAGACAAGGAAATGAACCATGAAACATGGAACATCAAACATGAACAATTATAACTTGAATGATTCCTTATAAATGATGCTTTGTAAGTTTGTAATCTAACATGAAACGGCCATGAGGGATATAGATCTAGACATTGAAATAAGTATAGAACAATGCTTGATCTTGAGTCTTGTATGAAACATCACAAAACTATCTCATTAAAATTATTTATGCTTGATATCCTTGACATGATGATGGATCATGAATTTTTGTGATAATTGATGAAGAAATTTTCCCTTTAATACCTTAGAAATGATCTTGAATGCTCCCTTGATGATCTTGTAAAGTCTTAGAATTCTTAACTCTTGAGCGCTTGACTTGATATCATGTAGGATTAATGAAATAATGATTTGAGACCTTTTTTAGATAGTAAATCCATCTAATATCCTGTTAATTGGATCCCTAAAGCTGACATTCATGAAATTTGAACTTAAAACCCATTTTTCCTGCTCAAAACCTTAAAATTATGCTGAATGGGACTCATGCAACACTTGTGGCATATGGGTCCCATAGGGCCTATTTGAAGAGAGAGAATGTCAAGGAGTTAAGAATTCAAGTCTAGATGTTGATCTTGTCAAAAAATTTACTGAAATAAGCCTCAAGATGCAAAATATAGGATTTTAGGGAACTATTACTGATGATATAAAGGTTATAAATACAAGAGAGCTCAAAATTAAATGTGAAAGTGTAAATCAATACATTTAAAAACATCAAATTAAGGAAAAATCAAGTAAATTTAGCTTAAAAGGGCCCTAAATCCAATGTAAATGTGCACAACAACTTACAACACTAGATTAAGTTTGTTTAGTCTACAAACCTCCTAAATTTAAAATGAAGGTATAAATAAATACAATTTACAACAGTAAATTAAGGATAAGTTAGGTTTATTTAGCTTAAAAAGGGCCCAAGACCTAATATGAATGTGTAAAAGACATTACAAAAACTAGATCAAGGAAATATCAAGTCCATTTTGTCATTAATTATTCTCAAATCAAGTAAGGAAAAGACATACTTTTTTCATCATTACATTTAGCCCCCACTTTAGTGAGAGGATGAACTTGCTTAAAACTCACACTAAAGTAGACATTCAAGAGGGGTCCAATTGTACCAATGTGGATGGCGATAGGTTGTCGTTAGGTCCTACTACTTTAGAATAATTGAATGTCAATTATCGACTGGGCAGTGTCCATGGCTATTTGTGGAAGGAGATTATTTGAAAACCCCATTTTATATTTTTAGATTTTCTTCAAACTACAGAAATCAAGTCTAATTTAAGGCCATTAATTCTTAACTAGAAAATAATCTCACTTTAAGAAAATCCAGAGATACTAAATTAAAAATCATAAGACAACTGATTTAGAAAGCATTACGACTAAACTAGAATGCATGGAAAAAAGAAAACTAAACAACTGATGCATTACAGAAATAGAAAAGTAAGGGAATAGACAATTAAACATCTTTTAAACAGTAAAGGAATATTATCAACTACGGAAGATAACTTATACAAATTAAAAACAATGGAGCTTTGGAACAACAGACTCGACTCTTCGACAACTTGTTACTTCCTACTAAACAACAATTTACCTTTAACAAAGAAAATAACGTAACAATAAAATACTTATCTATCTAGGCTAACTCCCCTCGAGTGGCCAGCTCGTGGGCTACTACTTCATCTTTAACTCACATAAACTATAGATTCTGAAATCCTCTTATTAAAAGCAGTCATCATCATTCGAATTCAATAGTTACCAATAGACAAAAGTTAGATAACTCATTAATAGTGATTTGAAAAACCATTTGAACAACATAACGACACTTCCTCTCTGTCTTTTTCACTACTAATGAAGTTACAGTTTTATAGATAACTTTTTAACTAAATCCTAAATTTAAGATGGCATGGATAGCCATTAAAAAAGTCTTCCTTAAATTAAAACTAACTTGATGTCTTTAAAGCTTTAAAACATGTAGAAGGCTCAAGAAAAGCCATAAAGTTTTTAATAATAGAATTTAAAGAAACTAAAAATAAATCTTCAATGCATCATCCAGGCATCTAGGAGTGGGTTTGTAGCATTACTCTTGAGGCACGCGTTGGCTAGACTTCTATAACAGCCACATGATGACCTGTTAATCCTTACAAAAATGCTCAAATCAACCCATTAAACCTGCTTTGGACAATTTCATCAATTGATCAAAAGAAAGAAAGAAAGCATAATTTTCCTTAAAATAAGTAGTTACTTCTCCTAAAGTTTAATAAATTGGCACAGGCTTAGGATTGAATTAGCAAAAGTAAGCTTTCCATATTTTATTATGATGAGGTTATTTTTACCTCATCAGATGGTCTAGGATAACAAAGATCAAGGAGGGGATAAAGCCCCCAAGATCCAAGATCCTATGCCAAATCAACATAAGTACGAAAGGAAATGCACAAGGTGTAAGTTTTTCAAAAAAAAAAGATACAAAAACATGCAATGTCTAAAAGGAAGAAAATTAAATGAAAATAAAGATAAGTGGATCAAGTCTTGACTATTTATCCAACATGGGATGGATCAAATCTAAGCTATTAGTTCAAAAATGCACGCTCACTCTAAGGAAATATAACTTCAATATATCTACTGGGTGAGTAATCCAAGAAGGTGAGACACATACACTCATGGCTGGTATGCACTCACACAAACATGCAATTGGTTATGGTAAATTCATCCCTTGGATCGGCTTCCTGAGAAAACCATACGAAATTTAAACCTCTTGATAACTTTGATAAGGTGCCACATACAAAAATGAACTTCAAGCTTCATGAAGTAAGAAAAACTTTGTATGCTTGTATCTCATGAACAAACACTAGACTTTGAGCTTGATGAGGCAATCAAAGCTTCATATTATTGGAACACAAGAACAACAAGATGGATCCATAGGCATTCAAAGTGTGTTATGCAAGGTGGCCATATAATTGATGTTGTAAATGTGAAATAGTGTAATGTATGTTCAAAGGGATTTTTCTTAGTTCATGTAAGGCCTCTTCTTAGGGAACATCACAATCCACGTATCCAAGAGAGGAAAATTCAAATAAATATCACACTCTCAGAGGAAATAAACTCCAATGGCATAACCAAGAAAATCACGCATCACAAGAAGAAATAAAATCACATAATGAAACATGAGTGTCGATGTATGCCCTAAATTTAAAGTGGTTGCTAACACCATTAATGTGAGAAATTGATTTAAAGTAGAAGACATGAGAGCTTACTCAAAAAGCCCTATGCCAAGTCATATGTTTCAAATAAGGTACATCATGAATAGTTATGTCATATGCAAGCCAAATTAAGGAATTTCATCCACATCCCAAGCTTTCTCTTATATATACATGAAAGGTGATCAACTAGACAAAAAGGACAATAAAAAGTGACATACAAGGAAAAGGCTACTTAACCCCTTTCCCCCACTTAGTGTAGTACAAGGATGAGTCAAATAGGATGGAAATAAGTTTCAACTAGGTGCTTCAAAATAAGGAAGAGCACCATAATCCCTAATATGTTGATTTTTTTTAGTTAAGGCCTTACATTGATTAGTAGAATGACCATGAACTCTATGATATGCAAAAAATGAACTCTTCTAAAATTTATTTTGTGTTCTTGGAGGGAGAGATATCAAATAATCTCGGAAGAGTCTTGACAAAATACCTTCTTAATCAATAGTAGAAAATGTTCCTTTATTTGCACAAGATGTCATACACACACTAAATGATAAGGCCTTAGATGAAAAGATAGATAAAGGTGGTAAATCTAAATCTTTCTTGAAAGAGTATGGTATATTGGTTTGCTTCGTATGCTCATTATATCCATGTTTAGGAGGGAGATTGTATCCAATACCATAAAAATAATTCAACTCAGATGAAGGGGGTTTATGCTTTTGAGAAGGATTGACTTCTTCATGAGAACACAAATACTTTTTAAAGTTATGCATTGTCCCATCATGAGAGATGGGGGTTATATAGCCCCCATCACTAGCATGGGGTAATGTTGTATAACTAGGTTGAGAAAATGAAAGAAAAGGTTTTCTTGTTTTAGATTGTGAGATTTTGCACTCTCCTATATAGGAAGGTGTAAATATCCAATCATCACTAGAACTTGTATCTGAAAAGGAATCATCTATATATGACTCTTTCGAGTTTGAGGGTGATATTTTGGATTCTTTGTTGAAACAAGGAATAAAATCTAATGAACAACAATTATCACTAAATTTTTTTCTTGTAGGTGGATTAGGATTGACATCAACTTGTATAGGTTCAAATTTTGGTGTTGGAATGTTATGATCATATGATTTATAGCTTCGCTCATCTACTTCAATTGTATATATCTTGCTTTTTATTCAAATTTCATTGCATGGTGAATATTATATGTGACTCCTTTCATAGCATGAATCCATGGTCTCCCTAGGAGAATATTTAATGAAAGGGGTCTTGGCATGATATGGATAGGGGTAGGCAACACTACAGGTTTGGCCTCAATAGGTAATATGATCATCCCTAATGGTTTCCTACTAACATTAGCTATAAATATGAATATCATTAAGTTGGATAACCCTCTTCAGTAAAAGCACAAAGTTGTGTCACACTTTCAACCAACTTATCAGCACAACTAAATTTAAGTATTTCTACCTAAAAATCATTTTTTGTTAAACATATGGTTCAGTAAGATTCATTATAGTTAGGTTAGATACTTCCACAACTTTTTCAACTAAAATTGTTGGCTAAAAAAAAAGAAGCACCATGTTGAGTCCAATTTAACCAAAAAACAAAAATGAAAAATTTGAAGCTTCAGTAACTCCTACTAATGTAAACATTTTTTTCAACTATGAAAATACCATTTTGTAGATCCATAAGTGTAGTTTTCAAAAGTATATTTATTTTAATCGTTTAATTATTATTATATTCTATTTTTTACTTTTACTAAAAGTAGGTTATCAACACAAAATATTAGATTGATTACCATGCCAAGAAAAATACTAAAACTTATTAAAAAAAATTGAAGAAAATATGATGCACAAGATAAAAGAATATATTTCAACATGGTATATTTTTTTTCCACTTTAGATAAATATTTAATATGAAAGTTAATGTTCGATGGAAATAACTGATTTTTGATTCACACACATTTTAATATTTTTCCAAAAATATATCCAAGCACTAAAAGTTAAATTTATAAATACACACAAAAAATTTGAAAGAAAAAAATAAAATTTACTATAAAATGTTTGACGTCTCATGCAACTTTATTTTTTGGCATTTTATCATCGACTAAATTATAGTGTTAATTTATTAAATAATAGTTTAAATTTTTTTATTTTTTTTAATTTTAAAAATGAAAACATAAAATATACTAAATAATACATATTTTACTATTTTACATCATTTCAAAACTCAAAAAATATATGCCACTTTTTAGTGATTCAAGTTTAGAAGTAGGATGAGTGTTGGCCATTTATTTTATAAGTGTGACACAAATTTGTGTTTTTACCTTCTTGTACATGCCAATTTTGTCTATGAGTTCAATGCTACAAACATTAAGACCCATTCCATTCTCTATGAGAGTGCACTTAGTTGTGGTTTCATTAATGATCACCTTTATCATCAAGGCTTCATGTTTAGGGAATGTGATTTCCGATTGTATAACTTGTAGAGGATGAAAGGAGGATGGTACATTATGAAATTTCATAGAAGCTTGGATCTCTTCCTACTTTATGTGCAATATTTCTTGAAATAGGCATTTGTATTCAGGTGATAGTTGAATAAGTTGTCATATGGATATATTAGCATGATTCTTCATAATATGTCAACTATATTATGAAAAGGTGAACATGGAGAACTAGGAAAAATATGTTGAGGTGATGGTAATGAAATGGGAGTGGTTTGTGGTTGCCTACATGCTTGAGCAACTAAGTTATAACTCAGTTGCAAAATACTATTACTATTATATTGCATCATAGATTTCAAGAAACCTCTTGTTTTATTATGTGAATCACTATTGGGAGGTTAATTAGGAGGCTCACTAAGTAAAGGAGATCCAATTTGTGTCCTATTCAAGAAAGAACATAAAACAGTGAAAAGTCCTCTACTTTGTGCTTGTAGCTATAATACTTGCATGCATTCCATTAAGATTGGTTTGGATAGATGTTTATTTATTTCTAAAATTATATGTAGGCCTTATTCAAGTGATTGAATTTTTTCAAAGAGTTTTGGAATTGAGTGGTTATGACTTTCCCAAGAGGACAGAGTTGCAATTTTAAGCACAAGGATTGAACCAGTGTCTTGACATATTCTGAAACAACATGTGAAGATGTTTGTGATTATTTTGGATCCATTTATAGGATTTTCATGCTTCTACACTGACACAAAGGGGTTTGGGTCAATTCTCTAAGAGATTCCATTGCTAAGGTCTAGTTACATATTCATAAGGAGTTGATGTTCTACAAGCAAGTATAGTGCAAGGGCACTAGGTGCTTCAATTTTTTGCTCATTTTTGTAATTTAGGGTTTTATTTAATTATTAATTGGTTTTAATGGTTCATAAGGTCATTTATGACCATTCTATATTATATTTAATTCATTTTTGTAGTGGGTTTGGTCATTGGTGGCAAAAGTTGTAAAATTGCTAAAATTGTAAAAAAGTTGCCAAAAATGTTGCATGACAACTTTACCAAGTTTTCAAAAAGTGATTTTCATTTACATGCACATTAAAAGAAACATTGGAACTATTCAAAAAGGATGTAATATGTATGAATAAGGAAGAAAAGGTCGAAGGAAGCATTGTTGAGTTGATTTTTGTAATTTGGAATGAATGGAAGCAAGTTTCTACAAGTTTTTTCCAATGTTGCAGAAACTTCTATCCTCTAGTATGGAAATTTTGGATCATATATCAACCTGAAACCAATTTAATGATGTATTTTTGTGAATATAGTTTATTTTTATTTTTTTGGAATCAATTTTCATTTAGTTTTGAGCAATTTATTGCATTTTTAGTAAAACAAGTTTTTTCATGATTTTCCAATATTTCAGCCATATTCTTGAATTGTTACGGCATTTACGACCAATATATTGATCTGAAATCAATTGGGAAGCATAGATATATGAATACACTTTCTTTTGGTTTTTTTAGCACTATATATCAAGTATTTTTTAAGTTATTGCAATGTTTTTTAAAGTGGTGAAATCCCTAGCTAAGGCAAGCAATGAAAATTCAAAATGTGACATCTCGAGTTTTATAGGTGGAAAAATAATGTAACATTCTCCAAATTTAAATTTTGAGGTGTTATTTGATTTGGAAAAGGTTTTCATTTCTAATATGCATGCATGTGGGAGATACTTGGACAGTTTGTTGTCCCATAGGATGAAAAACACAATGTAGAAACCCTTTCGAGACTTGTTGGCCAAAATCCTTGCATTTTTTCATCAGATTTGGTTGGGATCAAGGTTGGCAGGTTTTTATAGATTCCATGCAGTCCAGTACAAGGTACTTTGGAATTTTTGAAGGTACATACAAATCACATTGTGACTGCCCCAAGAGATTGTGTTAAGACATTCATAAGGAATTGTGAGTAATCTAACAAGTTTAGGTCTAGGAAAAATCTATGCATTTTAAAACTTATTGGAATCATGTTAGGATGTTTATGAAATTTATTCCAATCCATCATTGATATTTTAATTCTCTTGATGGTTTTATTTTTTTACACTGAAACCACCTTGTCCAGTTGACTAATGTAAAAGTGGTAGTTTCTTTAATGGTTGTTCGGAAGTCTAATGAATGTTTTTTGGTGGTTTCATCACACTAAGATTGATTCATAGCCTTGAGGTCTTTGAAAATTCTTCCATGCAAGAATTTTGTCCTAATTCATATTTAACTAAGCCTTTTATGAATCCTTTGCTAAAAGTCATGAAGCCAAATCTAGGAGCGGAAAAATGATGTTGAGTTTTGATTGCCCTACCTCTTGGGTCTTTTTTAAAGTCAATTCATCCTTTCTCTACATCAAATTGGTATCATAGCCTAAAAGTTCTGGGAAAAGATGTTGAGAGCCCAAACATCTGGGCAAGCAAATTTTTGGAAGTTTGTGTATTTATTTTGACACGTTGAAGAGAAGAACCTAGATGCCAAAAGACTAGGCAGTGAAGAGAAAATGAAAGGAACCTAGGTGAGGTATCACAAGAATAAATGAAGAAAAGAGAAGGGGTATCAAGATGAAATTCAATAATACAAAATTAGATGAAGATTTTGAGAAAAAATTGGCAGAGTTTGACAAAAAATTGTAACAGTCTCTTGTGAAAGCAGTATACCTGTATCTTGAGGAAGCATATCGAGAATTTTTTTTCCATTGGAAAATGAGAAAGAAGGTAAAGTGGCCCATACTAATTTTTTTCCACAAAAGGAGAAAGAGAAGATGACACAAATGAAAAAAATACATTTATTAACATGGACATGAAGGAAAATCAAGATTGTTTTCAAGAAAACATAGAATTCATAGAATAACAATTCTCTCAAGAAGACACAAATGAAAACTTCCATTGGTAGGAGTTAAATTCAAGATACCAATAGGTTGGTGATGATTAGATAATTGATAAGAAGATGGGTATAGATGAGATCAAGGAAGAAGAAAGAAAGCTAGCACAAGGAGCTAGTGAAGTGGTAAATTTTTCCCATGGTTTTTATCTAGCACATGTTGATACTAATGTTCATAAAAGTGAAAAAAAAGGAGAAAATGAAGAGGAGGAAAAAATGGACAGAAGAAATAAGGTTTATGACATAGAAATAGAATCTTGGAGTCTTCAAGCAGAGAAGCTAATAAGCAAGAGAAGATGCATGAAGAAAGAGAGAATGAAAAGAGTGCAAACTAGGAAACATAGAGCAGATCAATCCAATCATGGAGAATGTCATGAGGTGGTTAGATAAAATAAAAGGATACAACACAATTGGAAGAAGAGAAATAAAATCACACCATCATTTGAGATGGAACTCAAATTTCTCTTCCCCTTGGGCATATGGTGTAGGGGCACTACATGCTTCTTTTTTGCTCATTTTTTTAATTTTGGGTTTTTTTAGTTAATGCATTTTAGTGGTTCATAAGGTCATTTATGGCCATTTTATATTGTATTTAATTATTTTTTGTAGTGGGTTTGGTCATTGGTGGAAAAAGTTGTAAAATTACAAAAATTGTAAAAAAGTTGCTAAAAATGTTGCATGGCAACTTTAGGAAGTTGTCAAAAATTGAGTTTCAGTTACGTGCACATTAAAAGAAACATGGGAAATAGTGAAAAAGGATGGGATATGTATGAATAAGGCAGAAAAGGTTGATTGTAATTTGGAATGAATGGAAGCAAGTTTCTACTAAGTGTTTTTCAATGTTGCAGCAACTTCTATCCTCTAGTATGACCTTTATAGACTAGATATCGACCTGAAATAAATTTCATGATGTAATTATGTGAATATAGTTTATTTTTATTTTTGAGGCATCCATTTTGATTGACTTCTTAGCAAATTATTATATTTTTACTAAAACTGGTTTTTTTTTCTGTGATTTTCCAATGTTTCAGTCATATTGTTGCATTGTGTATGTAATGTACAACCTATGTATTGATCTAAAATTTATTGGGAAACATATATATGCGAATCCAATTTCTTTTTTTTTTTGTAGCACTAGATTTCATTAAGTATTTTTTAAGTTATTGTAATTTTTCTGAAAGTGGTCAAAACCCTAGCTAGGGCAGGCAATGAACCTTCAAACTATAATATCTCATGTTTAAACTATGAAAAAATAATTAAACATTCTCCAACATTATATTTTGAGGTGTTATTTGATTTGAAAAAGGTTTGATTTTATGATATGCACACATGCGGGAGATAACTTGGATATTTTGTTGTCCTATAGGATGAAAAACACAATGTGGAAACCCTTTTGGGACTTGTTGGCCAAAATCCTTGCATTGTTTCACAAGATTTGGTTGGGATCAAGGTTGGAATAATTTTATAGATTCTATCCAATCTAGTACACGGTACTTTGGCATGTTTGAAGTTCCATGAAAATCACATTGTGATTGCCCCAACAGATTGTGTCAAGACAGTCATAAGGAATTGTGAGTAATCAAACAACTTTAGGTCTAGGCATAATCTATGCATTGGAAAACTTATTAGAATCATGTTAGGATGATGAAATTTCTTCCAAGACTACATTGATTTTTGAACTTCATTGATGGTTACCTTTGTTATACTGAAACCACCTTGTCTAGTTGAGCAATAAAAAAGTTGTAGTTTCTTCAATGGTTGTTTGGAAGTCTAATGAATGATTGTTGGTGGCTTCATCACAATAAGGTTGATTCATAGCCTCGAGGTCTTTGTCAAGTTCTCCATGCAAGCATGATTTACTAACACATGTTTAACCAATCATTTTATGATTTTTTTGCTGGAAGTCATGAAGCCACATATAGGAGCAACAAAATGTTGTTGATTTTTGATTCCCTTGCCTCTTGGGTCTATTTCTAAGTCAGTTCATCCTTCCTCTGCATCAAATTGGTATCAAATCCTAAAAGGTCTAGGAAAATAATTTGAGAGCCCAAATACCTAAGCAAGGGAAGTTTTTGAAGTTTTTGTATTGCTTTGACAGGTTGAAGAGAAGAACCTCAATGCCAAAAGACTAGGTAGTAAAGAGAAAAATAAAGGAACCTAGGTGAGGTATCATGAGAAGAAATTAGGAAAGGAGATGGGGTAGAAAGATGCAAAAAAAGATGAAATTCAAGAAGACAAAATTAGATGAATATTTTGAGAGAAAATTTGTAAATTTTGACAAAAAATTACAATAGTCTCTTGCAAAAGCACTATACCAGTACCTTGAGGAAGCATACCAATAAATTTTTCCCATTGGCCAATAAGAATGAATGTGCAGTGGCCCATAGTGATGATTTTTAATAAAAGGAGAAATAAAAGGATGGTTACTTTGAAAAAATGAGATGACACAAAGTAAGAAAAGGCATTCATTGATATGGACATGAAGATGATCAAGAGTGTTTTCAAAGCAAACATAGAAATCATGGAAGAACAATGCTCTCAAGTAGACACAAATGCAAAGGTCCATTGAAAAGAGTTACATTCAAGAAAATTGTAGGTTGGTGATGATTAGACAATCAATAAGAATATGGGTATAGATGAGATCAAGTAAGAATAAATACAACTAGCACAAGGAGATAGTGAAGAGGTAAATTGTCCTCATGGTTTTTATCTAATGCACATTGATACTAGTTTTTGTAAAACTGTAGAAAAAAGAGAAAATTAATAGGAGGAAAAAATTGATAGTAGAAATGAGGTGTATGATAGAGAAATACAATCTTGTCTAGTCTTCAAGAAGATAATTTGTTAAGCAAGAGAAGATACATGAAGAAAGAGAGAATGAAAAGAGTGCAAAACAAGAAGTATAGAGTAGATCAAGCTAAGCATGGAGAAGTTCATGAGGTGTTTAAAGTAAATATAAGGCTAAAACATAATTGGAAGAAGAGAAAGAAAATTAGACATCATTTGAGATGGAACTCAAAACTTTCTTCCCCTTGGGAGTATCATGCAGGGGAACTAGGTGCTTCATTTTTTGCTCATTTTTGTAATTTTGGGTTTCTTTAGTTGTTAATGGGTTTTACTAGTTCATAACATCATTTATGACCATTTCATACTATATATAATTCATTTTTATAATGGGTTTGGTCGCTGGTGGAAAAGGTTGTAAAATTCCTAAAATTGTAAAAATGTTGTCAAAAATGTTGTATGACAACTTTAACAAGTTGTCAAAAAGTGAGTTTCAGTTCCATGCACATTAAAAGAAACATGGGAAACAATAAAAAAGGATGGAATATATATGAATAAGGGATAAAATTCTTGATGGAAGCATATTTGACTTGATTTGTGTAATTTGGAATGAATGAAAGCAAGTTTCTAATAAGTTTTTTTCAATGTTGTAGAAATCTTTTTCCTCTAGTACAACCTATATGGCCTAGATATCGACCTAAAATCAATTTCATGATGTAGTGTTGTGAATATAATTTTTTATTTTTGAGGCATCCATTTTCATTGAGTTTTGAGCAAGTTATTACATTTTTACTAAAACTGGTTTTTTTTCCTATGATTTTCCAACGATTCAGTCATCTTCCTGCATTGTGTATAGCCTATGCAACCTATGTATTGATCTAAAATCAATTTGGAAGCCTATATATGTGAATCCAATTTATTTTCATTTTTGTAGCACTATATTTCGTCAAGTATTTTGTATGTTACTGTAATTTTTTTGAAAGTGGTCAAAACCCTAGCTAGGGGAGGCAATGAACCTTCAAAATGTGATATCTCGACTTTAAACCATGGAAAATTAATGAAACCTTGTCCAATTTTTTTTTTTGATGTGTTCTTTGATTTGGAAAAGGGTTTATTTTCTGATATTCATGAATGTGGGAGATAACTTTGACAATCTATCATCCCATACTATGAAAAAAATAGTGTGGAAACACTTTTGGGACTTGTTGGCCAAACTCCTTGCATTGTTTCATGAGATTTGGTTGGGATAAATTTTGGAAGGTTTTTGTATATTCCATAATATTCAATAAAATTTACCTTGGAATGTTTGAATGTCCATACAAATCACATTGTGACTTCCCCAAGAGATTGTGCTAAGAAAGTCATAAAAAATTGTGACTAATTAAACAATTTTAGGTCTAGGTAGAATATATGCATTTGAAAGATTATTGGAATCATGTTATGATTTTATGAAAGATATTCCAAGCCTACATTGAAGTTTGAATGCTCTTTATGGTTTCCTTCATTACACTGCAACCACCTTGTCTAGTTGAGTGATGCAGAACTGGTAGTTTCTTCAATGGTTATTTGGTAGTCTAATGAATGATTGTTGGTGGTTTCATCATACTAAGGTTGATTCATATCCTTGAGGTATTTTACAAGTCCTCTATGAAATCATGTTTTCCTAATGCGTGTTGAACGAATACTTTTATTAATCCTTTGCTTGAATTCATGAAGCCACATCTAGGAGCAGGAAAATGTTGTTGAGTTTTGATTTCCCTACCTCTTGGGTTTATTTTTTAGTTAGTTCATTCTTCCTTTTCATAGAATTGGTATCAAAGCCTAAAAGGTCTAGGAAAGAAGTTGAGATCCCAAATATAGGGGAAAGGGAAGTTTTGGAATTTTGTGTATTACTTTTTACAAGTTGAAGAGAAAAACCTGGATGCCAAAAGACAAGGTAGTGAAGAGAAAAATAAAGGAACCTAGGTGAGGTATCTCGAGAAGAAATCATGAAAAGAGAAGGGGTAGCAAGATGCAACAGAAGAAAAAAGTCAAGAAGAGAAAATTGGTAGAGTTTGATGAAAAATTGCAACAGTCTATTGTGAAAGTAGTATACTAGTATCTTGAGGAAGTATATTGAGAAAAAAATTTCCATTGGCCAATGAGAAAGAAGGTGAATTCACCCATATTGATGATTTTTCACAAAAGGAGAAAGGAAAGGATGGTTACTTTGAAAAGAGAAGATGGCACAAAGGAATAAGAAACATTCATTTGCATGGACATGAAGGATGATCAAGAGTGATTTCAAGAAAATTTAGAATTCATGGAAGAACAATGTTCTCAAGTAGACACAAATGCAAAGGTCCATTGGCAAGAGTTGCATTCAAGAAACCAGAGGGTTGGTGATGATCAAAAAATTTATAAGAAGATGGGTATAGATGAGATCAAGAAAGAATAAAGATAGCTAGCACAGGGAGTTAGTTTAGTGGTAAATTTTTCCCATGGTTTTTATCTAATGCATTTTGATAATAATGTTTGTAAAAGTTAAGAAAAAGGAGAAAATGAAGAGGATGAAAAAATGGATAGAAGCAATGAGGTGTAGGACAAAGAAATAGAATCTTGTAATAGGTTTTTCCTACGGAATCTTTAGATATTAATTAAGGTTGAATGGGGTTTCACCACAAACTTAGGGCTTGGAAAAATGTAAGAATTGCAAGATCTAATGATTAAGCTCAATGATGCATAAACTTCACTAAATAAACTATAAATGCAAATAAATTAGAACAGTAAACTAGAAAAGCATAGAGGAGTACCTGGAAACCCAAGAGGGATTGAATACAGGTCTGAAATGATGAATAAACTTAAATTTAGGCCTAACAAGATTCATACACTACTCTACACATATCAATTCTAGATTTGAGTTTCTGTGTAGTAACTTGTTTTTGGAAAAAGGGTATTCGAAATTATAAAAATCTAAAAAATGACCTAAATGGGGACTCATATGCTAGGACTAGTGTATGAGTCTAGTTTGGGATTTCTAGAACTTAAAAGTTTGAACTTGTTCTTTAATGTCAACTCTTTCTACTCCACTTCATTTTCAGATGTGAAAACCCAATTTTGGATTCGTAGATGACCTTTTAGTGAAGATTACAACCTTGCAAATGAGGAGACAATTCCAACAATTTTATCCAAGTTTTTAACCTAATCTCAAGGGCCCTTCAAGCTCCAAAATACTTATATCTACAACCACACATGTAAAGAGGAGAAAACTTGTTGATTGTTAGTGAATAGGGCTTTGCCTTGGTCAAACCCCATTTAGGTAATTAAACCAAATGATGAAACAATGAAACAAGGATATGAAAAATGGGACATGAAACATGAACAATTGAATGATGTGTTGTAAGTGATGCTTTGTAAGTATGCAATCTAACATGAAATGGCCATGAGGGATGTAGATCTAGACCTTGAAATAATTTTAGACCAATGCTTGATCTTGGGTCTTGTATGCAACATCACAACACTAGATCAATAACATTATTAATGCTTGATATCCTTGACATGATGATGGATCTTGAATTTCTACAATAATTGATGAAGAAATATACCCTTAAATACCTTAGAAATGATCTTGAATGCTCTCTTAATGATCTTGTAAAGTCTAGGAATGCTTAAATGTTGAGTACTTGAATTTATATCATGTAGGCTTAATGAAAAAATTATTTGAGACCTTGTTTATAAAGGAAATCCATCTAATATAACATTAATTGGATCCCATAGGATGACATTCATTAAATTTGAACTTAAAACCCAATTTTCTCACTCAAAACCTTTAAAATAGGAAAAATGGGATTCATATGCCACATGTGGCATATGGGTCCCACTTGGATGGGAATCATACACCCAAGGTGGTGTATGGGTCCCACAGGGCCTATTTTAAGAGAGATAATATTGATTAGTTAAGAAATCAATTCTATACGTCGATCTTGTCAGGTTTTTAATTGAAATAAGCCTCGAGATGTACAATATAGGGTCTTAGGGTCCTATTATTGATTATATAAAGGTTATAAATGCAAGAGGGACCAAATTTCAATGTTAAAGTGTAAATAAGTACATTTTACAACATCAAATTAAGGAAATCAAGTCAATTTAGCTTAAAGGGCCCTAAATCCAATGTGAATGTCTAAAATACCTTACAACACTAGATTAGGTCCATTTAGTTTACAAGCCTCCTAAATTTAATGTGAAGGTATAAATAAATATACTTTACAACACTAAATTAAGGAGAAGTTAGGTTTATTTAGCTTAAAAAGGGTCCAAGACCTAATGTGAATGTGTAAAACACATTACAACACTAGATCAAGGCAATATCAAGTCCAATTTGTCATTAATTATTCCAAAATCAAGCAAGGAAAAGGCATAATTTTGTGTCATTACAACACCAACTTGAGGTGTAAAGTTTCCAATTTGGGTTTGCGTATGAAATTCTAGCATAACTCACACTTATGCACCTAGTTTTATGTATCTTGAAAGAGTGTGGGCTAGTAGTATTTTTCTCTCAAAATCTTGTCAGTAGTGACTAGTGCTGAAAAGTCTCCTCAAAATGCTAAGTTATAGAAATATTATAATTGTGAACCCTTAATTTCATACCTACACATAAGAAAAAACAAAAAAATTATTAGATCAATATGCAAGGTTAAAACAAGGATTCCCCATGAAATCCATTTATAAAGATTAAACTCAGAAAATGAAAAACAAAACATGAAAAACAAGTGAAATCCTAATTTAAGAAAATGAAAACTCTTGATCCCATGGTGGAGTTGGTACCAATTGATATGTAGAAATTATCCCTTTCCCAAATCCTTTGTAAGCTTTTTTATTTGATGAGTGATTGATCCAACTTTTTGATGAAGAACAAGATGAGTTCTTGAAAAAACCTGTAATAACCTAGCTAAGATCTTGCATTGAGGATGAAGTTGAATAGAGTAAGTTTACTCAAATTGTGGATGTTTGAATGAGAGGAAGAGTCTCTAATTTATAGATTTCCAAAATGGAAGAGAGAGTGAAATTTATAAATGGACAAAATACCAACTAATGAGAAGAGGTCACTTGTCCACATGTGATTGGAGGAGGAATGTGCACATTTTGGTTAATGTGCATGATAAATGCCATGAGATTCAAATTTAAAATTTGAATGTGACATGTTGGAGGGAGAAAGAAATGGAGTTAATGTCACTTGGCTCAATGCAAAGGTAATGTAATAGGTCTTAAATTCCTTGTTGGAAGGACCAGGCTCATTTGAATTTGAATTCAAATTTGTGGGAATATTCCCCTTTTATTCCATGTTGAGAGAAAATAGGCAAATTAATAAATCAAAGTAATTGATTTATTGTGCAAGTTGCATTATCTAGAGAATGTGGCATAGATTAATATTTAATTAATCAAAGTTTAATTAATTTAATGAGGAATTTAGGAGATGTGACAATTTAGACTTAAATTTATGAATTGATTTAAATCAAATTGAGAGGAAGGGTTTAATTAAATAAATGATTTTGATTTATTTAACTAAAAGGGGAAATGCTAGATTGAACTAAGTAAGGTTTAATTTATTCAATTTAATAAGAAGCCTTTAAGGTCTTGATTTAAATAAAATGAATTATTTAAATAAACAGAGATATAAGGTTAATTAAATTAAATTCATTAATTTAATAAATAGAGGAGAAAGACTTAATTAAATAAATAAATCTAATTAAGATATGAAAAGGTGATGATAAGATGAGAGTATGATACAGGAAGAAATGATGTTAGTAATCGAGATCGACTACATTGGTCAATTTCCCATGTCTACACTAACAACTAACCTTTTTGTGCTTTTTAAATACTTCGTAGAAAGGTTCCATCAATACTCCTCTTATACAAAACATTATCCTAAAGAATGAAGTTTTCAGCCTTGAGATTTATTTTCCTCTTCCCCTTGTATGAAAAGTGCTTGAGACATTCTCCATAGGTAAGGAAGTGTACAATATTGGAGTACCATTCATTAGTTGTGCTTACAAAAAAGATAGTGCAAACATCTTCAGAACTCACTTCCTCATCCTTAAACATTTCTTCTAGTTTATTATCAAAAAGTAATTGACATAAAACTTTCCCATGAACCAAATTGATGGGCTTAATTTCCATGTCATATTCTTGTATTTTTTTAATCCAATTTCCTATTTTAGTTCCAAACTCGTATTGATTCAAGATGGACTTGACCATAGAATCTAACACTAATGCAATAACATGAGAATTAAGAATGTAGAACCTAAAATTATTAACTACTATGACCACAACATAAACGTGATTTTCCATTGAAAAGTATTTAAAATTTCATGAGCTTTCAAAGGACAACTCATAAATTCTATAGGAAATTTAATCCCCTCACTATTCTCCTACACCAAGATAGCGGATAATGTATGTTTTGAGGCGTAATTGTGCATGAAAATGTATTTTGTATAGTCTTGACAAACTAAGATTGGAGAATGAGAAATAGCCTCCTTAATATCATTAAAATCAACTTTTACTTCTACACTCCAACAAAAATTTGACTTACCTTTCATCATATCAATGATACATGAAGAGTCTTCTTTGTGAATTCTAGAATAAACCTCCACAAGAAGTTGACTTTCCCAAAGAAGGAGTGTCTTACTTAAAGGTAAATTAATATTTTGAATTGACTTGAACCACTTGGGATCAATCCTGATTCCTTCATTAGACACTATGTGTCCAAGGAGCTTACCTTCTATAAACCCAAAAATATATTTCTTGGGGTTAAGGGAAATACAATGTTGCTAGAACCTTTCTATTACTTGATTCAAGTGATGATAATGATCTTGATGTTTCTTTGAAAAGATAATCATTCCATCAAGGTAAACCTTGATGAACTTACCCATCACATCACAAAAGTTGAAATCAATTACTCTTTGAAATGTGGCACTAATGTTAATTAAACCAAAAGGTATTCTATGATAAGAAAATTTACCCCATGTAATAGTGAAAGTGGTTTTATGTTGATCTTATTCACTCACCTCCACTTGATTATATCCTACAAAACCATCTAGCATAGACAAAATTTATGAGCCCAACACTATTTTTAATACTTGGTCCATTACTAGTAGTGATTAATTATCCTTCAGTGAAAATTGATTCAGATTTCAGAAATCATCACAAATGTGGATCTCCCCACTTTTGTAATGTACTAGAACAATGCTATCTATCCATGTTGAATGATGGATAGGAAAAATGATACTAACATTTAGTATCTTTTGAATTTTGGCAAGAATAGTACCTAAAATATTTGGGTTGTATTGCTTCTATTTATGCTTGTGAGGCATAGATCCCACCTTGATGGGAATTTCATGTTGGACCTCCTTCCAACAAAAGGGATTTTGTATAATAATAATATGAAAGAAGTTGTTTTTTTAGTGGCTAATATTCACCAATTGGTTAATAGTTTGAGCTATAATGTGACTTGAATCACCACATTTTTATAAAATTTTATTAGTCTTATTTAAATCACCAAATAATTTATTTTATTAAAAATTTCAACTCAAAAATTCACCACAATATTCGATACATGATTAGATTAGATTTTCCTTAATTTTATAAATTATTGGAGAAATCTATATTAATTCACCAATAGTATATCATAACTTTTAGTTTCTTTAGGACCATATTTCTAATCTTTTGTTTCCACCATTGATTTAAATATAATCTAATGGTCCTTGTTGTATTCCATGAGGTAAAATGTACACATGATCTGTAATGCTCATGGGGCCCACAATTTTGGGTATCACAAGCATTATAGATTGTGGGTAAATTTCACCTTATAGTGTACAACAAGGGTTGTGAGACCAATGATCTAAAATAAGTTTTGAACCCCCATGAGAATTATAGATCATGGTTCAATTTTAACTTGTAGAATATAATGACGACCATTATATTATATTATAAAACCATGGGTAGAAAGCGAATATTATAGTCTACCCCTTCAAATCATCAATAATTTCCACCCTCCGGCCCCTAATTTTCCATGAGAATTATTTTTAGATTGGATAGATTCGCCATCATAATTAATGCATTTTCCTATTATTTTTCAAGATTCACCAAACATTTCCACAAAATTTTAGTGATGTAAAATAATTTCCAATAAAAATAATATGTTTTTCGAAAAAAAGGAAAGTTTCGCCAATAGAAATTAATTTTTTTTCCTCAAAATATAAAATATTTGCCAGGATTTTATATCTTTTTTTTAGGGGGCTTTCTTAAAGTTATCACTATATGAAAGTGCATCCATGTACTACCACAAAAATATTGCAAACTTATCCTTTTCCTCTAGAGTGAAACATTTACCAATATTCTCCATTTTGGGATCTTCTTCAATTCCTAAATTTAGTTATTCAACTTTAGTTGACGAATCAGATCTAGATTTTTGTTTCTTCTTGACATAGTAGTCATGCTTGTCAAAAAAAATTCAAGAGATACAAAAGATTTTGGAATCTTGTTCCCTTTTATTTTCAATATTTCTTCTCTAGTATCTTGATCCACCTTAGAGATTGAATCTCAAGGAGAGGAATCACTTCCTTCAAAATACAACTCACTGAAATTTTTAACCTTTTCTAGAAAAGGACTCAATTTGATGATGATCATTAAAAAATTTCCAATGATTAAAATTATCAAGAAAAATTGGTCAAAAAACTAACACAATAGCATACTTGGTTCCTTTGAAATATTTGTGGGGGATTGAACCGTAAAGAAAATAGGGGGTTGAAATGCCACTATTCTTCTTAGGTCATTCAATAATTTCCTAGGATCTAGAATTGGATTGACTATCAACCCAAAAGGTGAGTCATTTATCAATAGGGAAGACCTAGGAGGGGATTATTTAAACTTTGAGGGGTTCACCACCAAGTAAAATCTTGGAAAAGACAATTTAGCATTCAACTCACAAAAACTAGTAATGCAAGCTAAATGATAAGTGCAAATGATGAAATTAAGCAACAAAAAGATAGGGTATGTGTACCTAGGAATTCTTGAAATGTGATGAGGATTATGTAAATGAAAGAAATGTCATCAAAATGCACCAAGGAGGACTAAGACGCCCTTACTATTATCTTAGTATCATTGCTGATTTTTGGATTAGATGAATAATCTTTGGATTTTAGAACCGGATGTAAAAGAATCTCTAAAAAATATCCTTGGGAGGACTAATATGCCCTTACTATTGTCTTAGTCTTAATTTGATTTTTTATAATTTTTTAATGTGATCTTGAGGTTCAAGGTCTATACTTCCTTCTTCACCAAATCCTTAGATCTAAACCTATAAAATAACTTGTAAAATAAAGGAAATTTTAATGTTTTTTTATGGGGGTTTTCCTTGGTCAAACCCCTTGTTTAGTAATTAAGCCTTGATGAAAATACACATATCTGAAAATGGAAATGTGTGTAAGCCCTAACCTTGTGTGTCTAAGATTATGCAAGCTAGAACATGGAGAAACCCTATTCAAATATGTTAGAATAGAATTCCTAAGATGCAAATGAAAATGACCTACAAAGTGTTGTCCCCATAGTTGTTGTTGCACCAAAAGATTGACCTATTAATGCCCGATACAACTACTAGAGTTAATGGATCTATGGGAGGTGGTTAGTCCATGTCACAAATCCTAAAGGAAGCACTAACCATCTATAAACAAACCCCCCTCAGTGTTACCTGAGTGGATTTGAACTTGAAACCTCTAGATCTAATATCAATTGTTGGCCTCACAGTTGTCGTTGCACCAAAATATTGATTTGTTAATATCCGATACAATTGCCATAGTTAATGGATCCATGAGAGGTGGTTAGTCCATGTCACAAATCCTGAGGGGAGTGTTAACTATCTTCCAACACAAAGGAGATCTCAAATCACCCTAATAAGCCATAAACATGAAATTTTTCTTCCTTAGGAAGAAAATAAAACAACAATGGAAGATGAAATGACTCAAGAAATAAGTCCTTATGATTGGAAGTATGTATTTTTGCATCTCCAACCTAAAATCTCTCATGATCCTCCATAGGCATCCATCATTAATCATTGGAAATGCTAGATCTTGACCTGAAAATAGATTTGAAAAACATACAAAAACACAATAGAAGGCTTGTCCAAGACTTAAATTTCTTGTTTCTTCAAACTCTCCTTCAAACTTACTTCAAAACTTGTCTCCACTTTCTTCAACTTACTTGCTTAGGAGAAAATGGGCTATGATTTACTTTTATATGCACTCCTATCTAATAACCTAATTATTAGATCCCAAAGGCCGACAAAATGCTAATTTAAATCAAACATTTTTATTCCCTACTCTTAATTCTTGAAAAATAAAGCCATAAGTCTAAGACACCATAGGTGGCATCTTGGTCCCACCAAGAGGAACTAAGATACTACCAAGGGTGTCTTTGTCCTACAAGGCTTATTTTTCCATTTTAAAAGGTGGGTTTCCAAGATTAAAGATTGTTTGTGGATTTTAGTTGGGTTTAGAATTGAAATAAGCCTCAAGATGCATAAAAAGGGGTCTTAGGGGCCCATAATAAGTTATCTAAGGGGAATTTAATGCAAGGGGTGCTAAAATAGGTCTAAATTAAGTGTGAAAATGTAAAGGTATGCATTTTTATACACTACAGTTAGCCCCCACTTTAGTTCCCATATGACACTACATGCATATACAAGCTAAAGTACTTTAAAATGTAACTTTATAAAAGGATACTCATTTGAATTCATTAGTGAGAATGAATCCCTCACTGTATTTAACTGAAAAAAAAAACAATGTTCAAAACCACATCATGCATCATATATTCATTAGTAGCTCAAAACAAATCCATTCGTCTAACTTGCCTTGCCAATTGAATTTGCAGGTGGATATAAGCCCCCCTTGATTCTGGTTGCTTTATGGAGGTGGAATCAAGTTAGCAATCCTACCACTTTGAACTTCCTAGGTCCATTATAGGGAATTTCCAAGTACCATACCTGATGCAGAGGCTAGGTGGGGATCACTCAAAAAAAAAAAAAACTCTCAACCAAGAACTCAACTCCAATATTAAGGACATCAACTCACCCTCAAGGATCTTAAACCCCAAAGTTTGCAAAACACACAAGACCTCCACCCAGACCCTACAAGACCTCTCAACATGAATATGATGGTAACTTAACCATTCAGTCCCAACCTCAAAGGTTTATCACTCCAAAATCATCATTCAGCATCCTTCAAATCAGTTACCCCATGTGACACCCATAAACCAGTTTAGGCTAGTTTCCTCACAACCTTCCCAAAACACTTGGCAATTAAAGAATGGATTGAGATACCCTTTTTAGGGTTTTACAACATACAGGAAAACTAGGGGTCACTCCTTTGGACCAATGTGCACTTGCAGTACATACACTCATGTTCTTATGCCTCACAATTAGCCTCTTTTTCAAAGGAATCCTCACTCAAATTCATCCCCAAACAAAAAGAACCTGAAAAAATATTAGAAAAGGCTCTCAAACTCAGGATTTTTTGACTCGTAGGGCCCCAAGAACTTGTCTTAACCCTCTGCTCACAAACCCTCCTAAACCTTCACTAAAATGAGATTTTAAGGAAAATCCTAACTCCCAACTCTTCCAAAGCCTACCAAGGGTCCAAACACCTCACCATATCTTTTCCTTAACTCAAGGAACATTCACAATTCCATTCTCCTTGATATATCTCAAAATCACCACTTGGGTTCCCTCTCTTCATGGCCACACTACCTCTGATCAGCATTAGAACATTACAATGTGTTGAGTCTCTTCACCCCTTCGGTCTCCACAACATTCACACACCTAACTAACCATGATACAAGCCAATCCACCGAGCCATAGACCCACAATAGTAGGTGGATTGGCTAGTTTGTCATAATATCACCCCCAAACCCTTAACACAGAAAACAGGGCAACCTCTGTGTTTTTTGATCCCTCATGCACCAGGTAAGATTCTAAACCTCCAGACCAATGAAATAAGATGGAAAATACATACACTTACAATTGCTCACAACTTCAATGCATATCAACTTTGTACAGGCTTATGCCAATAGGAAAAATTCAGGAAAAACCAGTGAAAATAGTGATCAAACTTTCCAAAATGCAATTTTCTTTATTGGATTTCAACAACCAACCTTCCTCGGGGATTACATGAATTTTTATAATGATTTCAACCTCCAACTACCTCCTACAACCGACCAACTACATTTACAACAGAATTTTGAACCACTCATGACCATTTGGAGGTCAAGGTTATGCACTTTACATAATATTCTTAAACAATTTCACTACATGCTTAGTAAGTTTGATCTTTTTGACCCCATGCTCACCCAACCTATTGAAAGTGGTCTAATGATACCTTATTAGTATAAAAGACATGGCTTAAAGCCAACTACTACCTATCTACCACCCCTTGTCACATGACATACAAGATTTTTTAGTACAAAGCATAAAACATGAAAACCTTTAAAATACTTGGTAAGCTTGTCTTCAAATCCCTTGGTGAACTTTTAAGGTCCTTTGTCCTATCATGTTAGGGTTAGGATCTAGGTGCTCTTGCACCAATACCACTTGATGATAGGAATTTGATGAAAATGGGAGAAAAAACATGATTCCAATGCAATAGATGACATCGAAAACAAAATTTGCTAGCTCCTAATATGTTAGTTTAAATTAAAATCCTTTGTTTCCTTCTTAACAAAAAGTGACATAAAATGCATATATATAAAGATAAAGGTAAGGTAATTCATATTAATTTTATCTTTTACCTTTTTGCAGATTGAGCTTGGTGTAAAGTGAGCCATCATGCTGAATAGATGCCCATCCACATGTCTAGGGATCAAACTTCTACGAGAGACGGTTGCACAGGATGAGCTATAGCCTATAGTGAGTTGATTTTTCCTTCTTTGTATTTTGATTTCATCAGTTTTTTATGTTTTTATGAAATTTTTATATGAATTCAGAGTCTAGAAAGTTATTTTCTTTCATTTTTCTAGATTGTTTCAAAGTGTCCCAATTTGTCATAAAGTATCCCACTTAAGGAATAAAGTGTCTAGAACCCTTAATTAATATATTATAGAGAAACTTTAGCATACTTTTTTTACCATTAAAGAAAAAATTTAAGCTTTTAATATGTTTAAATGACATTTTTCTTCTTTTCTATTCCAGACTTTACCTCGATCGTGCCAACACCTAAGTGGTTGAATGTTCAACCATCTATGAGAGCCAGTTGATCATCTACCTAAGGAGGATGTGCTGATCCTTTAGGAGATATGCCTCTACTAGGCATATATCTCCCTAGTGATGTGATATCATGACAACATGCTATTGGTGTTGGTGGAGAGATGGGATACAAACACTTGCACATTTCACTTACCTACAAGGGAGATGACTATCACACTGGAGGATATGAACCAAATAATTTGGGTGCCCATCCAAGGTGAGAGGGTTTTCTTAGCATAGGGTAGAAGCTTTGAGGACATGCAGTCTGACACTAAGTATTTCCTAGGGAGACCTATTCATTACTGGATCATAGGACCACACATTGAGCATGGATTCTACATGCATAGTCATCGCTTGCCATACACATAATGATATTTATAGTAGCACTAGTACTAGTTCCCAATGGTCGTGGGGAACATCTAGAGGGGGGACTAGTGCAAATGATATGAGACATGGAGCACTACCATGTTGCCTTTGCATGGGGTTAGAGTATACTGGCACTCCTATATTATGACTTGGGTTGGTTTACCTATGGAGAGGTCAACGGCATGCTTCACTGCACTTTCCTAGAGACTTGGTTCTTGGACCACATTACCTCTATTGACCTAGAAAATTCTTGATTGCTAGTGCAGTGGGATACCCATGGGCCTTTAGTTACCCACTTAGACAAGTGTGGCAGAATGGTGATGTACTGTTCTAGAGGGTTAGATTTGATAGGTTGAGGGAGGAGGATATTGTATGGAGACCTTATCTAATGGGTCTCTTCTAGCCATACAATATAGGACAAATTATGTGGATGTAGAGGAACAAAATTTTATTGGGATGAAATAATCACGTAGTGAGACCATTCTACTCAATCATTTCATGAGATAGTTTAGGCAAGTACAAATATGACCTGTACTATAGTCTTCATACAGATGGTTAGTATGGAGCACCCATGGGCCTTGGGACCTTAAATGGTTGATAGAAAATGATGTTGTCTAGAGCGACATAGAGGAGAAGGATACATATGTGCCCCCAGTCTCTGATGTTGACTATGCCAATACAATAGAGGAGTACAATGAGTAGTGGGAGGTGATTCAATGAGAACCTATTTTTCCTATGGGCTATCCTATGGGATTCGTAGGACCTTTGCCAGATCTAGAGGAGGAGGAAAAGGAGTCAATAAGGGGGATAGATCTAGAAGATCTATTTCTAGATGGGGATGAGGCATCAGAGGAGGACAATGACTATGAGGGAGAGGAGGAGGATGAGGAGATAGAGGATGAGCAAAGCTAGTCTATGATTAAGGACAATGATAGAGGTGAGGTTAGTCCTCCTAGACCCAAGTGGAGAGATGCAATTCCCACCTAGGTTATGAGGGCATAGTCTACATGTCCTAGTGTTTGAAACACAGGGAGAGTAATGAGGCATTCAAGATTCCTACTGATCATGCTACAGACTAAGGTGATGATATTTATTGTTTTTTTTATGTTTTTATGTATATCATGCTCATATATATGTATATTATAATGATGTATACTAATTATTATTATGATTTCTATCTTGATGGGCTTGTGATAGATCCCAAGGACCTCTTCCTACATAGGGCTACTGAGATATTTCCACCCCTTCCTATAGATGAGGCTATTGTTGTAGGTTTCATGCCACCATAGTTTATGGTGCAATGTATGGAGCTATTCAAGCCTTTTGTGAGGCTGAGGGTAGCATTCAATAACATATCCAGGTATGTTGATCTAGCTAAGGATGAGATATTAACACTGTAAGTGAAGTTAGACAAAGCTTGATAAGCTTAAAGGTTAGAGAGAAGCTATATTATAGTCAAAGGTCAAGCAGGTAAAAAGAGAGAATGCTAGAATCCAAGTTGTTAGAGACCATGCAAAGAGAGCATGTGGATGCACTGATACGTGAGGGTGAGGAATGCGGGGTACTATGAACTATGTAAGATATGGCTACTATGAGTAGATCCCAATCACACACCATCATCTCCCAATGGGTGTAGACACTAGATCTTGAGGGATCCAACAGTCATAGGCCATAGTGACACCATACTATTGATGAGATGTATTAAAACTTTTGATATATATATATGGGAATGTTTGGATTTATTTTTATGTGTTAGATGGCAATGTGATTTATTAAATTGTCTTTATTAGATTACTCAGTAAATTTCTTCATGATCTAACATGTCTTTTATTAAGGTTTCTTAGATTTATGATGTAGTATGTTATGCTAAATTAAATGAACTTATGATTTAATTGTAGAATATTAAATATAAATAAGTATTTAATCTAACATAGCACACTCCATAAGGTATGAATAGAATGATACCTAAAGTAAGAATCAAAAACCAACTTGGTCCCACTACTCCAATATTCAAGACACAAAAAACTAGGTGTCAGGAACAAAGAAAGTGAGAGAGAAAATGGCATACTACCTATTACCTCTAATCAACATTCCTTTAAAACTCACACTATTTAGAAAGTCTAAGTATAATATTGACATAAATTCATGGAATTGATAGGTTCTTAAAGAGGTGTACCATCAATTTTCAATATCAAGTATGCTCTAGACCCATATATTTCTTCAACTACATAAGGTCCTAACCAATTAGGACTAAAATTTAATTTATTTGTCGAGTTAGCATTAATGCTTCACTGATTCTCATATAGCACCAAATCACCCCTATTGAATGAAGGAGGGATTGCATTATTATTATAAGCTCATTGTATTTTCTTATGCTAGGCTTGAAGATGTTTGAGGGCTTTGATTCACCTTTCATCAAGAATTTCAAGTTGGTGTAATTTTTGTTCCCTATAAGTATTATCATCAATTAGACCTTTAAGAGTGATTCTTAAGGAGGGAGTCCCTAAGTCCAAGGGAATAATTTCCTCGACACCATAAAAAATGTTATAAGGTGTGTTTTCCATTGAATTTTTTCTACTAGTATGATAAGCCCATAATGTGTAAGTTAATTGCATGTGCCAGTCTTTATTATGTTTGTTCACTATTTTTCTTAGGATATGTTCAAGATTTTTATTAGGTTTTTCAACTTTCCCATTATATTATGGGTAATAACGCGTTGAAAATTGATGTTGTATATTAAATATTTCCATGAACTTATTCACATCATTATTCTTAAATGGTGTCCCATTGTCTGAAACTAACATGGAAGGAAGTCCAAAGAAAGAAATAATGTGTTCCAATATGAAATGACATATTGCATTGGAAATCATTGATCAAAGAGGAATTAATTCTACCCATTTCATGAAATAATTCACCGTTGTGGTTATAAACGCATTTCAAGTGGAGGAGGTGGAGATATTTTTCCAATAATATCCAAACCCCATACCAAGAATGGCCAAATAGGAACTTATGCATGAAGCTCAAAGCTAGGAGAATGGAGTAAATTTTGATGATCTTCACATTTATGATATTTCTCAAAGCATTCAAATGAATCTCTTTCCATATTTCTCCAATAATATCCCATGCAGATTAGCTTTTGAACTACAGATCTTCCTCCGAAATTCCCACACAAGCACTTGCATGAGCTTCTTCAACTTCTATAGGGATTTTAGATTGTTTAAGATACCTAAGTAAAAGGCTATCCAAGGACCTTTTATATAAAATTTTCTCTAGGATGATATATCTAGATGTAAATTTTCTAAGACGAGAGTGAGATTTTTTATTTGTTGGCTTACAAAAGGTACTATCTTTCAAATAATTGAACATCATATCATACCATTCACTCGATTCTTCAAATTTTTTTGTTAGCACTTCATTTGCTTTATCTTCAATTGACGGTTTCATAATTTCATGCACAATAAAGATGAAGTATTTTGAAGGATCTTGATGGGATATAAGAGAAGATGCACCTGCAATTATATATGCATGATAGTTATCTTTTTGAGGGATTTTTCAATGGTAAATGATTCAAACCTCTCTAACAAATTCATTGTGAGATCCTTGCATTTTGATAATTTTTCATACTTTATTTGATATGTTCCATTTATTTGTTTGATGACTAATTGTGAATCACCAAATATCTTAATATTTCTAGCACCCATAACTAGAGTGGCACACAATCCAATGAGTAACACTTCATACTCAACAATATTGTTTGTACATAGGAATTTTAACCAATATGATAAGGGAATAGGCTCTGATGCAGATGGTTTTATTATAACCCCCACAGTGGAGCTAGTTATGCATTTAGATCCATCAAAATACAATTCCCATGTATTTTGTTCAATTTTCAACACATTATTGTCAAGGAAAGAATCATTACCAGGTAACACCAAAGGAGAAGGATCATTAGCCAACTAGTTGATCAAGAATTGATCCTTAATTTCTTTTTGTGAGAAAAATATAAGGTCACACTCAGTTAACAACATTACCCACTTGCTTAAGCATCCTAATAAGTCTATTTTAGTGAATAGGTGTCTTAAAGGGTCAATCTTTGTCATCACTTATATTTCAGTATTTAATAGTAATGTCACAACTTACTAGTAGTGAATAAAAGAGCCAACACGTTTTTTAATATTTTTGTATATTGTTTCACATAATCAATCAATGTTCAACTGATGCAATAAAAAATATGTTCTTTACCCTTTTTTTCTTGTTGAGCCAACAATGCTACAAGAGAATGGGCTAATGTCGATGTATAAAGGATGAAGGGTTTTTTTTGCATGGTAGGTTGTAAAATAGGTGGAGTGATAATATAATCTGCCAATCTTTCAAAGGCCTATTTGCAATCTTCATTTGAATCAAAATGTGTTCCTTTCTTGAGATGTGTAAATGGTAATGTTTGATCTGCTAAAGATGCCAAAAAATGACAAATGGCTTGAATTCTTCCTTGTAAGGTACATAATTGAGAGATATTTCTAAGAGGTGGAATGTTAACTATAGCATCAATTTTCTTTGTGTCCACCTGGATGCCTTTGTCAGATATGATGTAACCTAAAAAAATTCCACTATCTACACCAAAGACACACATTTTTGGATTCAATCTCATGTTGTATTTTTGAATTCTCTAAAAAATATTTCGAAGAAAATTCACATTATCTTTTCTTGTTAAATATTTAGCTAGAATATCATCAACACAATCTTCCAAAATATTATGTATATACTTGTGAAATATTAGTGTCATAGCTCGTTGATATGTTGCACTAATGTTCTTGAATAAAAATAATCATAACCCAAAAAAAGGTTCCCCAAACAATTGTGAATGTTGTTTTATACTGATCTTGAGGGTTGATAAAAATTTGATTGTATCTAGAAAATCTATCCATGAATGACAACAAAGCATGTCCCGCAGTCGAGTCTACTATCATATCAATATTAGAAAGGGGAAATTCATCTTTTAAAGATGCTTTATTGAAATCACGAAAATCCATACACATCTTAAGATGATTGTCATGCTTTGTGACTATGATAGTGTTTGAGATCCAAGGAGAATAATCTATAGGTCTTATGAAATCAACCTCAAGGAGTTTTCCAATTTCTTCCTTAACTCGCAAGGATATTTTAGGTTTCATCTTTCAAATCTTCTATTTTACAAGCTTAGCATTTTCAGCAAGGACTATATTGTTTGTTACAATCTTAGGATCAATTCCCTAAATTTATGAATAATTCCAAATGAAAAGTTTGGGAAAATCATGAAGTAAAGTTGCAGTATCCTCTTTTCTCCATCATCAAGGTATTCTCCTATCTTTATAACTTTCTCTGTATCATGGATGTCCATTTCTATATCCATGGTATCCCCTAAAGGGGGAACATTTGATCTCAGAAATATAGGGTTGTATGCACTATTATTCATGTCTATCTCACCATTCTCCTTTTCTTCATCTTTTTGTTTGGTGTTAATCATAGCACATGTAACCTTTTTCTTTTGAGGAGTATATGATTTATCATAAACTCCTAGCGTTTTTTCAAGGCTTCATCATCTTCTAAGTGTTTTGATGATGGTTTAGAATCCACATCAAGCAATTATGGATGCTTCAAGGTAAGATTAATTTTTGGTTTACACAAAATTTTTGATGTTTAATAAAGCTCTCTTGTTTTCTTGTGGTATCTTAGAAAGAAATTATCCCAAACTAATTTTTTTTTATTGTGTGTTAGGTTCTATAGGAACATAAATTCCTTGTTCTTTATTTCCACATCCTTTTCCACTATAACCTAATTGATTCATAAATTCATAACCTCTCCCATAAATTATTTCCATTTACTTTGAGTTTGGTGGTTGTCAATAATCTATCTCATCAAAGTTTTTTTGTGTAGCTTGTGTCTTCTTCAAGATTAGATGAGATAAATGCTTGTGAGTTTTCTCTTGAGTTCTATATTGCCATTACCATTGGTTGTTTTTGTTTTTCATCCTCATTTCTTGTGATTATGTATTATCCCATAAATTAAGGTGTGAATTCCAAGGAACCCCTATCATCATCTGATAATTTTGATACTATCTCAATATCTTGTATTTTATCTTTCATAGGTTCTATTTTTTATGTTCAAATTAATGTTTGCAGAGGACTAGTGGTTCCTTTTTCAATTTGTAAACAACTTTCAGGATCGGGGTCCATTTGAATTTGTTATAAAAAAATTTAATAGACATAATTCATGATATGATGAAGATTCGCAGGGTCCACATGCATCTCTTGAATCCATGGTCTTCCTAAAATAATATTGTATGAAAGGTCATGAAGCATAACATGAATATGATTTTTTAAGGTAGCCTTTCCGACTATAATAGGTGAAGTAATCACACCGAGTGGTTTCCTTCCTACATTGTAAAATCCTCAAATTGATAAGGAATCGTGTTTCATTTTTTACTTATCCACTCCCAACTTATCTAAAATTTTCATGTTGCACACATTAAGAGCTGAGCCATTATCAACAAGGGTCTTTTTTATTCTCATGTTGTTGTATCTGGATATTATTATCAATGCATCATATTTATTTCTCATCTCCAAGTGAGGGAGCTCATGTTGGTGAAAGGTAATGCCTACATTAACTGTATTCATTTCTTGTATTAGAGTTGCCACATCATATTCATAAGGATTAGAGTTTTCCTAGTACTTAACATTAGGTCTCACATAATATGCCCTTAGACTAAGGCCTCATATTTCACCATATTGTTAGTATTATCAAATTATAGTTTGAAAGAAAAGGGAAAAAATTTCCTTGAAGGGATATGAAACTATCCCTACACCAAATCTCCTCGAAGAACAACTTCCACCAAACTCCAAGATCTAAAAATTATTTTAACTCCCTAAGTTGATAGTTTCAAAATCTAAACTCTCCTCATATGAAGAGGAAGAACCACCAATTACCTTCTCTTTATTTGAATTACTATCAAAGGACTCAAAAAATCATCATTTTTCAATAAATAAGTACCCATTCTAGAAGACTCAAAAATAATATGTGCTCTTAGATCATCACTTTTTCATAGAAAACTTAGCTTCCCTTTCAGAAGTAGTTTTTGCATAACACCATTGATGGGTATTATGGCCCCAGACCAATCCATTTTGATCTCACCCCCTACATCTTTGTATAAATTATGTCACAAAAATATCCCATATGAGGTTGGGACATTAGCTACCAAGATTGTTATTTTAATCTTCTTGTCAAGAAATGCAGCAAATGCAAATTATGCATATCTAATTTTCCCTGTGAGGGACATTTTCTTGTTTTCAATTGAAGAAAATCAAACAAAGGTATTTTTCAAGTTCAAACCTAAAGAATTTTCTACTTTGTCAAGTATCACATTGTTAGAGGCAACCAAATCAATGATTTAGTTACTTAATTTATAACCATTGACCAATAAGGAGATTTAAAATGGATATATTTTTCTAGGGTCAATTGAGGGAGTTGAAATTAAATTAATTTGTGGAGAACTTTGTTTGGAAAAAATAGGGGTATTCTGGGAATAATCTTGGCTAGGTTGAGTTCCTTTATCTTTGAAAATTTTATATTTTTTTTCAAATTGATGGGGATTGGCCTAAAGATACTCAACTTTTCACATTTAAAATTTTGTCTTCTTTGCATGGTCTATGATGTCAAAGGATTCGTAATTATTTGCCTAATAAGATGAGGTATCCTCATTTTGGGGCTTGATAATTTGGAGACTAGTTCTAAGTATAAAATAATATGCAGGAGGATTTTACGTACTTACTTGTTTACTTCCCTTTGCATCCTTCAGTTGGATTGGAAAATGATCCCCTCTCTTGGTGATTGCGACTATTGAACATGGGGGATCCTTTTCCTTAGATGCATCACCTTGTTGATGATCAAGCTGATTTTGTGAGTGGGCGAAAACACCATTAGCTTCATCATGTGTTTCCTCCTCTTGCTCAAAACCTTGAGAAATTTGTTTCTTGAGAGCTAGTAATTCATTTTCTAGATTTGCACCATAGGATTTGTGGTGCTTGTAGAATTTAAGGCTAGAGATTTCTTTTCGTTAATCCTATTTGGATCTATCCTTATTTTTATAGTGAGGATTAAATCATCCTCTACTTCAATTTCCATTGCTTGAGAAGCTCCGAGTGTAGCTAGGATTTCTCACTATGGAAGGAAATCTACCTCAAGCAATTGGGTATTAATGAGGAAGCACTTAAAATATTTAGATGTAGGTTGAGAAATAACTAGAATTCATGTTTTCAATTTTTTGAACTTATACATGAGATTATGCATGGGTTCATGTGGTTCCTTCTTCATTTGTGTAATTTGAGCCAACAAGGCATGAGCATCTTTAGAAGGCTTAAATCTTTCTTCAAATTTGGTTTGAAGAGTTTTCCAATTTTTAATAGTTCTAGCTAAGATATTGTAAAACCAATCATCAACCACTCATTGGAGAGTTTCAATAAACAACCTTATTGATACATCTTCATGTTCAATGCTGAGAATTTTTAACGTAATATAGAATGCAACAATATGCTCATTTGGGTGTTGCTTACCATCTCCATAGAATTTTGGAATATTCTTGTGTGAGCCACGGGGAATTTTATGTATAGGTGGTGCCAAATTCAAAGGACCGAAATCATTACCCCAAGGACCTTGAGCAGCCATTCTTCCTTGGTTGAATTGAGGGATAATAAGCCTTGTAATTGGTGATATAGACAAAGCCCTTTGAATGCTATAATATTCACTTGTTGTAGAAGATATTACACTTGCAAGAGTAAACATCCTTGTGTACTAAATATGTGATATTTTTCATGCAAGAATACTATGAAAGTTATGTTCTTGCAACTCAAATATAGGATCAATATGTCCTCGAGCCCTTTGACCACGTGTATAGCTTCTTTCTACCAAAATGCAAAATTGGATAGAGAGGTATATAAGAAATAAAATAAAGAACTATAGACAAAAAGAAATTGGTATAGTTCAACCTAAAGCATGAGGCTATGGTTGCATATTTGTATCCCAAGTACTCTCATCAAAAAATTGTTGGGTGAATATTTTGTAATTGACTAACTAATTACAAAATGATGATTTCAGCCATAGCTACAATTAGATTAAATCTCTCCTCTCATAAAGGGGAGGATCCCTTCTTATTGGTCACTAAAAATAAATCCTTTGTACTATTTATTTTTAGTGACCAATAAGAAGGGATCCTCCTTATATATTCCCTCTTTTTATTTATAATAAAAAATTATTCCCCATCATGAATCATAATGCTTGCAGCAATGATTCATCATGATTGTTATAACAGAAAGATTTCAGATCATGAACCTAGTTGCTCGCTAGTCAGGTACATCCCCTAAAAATGATCGTAGTGGTCTCACTCTACCATGTGAAAACAAGTGTTGCCTTAAATTAAAACTATCATAACACATGGTGCAATATGGAAGCTAGGAATTTATGTCACTCTTTTCTTTTATTTAACCATGTTGAGGGGTACGTGGCATTATTTTGCAACCCAAAAATCATTTTCCCCATCTTTTGATGAGAGTTTGTAATGAAGAGACAAGTGGTAGCTTCTTTTTTGTTGGCGCAATTTGAGGGGCCCAGTAGAGTTTACTCTGGTGAAGGATATGTGTCAGGAAATTGAGGCCCGAAAGAGAAGAGAAGGGAATATTTCTTTCGGTAAGCGATTTGGTGACATGGCGGCTTGGTATGACAATGCCAAAAGGTGAAGCCATTTTCATATATCAGGCAAGGTTAGAAAATAAGAAAAACATAAATATAACCCAAAGGGAGCATGGGGTATATTAAATATCCACACCTTTTATGACTATCAGGGACATTTCACCTAAAGAATGGTGAATCCAAAATTTTCCGATTTTTAAAGACCAGAGTTTTATTCATTTAGGCATTGGAGTCATAGTCCAGAAAGAGCACACTGCAAGGGTAGCCAATCAGCCTCAAAAGGTGTTGATATGGTGCATAGGGTCCCATAGGCCTTATGCAGGTCAATCACCTACATATAGGATATGACTGAATATTTTCTGAACTCGTCCTCAAGCTGGAAAATTAGCCACAAGATCTGATAAATTACACCCTCAATTACACGATTTGATGAAATTATGGAAAACTGATAAGTCTTGCTACCTCCCCTCAATTTTGGTATAAATCTAATCCTCAATAGACATATATTTGTTTTGGAAGAAAATGAGAGGGCAAGCCCATCTGAACTAGTTGGGAGAACCTTGCTCGAATTTCATCCATAGTCCTCCCCAATGTAATAAAAAATCTATGAGCATGGAGATCAGCCTCCTGGCAGTGGATAAATCTTCTCATGACCTCAATAGCTATCCTTTGATCCTTGATCCCTACTCATTCCAGATCTCTACTCAATACTGTATATACCTTGTCTAGTAGCCTCTTCCCTTTGGGGAACTTTTCTTCTATGAATTGTGGGATTTTCTCCATCATGTCATGAACCTCTTTGCATAAATCTGTAGCCTCTACCATGAATCAGAGTATGGGTTGGAGGGTAGGGCACAAGGCCTTGAATCTTTCTTATTAGGAAGCATATAGATGTTGGGCTACCCATCAGAGGTCTGATTATGGAGCAGGGGTTTGGACAATTTTCTTCAACTGGTTAATTTTAGCATCCTTCATCCCAATTTCTTGCGTTAACCCCACAATTCATTTCATGGCAGAGGTGAGCTTCTCCTTTAGCTCTTTTTGTGTGGCCAACCACCTTTATTTAGCTTGTTTCTAGATTGCAGACTCTTAATCCAGGGTAAGCCCAAACTTCCTGAGATCTTTTTGGAGTAGATCCTGTGCGCTCGCTTGGCTTGCCTCTTTTTCCTATACTATCTTCTCTAGATGGTCATTCAACTATTGTAATTCTCTGATATTTCACTATAATTCCTCCTCTGATTGGTCCAATTTATCAAATAATTCCCGGTTCATTTGTTGTAGCTTTGCTATCTGACCCAATTCCTAGGTTTGGAATTTATCGAGCTTTCTTTGTAGGCTAGCCTATTTAGCCTGCATATTCTATGTAATGCGCACCTTTTCAGCTTCTTGCACCTTTTCTTTAGTCAACACAACACTAGCCTTACCTTTACAACCTTGAGCTCATCTTCCATCCTTTTTAATTTGTGACCAAACTTAAGGAAGTCAGTAATCACCACCCGTTGTGTTTCCTCCAGGAGCTCGACTTTATCTTGTGGCTAGGCAACACACAAGTCCAATCTGATGGCATAATTTCATAGTCACCGGGTTGCATTTCTCCCTATGGTTTAATAAAATTTGGATGCAAGGTTGGGAAATGGAATAATTGTTGAGCCTTGTTATAATTATTATGGACTCTAGGCTTTGCTAGTCTCTTGGCATCTTTTTCTTGTCACTTTTGAAGTTGGAGAGCTCGAGCCTGCTTCATTATATCACCCTGGGAAAATAATTGAGTTGGCTATCTGATTCATTTACCTACAAATGGAACACTAGGAGGGACAAAAAAATGAAAAGAGAGGTGGGTGACCTCAATTTTTTTATTCTTTAGAAGGGCTACCGTTTGTTGAGAGAAATGAGGAATATTCCACATCTCAAGCAATGATTTCATGGAGGGGCTCATGGAAAATGGTGGGGGGGGAGGGAGATATCTCAAGCTCTGATGTCTATGAAGGTTGGGTTGGAATCAACTCTGATGATGCAATAGGGACGACAACTTTGGAAACCACTGGAGTAGTTGGTATGGGTGCAGATGAGGAGGCGGATGGGGTGACAAAAGTGGTCCTGACCAATGATAGGTCAGCCTGGGGGGGAGTGAAAGCCATCTAACCGATATGAGAGAACTAGAGAGGACCTCTTGCAGCCATTGCAAAGGGGATAGAGAAATATAGACCTATACCTAGAATGATAGGAATTGTAGGGACCGTAGAAGAAATAAAAGACTGTGAGCCAAGGAGTGGGGAAGAGAACGATACTTGAGAGGTTGACTCATATCCCAACCCTTGGCTAACAACAGCCTCCTACGAACTACCAGTGATATTGATATCAGTGTGTTGTCCTTTGTTCAGTAAAGAGTTCTCCACATCTACCACCTCCTTTGGTTATTATGTTGCCGCAATGTTAGCCACTATCGCTACTGGTTGAGAATGTGAGGACCCTAATCATGAAGTTTTCATTCACACACTTATCCTAATCATAATGCTAGGTTGCACCGCTACCTTCCATTTGAGCTCTCCCTTATTGAAGCATGGTGTGGCATCTTCAGGGTCGGGTTCCTCTGCATCACTTGCATCATAGCATGGATTATTATCATCCCAAATGGAATCAAATTGATCATTGGCATCAAAAATCAATGGATGCTGGAAAGGGATGTTGGGATTCCTAGTCTCCTATCAGTAGATCCATACATCATTTATCTTTTCTGGCTTCCAATTCTCTTTTACCAAGCTGCCTTGGAGGGTATTACTTATATGGCTATTTTCATCAACCTTGCCTTTGACGAAGTAGAAGCTAAGCCATGGAGGCCTTTGATTATCCATTGAAATGAGTGCCATGTCCACCCATAATTCATTGTCATCTTCAATCAAATTTCTTTGTGCCTCCTAGTATGGTCGAGGATTATGCTTTACCTTGATAGATGTGTCATTTAGATCATTCTCAAGGTTGTAGTCTCATTTTTCATAGATAAAAACTAGCCTAAGGTGTTCCAACTTAGCCTCAAGTAGCTTTTTTGACCTTCTTTTTACCATGATCATCGTTTTGAAGCTCATCGCGCAATCGAAGAATGTTTTCTTTTTCTTCTTCAAGTCAAAGCAAAAATTCCAGTGCATAATAGTCATCTGTCAGAAGACTTAAAGGGCCAATAACTAATTGGTGGGGGATTCGGGAAGTCAGATCTTCTCTTCACAAAATTTGTGTACTCAAACACATGTGAAATCTTAAACAAGGAATCAGTCGCACTTCAGGAATAGGGATTGCATCCAGTTGGTTTGATCGCCCGATAGGTGATAATATTCACCATCTTCACCCAAGTTGTGCAAAATTGGATGAAGGAATTTCTATGAAAAATCATAATAATCATAAGTGGAATAGAGGATGAGAGTCCATATCGAAGTTGGCTTCCTACTCTTCCTCTCATCAAATATTGACAATTCTTATTTTCCCTAAAGAAATCGAGGTTTTGATGTAGAAACATATAGGAAAGGAGAGATGGATACCTTAATTTACCCATAGTTTCAAACTCACCAATTTTTTTCTTCATGTCTTTGATAATCATTTCTATGAAATCATACCAGAAAGGTTCCTTCTATCTCCTGAGTTGGAAACCAAGGCCCAACTGAACTTCAGACACGATCTCGTGATTATCAAAACTTCACACAAAAGCTATCATAGAGAAGGTGTCCTTCATATCTGGCTGCTTGTAATGTCATGATGATTCGAATTATTTAGTGGATGCTTTCTCTCCTGGAGTCTTCCGATCTCAACATTGTAAAATTCCTAGGCTTGATTCTGACTTCCCCAGTATTCAGAACATTTCCTCTGGCTAAAGTGCTCCATCGACTGCTCTCTCGTGCCAACCTCAGGAATGCATAACATGTGCCTAAGATGTAGTTAGAATTACCCTTAATTTGTGACCTTCAATGGTGCTAGTCATTGAATTGAAGCATCAGACACTTTCTTGAATCATTTTTGGGAAATGGTGCACATAGGGAACCATATATTAGGGAAGTTCGCATTTCTATTGCTTGAATGGTAGTTGGTTTTCTTGGTATCTATTCATCCTTGCAAAATAAGCCTCCCTCAAACCCTTATAGTTAGTCTTGAGGACTAGATCATAGATATTATCCCATTCCTCCTTTATTATATTGGCATCTATGAGTGTTCCCTTCTTAGCCGGCCATGTGCAGAGTCATTCTGGTTTCACGAGGATTCTTGACATAGCATACGACTATTTTTTCTCAAATATACTTACCATAGGCACATTGAGTATCACGTCGGGGAAGCTCTGAGGTGTTTTTCGTGGTTTATTCATCTGTGGGTTTTGGGTTGCTTCAAGGGAAACCATTTTTCCTCTAAACCCTTTGAAAATTTCTTAGCGTCTATTAGTGACTCTGCACTTTGAAAAAATTCTTGCACACATCTTGTAGTTTTCTTTTAAAACCTTCTTTTCTTTTAAGTTGTTGCATGCAACATTTAGCTTTTCCATCCTCCTCTAAATGGAAAATGACAGTTTCTTTTTCCAACATTAAATTCAGCATGTACCACTAACCTTTGAGTTTATGTGAGGCAAGCTTCCTACTATTTTGAAATGACAAGGCTTCATAATGACCCAAAGTACTTGTAATTTTTTATATGATTTTTTCTTGATAATTGGGTCAAAGATTGGAAAGCAGGCCAAGCGTCATATGTTGTGGAAATTAATAACCTAGACATAATGATTACGCTAAAGTATGCAATAACCATCACTTAGATCTGCATCTTTTCTTGGGCTTTGAGGAGCACCTAGAAGGATGACACCTCACTGTCCAGCTGAAAAGGGCTACCGTTGAATGTTGCTAGTAGCTTAAGCTAATTAACTAGCTTACCTGCATCAAATCATACCTATGATTGCAATTTGGTACAAACTTCAACTGAGCCTTGGTGCAGTTTTTGATGTAGTACTTGCCTAACCTGGTGCTTATGGTATGTCAATTACCACACTTATCCCTATTACTTCTATAAATAGGCGTCTAGTCAGTCAGGAGATTAACTTAGCAATTTTTAGCGGAATCAACTTTAGGAAATTGGCTTAGCAAGTAGTAATTGGAGTTTGCATACTATTTGCATAGAGTTTGAATTTAGGCATCTTGCACCAGGTTTCTATTTTGATAGTTGTATAACCTTTGATGCCATGAACACCCCTATTAGGCTGACTTCCCATAAACCTCAAATGGTTTTTTTGGGAGTGGTTTCGACTAGGAATTCGAAAAGGATGACAAAGAATAAACATTCCTTGGCTATTATAGATATGAAATGGGTCCTTTCTCATGACTGTCTTGAAAATGAGGATAAGTATAGGGTGAACACTGATGTGAGATCTCACTTCATGGCATCAATACTCGACACCCAAGTTACCAAACTGGTTATCATTTAGTTGGTGACAATAGTGTTCTCGAAGAAGTACCTAAAAGGCCTTAGAGAGGTTTTGGCACACACTGCATTTGGTTGGATACCATCTACAAGAGACCTTCACTAGTTTTTTGAAGAGGGTACGGTTGTCCCATGGTTACCGATTCTTAGTGGTTTTTACCTTCAGTCACAAGAGGTTCATCGTCAGAAAGCCTCTTGTGCCTGCTCATTTCTACATAAAATTTACAACGTGGTGCCATTTTTCAACATTGATTGGTATACTGACTTCAGGAGCTTAGTGTTTCTAACACCATGTGCCAAAAATTCTCTAGACAATGTTGTCGATGTGGCTAAGGATGAGGTGCTACCTAATTATGCTAATGCCATTTCTCTCGTCGATGACTGAAACTCTACTCTTTCTTGCTCCGTTAAGACTAAAAGCTTGTTAATCCTTTTGTATATAGTCTAAGAAAGGCTTCATAGCATATATATAATTATATACTTCTCTGAACACATGGTCTTTGAGCCGTCTTGTTGTTGTAATTTTTGAAGTACATAAATATAATGAATACGAAGCATATATTTAATATCTCTACCTCACTACACAATTTTTTATCCCTTTGGGCATTCTATGTTATTCTCTATGTTGCATTGTGAAATTTTAGTTGCTATGCTACTAATTAGGAAGACCGGCGGAATGAAAAGAACAAATAATTAAAAAAAAACACTAATTACATATTTATATGGTAGGACTACCTACATGAGCCTTTAGAATTTCAAATTGAATTCCCTTAATGGGAAACCCTTGACGATTTTGTTTCTCTTCTTCCTAATCTAAAAGCCTTGTCTCGCTTGTTTAGGATTATTGGGAACAAATTCCTCATGCTTATTAGTTCTTGATCTCTATTGACTAGATATTACTACCAGACTTTTATCCTCCATTCATTGGTCGAAATGGCCATTAAATAGGGACAACATGCTTACACCTACTATTTTATTTGAGATTAGTTCCATAGAGGGTGGTGGGTGAAAATTTCTTGTTGGTGCTTGCTTCCATTTGCGGAGATTGGCACATAGGTGAATTTCTTCATTTTTCCTATGGGATGGAAAGCGATTGATAACCCCACAAGGTTTGGCCGAGAACGCATCTTCCATTGAAATTAACCTCACCAAACTTTGTTGATTTATCAGTGTTTCAACATTTAGGCTTACTAGCCCTTTTATTTGGTGTGTTGATTTGGTCCCTTTCTCTATTCTTATCACGGGTTGGATGATTTCAGGATCTTGTCATATCACCAGGCAGATAACCAATAAATTTTATTCAAAATATTTATGCGCCTCTCTTTTTCTTGACATAGGATACTTTTTCGGACTCAAAATTTGTTTACCTTTCTATTTTGACTATTCGTACAATTATCTTCTCTTGTTGAGTTCTTTCTCTTATTATTTCTAGTATTGTCAATAGAGGAGCCCTTGGGAGTGGTCAAATATTTTGGAAATTAATGGAATCCTTGTTGGATATCTTGCTCGTCCTCACTTGTGGAAAATCTTGTCCTCCTTTGGTCAGTAGCTTCTTGCTACTGCAAACTGATCTAGGTGATAGGTCCATTGTTGTTGAGTACTTTTCAATACTTCCCATCATCTTTATTTGTGAGTTGATGTGTTAAGTCCCTAGAGCATTGGTTTTGCATCGGGTTGAGCATTAGTTTAGATTGGGGTCTAGCTTCAACCATATTTTTCATGTCATCATTTTGTTCTTAAGGAACAACTTGAATATTATAGGTTCTAAAGCTCTTAATTAGGTCTCAGACCTTTTCTCTAGATGATTCCACATGGACATCCCTTATAGGCTAGATATCTTAGGCCTGATTTATAATTAATTTGGAAACTCTGAAAAAATGCATGCCTTATTTCTTTACTAAGTCGAAACCTATTATGAAGCCTTTATTTTCCATCTTGTCGCTAGAACAAGACAATCAGGATAGGAAAGCTCTGATTATCTCCTTGTCGCTTGAGGAGGTTGGGTCTTCTTTGGTTTCTGTACTACTCTTGAATCTTGTACCCTTGAAATGTGGTGGATGCAGTTTGGTTGTCAAACTTCCTTCGGGTTTTTGTATTAGCTTTGGGATAGCTTGATCTTCGTTATGGGTATGTGCAGGATCATCATGGAAAAAGCAAGCCCTTAAGTGGCAATAAAATTCAGAAAAGTCAGAGTTAGGCAACTTGACATAAAAATTTGAATAAGGTATCTATATTATTTCAAAAATATGTAAGAATAGAATCTGTAGAAAATTGAATGTAGTTTCTAAACTACTAGGTTTATTTTAAAAAATAGAAATCTATTCGGTGAAAAATTCAAATTTCAATGCAATAGTACTTAAATTTCAGGGAAAAAATAAGAAGTAGGTGTTTGTCTGACCACCCTAACCATAATAAAATGATAATATTTATTTTATAATATTTTACATATAATTAGAGGACTCATGTCCCGATGTGATGCATATTTATTTGTAATTTTTTTTAAGTAAATAATTAATTATGATTTTTTTATTACAAATTTTTGGAAAATATAAAAATTCCTATGTCTGACCACCTTAACTTGGTCAAAAATTCATTAAATTCATTGTTTTCAATCCAATAGTATGTCAAGCATAGAATGTGACACATGTTTTAGATTCAAAAAATGTGATACTATTTGAAAGCTACAAGGTTTTTTCAATCAGCCTATCAATCAAGACTTTAGCCATAATTCAAATAGAAAATGAATAATAATTATTTATTAAATTCAAAGTAAAGAATAATTAGTATTGGTGGAAAGATGAGAATCTTCTTTAAAAACCCTTTTTGTTTCATCAAATTTCGGTAAAAAAAAGTCATCAGCCACAGGGGCCATCATATCACTTACATATCGCCACTTTTTGGCCCATAATGATCGTGCTTATACCCTTATAAATGACATAAGTTTCCAGTGTAGTGGCATGATAATTTTTGAAAGGGTCTTTATTAATGAATTCGCTCAGGAGGGTCTCCTCTTGATTGGTCCGATCTCTTGTGATTTCTTCATCCTCGAGAAGCTCGATGCAACACATTTCTTCCTTGGTGATAGAAGTGTAGGTGGACTAAAAGATTGTCATAGCTTCATCTATAACATGTTCTGAATCCAAAGGTTAGGACACTAACTTAATTTTGGCCCCATGCTTGGTTCTTATAATCAAGTGTTACCAATATAAAGAAAGGTATCCACCTAGTTTAGAAGTGAATTCCCTACATAGGCATAGACTAAATATTGGGGTAATATCAATTATCACCATATCTTGCTTGACTGTTATAGTTGGGCAAGCAAACAGGGTCAATAGGAGGTCTTTAATGACTCCCACAGTTTTGATCATATTCCCATCTAACTGCATGACTCATTTCTTCAAAGGTTCATAAGTCAGTCCTAGGGATTCAGCTATCTTCCTGGGCATGACTATGGTGTTGGCACTGGAGTCAATCATGGAGTTGTGTAGTCATTTATTACCCACAATAAGAGTCAAGTAAAATGGCTTCAACTTTGGTTCACCTTTGTCAACTTTGAATGTAGATTTTTCTTCTTGATCCTTAGTAGAGGTTTCTTCTGTAGTATTCATGAGAAATTTAGCCAGAGGTGACTGAATAATAGCTTCCTCTTGTAGTGATTGCACTTTTGGTTCTATGATCAGTTCTTCTTGGAGAGCCTTCTATAGCAATGTCTTTTTCTTTAGAACGGATAAGATTTCCCATAGGGAAATGTTAGGGGATAATTTTTTCAATTGTTCCACTACATCAAATTTTGGCAACCTTAGAGTTTGTTGCCTTTTGGCCCTTATCATTATAATTTCCTTTGTTGGTGGACATGGTGGTGCCACTGTAGAAGTACTAGATTCATAGTCAGAGGTGCTTTTTGGTTACACACTAACTAATTCTGGGATGACTACTTCATCCGTGGAGTCTCCTTTGGAGCGAGTGTTGTTGTTAGGTTGTATATGTGGAGCTTCAGAAGTGGTCACTTTGAATGTGAACACTACCTCTTCTCCTTCCATCCATTAGAAAAGGTCATGGTCAAGAGCTACATCGGTTTCTTGCTCTAGAGATATTCCTTCCATCTAAGCGGTGAGTACCACATTTTTCATTTGTGGGGAGGCGTATGCATAGTCTCCATGCTCCGACACTACACCTTGGCTATGTTGTGTTGCTATCCTTTGTTGTAGATTGTTGTGTAGTAAATTTGGAGGCATATGTGAGTCACTGCAAGGAAAATACCAGGGGTTTCCATCATCGATCAAATTATTTTGTCCTACAATCAACTTTGTGTTTGAGCTTAGGATGGTATTTTGTAACGAGGTAGGTATTGGCACTATTTGACTTGTTTATGATGCCTAAGGACTTTTGTGAGTGCTTCCTTGGAATTGATTTTTTGGTAAGAAGGCCTTCCACCTTGATAATTTTGATAGGCTAGCTTTTGAGGAGCAGCTTGGTAGCACTTGATGATAGTTATCTCATTGGCCATAGCTCACAACATTTCCTTTATGTCACTTGTTTCATCCTTTGAGGGACTAGGTAAGGAACTTTGAGGTGTGCATGCATAGGTGTACATAGATTATGGGCGAGTAGCTAGTGCAGTAGGTAGCGTTTATTGGGTGGAAGTTGGCATCTCAGGTAATATAAGCACATTGGCCTAAGGCGAGAACTTCCCGATGTCGATCAAATTATTTTCTTCTTTAATTGAAATATTGTATGCATCTAGTAGCGTGGTTCCACCAAGAGATTGAATCATCGTGGAAATGTTGGTGTTGATGTACTTGAGGTAAAACATGAATGCTAAGTCAAGTGGTGGATGAATTGTAGCCTGAAATCTTTGCCAATTTATGTGGAATTATGCATTGAAGTCTGTCAAGGCCTCATACAAGGCTCGCTTGATGGTCTCTAGCTAGTGATACTAAGAAGATCTATCACCAGCGTTTGAGAATATTTCAAGTAAGGGGTCTCTGAGCTAATCCATGTACCGATCTAGAGTTAGTCGGTAGGGTAAGGTACTAATCTGTTGCTTTCCCTCTAAAAGAGTTTGTGAGTAACCTTAGCGCTATGTTTTCATTTGTTACTCCATGAAATAAACACACATCTTCAACATCTTGGAGATGTTTGGATGGTGTTCTCGATCCATCTCTGGTAAACTTAGGAATAGACTTGAGGGTAGAGACTAGAATGGGAGCCCAAACGGTAGGTACTACTAGGGAAAAAAGAGGACCTTCAATGTCCCAAGCCACATAATTTCAGTTGGCAATAGGCAACATAACTGGTGGATGATTTGGGATGTTTTTGTAACGGGTTCTAGTTGGTATTGACCCTAATGGAGATACCAACAAACCAGGGTTGTTTACTATTTTGGATCTTGTGACAGGTCGATGGCTCGTGTACCTACTCAAATTTTAAGCATGTCTTTCACTGTCCCACTGGGCATGCCAAGAAAAAAAAATTGTTGATGCCAAAAGTTGGAAAGGTCACAACCTTCTATGGGAAACTCAGTTTTAGGTGGGGCCTATTACACCAAACTAAGTAACCTTTCGATTTTAAAGAGTCTAGCTACTTCTATAACTAGGGTTTGAATGGGAAACGAGAGAAAATATAAAATAAAAGATCTAACTAAGGCAATACGCCAATATTTAGATTCTAGGCACGGTAGACCTATCTTGTAGATGTGGTCTAAGGGACTGCTAAGCAATCTACTATGTGTGAAATGACAAATATCAAAGAAAAAGACCTAAACAATTTATTTCATAACGTAAAATCATTTGCACAAATTTTCACTGAATAGAAAGAGTCGAAGACATGGTTCCAAATCAGCATTCTATTCAAATCATTTAAGTTGCAAATAAACTATTCAAAAATAGCACAATATAATGTTATCAATAGTTAAGAAATAGAAAGGCCAAATTACAAGGGGCACAGTCTATGAGTCTTTACAACTATCTAACAAAATGGAAGCCTAGTGTCCCCTAAATTCTTCTACAAATATTTTGAAGTAGCACATAGAATTTTTCTTTTCTTAACTAAAGAATTCCTTCTTCATTTTGTTTCTGAAGAACTCCTTCTCTTCAAACGAGAACGCTTTCTCCTTTGGGAGAAGTAGTATATATAGCCAAGAGCATCCACTTCCTTGGAAGTCTGTAACAGAAAATGATTCCCCATCATGAATCATAATGCTTTCAGCAATGATTCATCGTGGCCTTCGTAACAGAAAGATTCTTGATCATGAACCTAGTAACTTGCTAGTCAGGTGCATCGCCTGCAAATGATGGTAGTGGTCTCACTCTACCCTATGTAAACAAGTGTGACCTTAAGTGAAAATTATCATAACATAAAGCATAATATGTCAGCCAGTTTTTTGCGTCATTCTTTTCTTTTATTTAACTGTGCCGAGGGGTATGTGGCAACATTTTGCAACCCAAAAATCATTTTCCCCATCCTTTGATGAGAGTTTGCAATGAAGAGACATGTGGTAGATTCTTTGTTCTTGGCATGGTTTA